>CM055279.1:8839190-9167383 GCA_029237695.1 Conchocele bisecta
CAGACCTGTGTAAAGTGAAGACCATATCATATAATATGAGCCGAGTCGCGAGAAAACCTGTCTTCGGGAAATTCTTGGTCAAATTAACATTTTGTTACTATGACAATGGTATTTGTAAGATAAATTGAATGCTTTTTAGTCGTTCATGATATCTGCAATATTAATTAAGATATTATATTTTATACAACACCACTATTCAGGTCGTTTGAGCAAATGAGACGTCACGTAAAAGTGACGTCAAACGACGTAAAACGTCGTCAAAACGACGTTATGGTATCTACGTATCTACCGGTACAAATATAGTACACGCCAACATTTACAACAGTTTGCCTGACAAACTATAAGAATGTTTGGCATTGAATAATGAATGTATAGACGGGTGAGCTTGATTTTGTTGGTAATACATGAAAGTGAAAAGCGACAAAGACAAACCGGCAAGTTCATGTACCAGCAGTTATAAAAGTGTACGCGTGTACGGCGGATTCGGTATGCGGATTTTTGACTTCCTGTTTACTGAGCGTTTTAATAATTTATATTTGTAGAAAACCACAGAAATATATGAATCAGACAGTAATATTTATTGTCCATGTATGTCATTTCTTATTGATTAACTGGTTCGTTCATTGGGCTATACGACAGTTTAGCAAATACAGATGGGAATACACCTGTAAATGGGGAGGACAATACGTTCAACATTAAATGTACATGCCCACTCAGTAGGCACACACTGTTCTTTATAGATAGTTTTGTATATTCTGTAGATATGAAATTTTCAGGCTAAATAAACATTCATTTCACCATAAAACTCCACGTACTGATTGGCATTACTATACAATTTATATCAGATATAAATTTCCACACTGATATCAGGGACGATAATAGTGATTCCTTAAAATGTTAGCGGACATTACTATTTATTCTCTGTATTTATTTGTTGATGTGTAATGATCATACTTTATAATCTGTCGAAATATTATTTTTTCATGAGAAGCATTTAATTAGTATAAATAATTCAATAATATCATGCCTCATTTGCATATGAAAATAGCCTAATACCACCGCAAGTCACTATGAGTAAAATAAATATTACTAAATGATTATATCTGTATAGCGGGCACTCCTAATGTTTTAGAACTAGTGGAATGGTGACACAATTATACACTTAGTTAATTCCTATAAATAATACTGTGTGCCTAATGAGTGGGCATGTATCTTTAATTACATTAAAACTAGTACACAGTCGATGGCGCGCCATAGAATGTAATTGAATGCAATCTGTAAGACTAATCGGCAAATATTGTTTTTCTCCGGAAAGCCGTTGATCTGACATCACGGTTATTCAAATTAAAATAAAATATGGGTTGGGTTTGTCGACGACCGAATACAGCCGCATAGGCGTCGCCAGGGGGTTTGCGGGGGTGCGAACACAACCCCTTTTCATTTTGTCATTTTGTTTAAATATATATATATATATTCGTCGTTATCTCATGAGCAAGTGAATAATTATTCTCGGTAAACAACACACTGTCATTCACAGGCATATCCTATCACAATAAGCTACGCCCCACACACATGCCACTCGCAAGTTTGTTTATCAACTGTTCACTCTAATATAATGTTAGCCAAGTGGAGAAGACGTGGGTTACAACAGATGCACCGGTGTGGAGTTAATGTGTTGTTTAACAATTAGACGTGTAAGCAAACTTATCATGCTCATACGTTAGAACGTGAAAGCTGGGAGGGTAACGCGTAATTAACGGGATTAATCCTTTCCGGAATCCCATTTCACCTGATTTGACCCTGGTGGATTATTATCCATTGGAGTTGAATTAGGTTATATCCCTTATAGAGGATGGGCTAAATGAGTTTACTGGTGTGGTATGGGCGCCTAACACCGATCAGGGTATCCTAGTTCAGATTACATCAGTACACCTATTACCACATCTTTTTGACTTCATATCGCCAATCCCGTATATTTATCACTTCAGATTTTGCAAATATGTGTAATTCACAACGCGCCTAAATCAGATTCGATGCCTCTGAAATAACCAGGATAACTCGTTTTAGTGCATCTACTATCCAAAAAATTCCCGGACCATCCGCTAAAAAAGAGAGGACACCCCTCTCGTACTCTCCCCGTCGAGTCCCTTCGGCACTCGCAACCCCTTTCGAAAATCCTGGCGACGCCTATGAGCCGACTAGGTATTTTTCATGTCGGCTGTACTCGGCAACCTGTATGTTTGCTGTCTATTTCACGCTAACCTTCATTTGAATGTGACAAGCCTCAACTTACAATATCGGTAATTCAATATGTAGACACACTCAGATAAATCTGCATTCATGTATACAACAATGTGTTACGTACATGTGCATATTGCATCATATTTATGCAAGTCTTGGTTTACAGATGTTGTTTTATTGAAAACTATTTAATTCGTATTGCCAATACTCTCTGCACTGTTTGTCGCAAATTTAAAACTCACGGGGAAATGAACTTTCGGCATATGCGCAATATAAGATATCAACTTAGGTTTAAACGTGTTTACTGATGGGGGGGCCGGTTAGTGCCGACGGCCGGTCAGACCCGACCCCGCTCTAACATTTTTGCAGACATAAATTTGTTACCGCAATGTCAGCTTGTTACAACGCCTTGTGTTTGTTTTGGAGTGTTGCGGTACCAAGTTATCCTTTGGTAGCATTTTGTCGCCTTGCAGTGAGCGAGTATCGTAGCCTATTGTTCTGAAACAAGCAACTGAACTTCGAAGTCAGAGTGCAAATCTCAGCTGAAATTACGTCAGCTAAGTTAACGACAAGATGTGACGTCGCCAGACTCCCGAAGACAGGTTTTCTCGCGACGCGGCTCATATATACGAGCCAGGTTCTGAGATTTTGAGGCTTAATACAGTTTTACTTTGTATAATATCCTTTGTCAATAACCTATATAACCGGTGAAAAAAATATGTTTTATACTCTGCATTTATACTGTTTAGTGGAAGAGCATTAGAGTTCAGATCGAAAAAAAATAGGTCAAAGCTGAATTTTTCAAAATATGTTCAGAATATCATTAGAAATAACATATCAAAACTCCCCATGAATCCGAGTGGAGATTAATCCAGAATTCAAGATGGCGTCCAAAGTGGCGATCAAAAATGACCAAAACTACAACTAGTGCAATTTTCGCCAAACCAATTCGAATGAAATGTGCCAAAACAAATAGAATATAACGCATAACTACTTTAACAGAAATTTTGAGAATTTAGTATTAATATTACGTCCAAGATGGCCGCCAATTGTATCATACATAGCTCTCAGAACGTGAGAAACAAGCGTTTACCGAATGGCACTAGGGTTGAAATCGGAAAAAAATGCAAAATCTGAAATATTCATCAAACCTAACATATCAGAGCTCTCCATGAATCCCACAGTAGTTTATGTAGAATTCAAGATGGCTGCCAAAACAGTACAATCATGAATTACCTACAAATAAACAGAGATCTGCTATGTATTAAAGTCAGAACATATTCTTTTGACGGATACTATCAGTTTAGTACCCAATGGCGTCTAACTGATATAATCAAGATGGTCGCCAAGATGGCCGACTAAAATGTTTTCCAAAGCAATGATATCAGAATTCAATACAATATATAACTACACCATGAGACGCACGTCACATTTATTGTGTATCATCGTCGAGTGCGTCAGGAGATATTGGTATAATATTTGTGCATGTTTGTCCGACGCATTGACTGCAGAACAGTGAAGTCCAAGCTTTCTGCAGCCACATTGCTTCCCGCATTCGCTCTTACAACCACATGACACCATTTTCAAAAGCTTTGCAGGGGCAATCGGATTTTCTGTTTCTGTTGGTACTAATCAGTTTTCCTTTAGCTGCCAGCCCCATTCGAGTGGAGAAAGAGTATTCCCCATCCATTGTTGTACAGTGTGATACGTTCGGTACAAATGTTGTTTGGCTGCTGCACTTGTGGGCGGAAGAGATGTATCGTAGTCCTTATGATCACGTGATTGCTAGCTTCCATGTAGATCCCTGTGCTGATCCGATGTAAAGGCATGGACGCCTGTGAATGTTTCAAGACTCTCACATATGGGTAAACAGCGGGGTAATGCATGAACCCACTTTGTTAATGAGCTAGCTGTGATGCCACGGCCATGGGTCATCCCACCTGACGATTTCAACAAGCGCATCAGCTCTTGCACGATTGTCTGATCGGTCAAATTACCGCCCCAAAAGCGATCAGTTCGTCGAATGATAAAATACCAACCTTCAATGAACTGCTGGTAGTCTGTTTCAGCCATAATATATTCTATTTGTGCCATTTGCTGTAGGCAGAGTCTGGCCAGCAGCATGGAACAGCGGTATCATACTCCTTATGCAATATAAATGGAGAGTCCAGTCGCCTGTGCGTTCAGCTCTGATCAGTAGTCTCAAAAGAGACACATGCTTCAAGTAGTTTACCCAAAGCTTCCCAGTGCGACTGTCATTTGCAGCATGTTCCATCAACTTACCAAGTACCTGACTGAGTTCTGCCAGACTAGCATCCTCTTCTACACTGCATTGACTGTTCAAAAGTGGTGCATGAAGTCGACGTAATGACTCGGCATCAAAAGTATCAGATGATTCCGGTTTCTCAAGCAGAAGAGAAGTTAAGGCAGCTGAAGTTAACAGGTGAGCGCGGACAGCTCTAGCATATGCATGCCCCGTTAACATGTGAATAACAGTTCCTGGAGCGTACACAGTCTCCCATAATGCTTCTAATCCGCTGCCCGCCATGATAAATCCAACTGATCCCATAAATGACATCAGTAGGTGAAAACACCCAATCGTGTGATTGTATTCGACAGATCTGTTGATGCAGCCACTATCTCTGTGGCTTTGATGTAAAGCGGTTGGTCAAATGTGACAATGCACATCTTCTGTCCATGCTTGTCACATTGACTTTGTGCAAAACACAATGCCGTAAATATTGTGCTCAGGTTGGTTGGATCTACATTAATCAATGGAAGAATCTCGATTCGGCTTTTCTCATGCTTTTCGCCTGTTACTGCCACCTGCATGAACCCACTCCATGACGGGCAATGGGTAAGATTTGCAGAACAGCTAGCTAACCACAGCCGATCAACATCTACTTCAACCACCAAACTAGGTGGGTCAGGTTTTGGAGCTTCAATTGGGCCAAACTTCACTGACTGCAGGCCGGGTATGGTTGGTTTCTTGTACGTTTTGATTGGGATGTCATCAAACTTTCCTATTAATTGGGAGCTTAGTATATTGACAGAGTGACTCAGTTTTTCTCCAGCCTTTTGCCCTTGTGGGGTAACGCATGCAATTCCGCCCATGCTGTGGAAAGTATCATGCTCAGTTAGTGTCGTAGCATTGAAATCTGCGTTATCAAACACGAATTGTGTGAACCCATTCAGATTATACGATGGGGTGTCCTTACTGAGAATAGAACAAGTCAGTCTCTGTATTTCCTTGTAATCGTCGGCAAAGCACATGCTACTTAATATAGCTATCAACTCCCGAGATGCATACTTTCTGTGTATGTAGACAGCGATTGCTAACATAATTGGCGATATAAATGACCTTGGTCTTCATGCAGCTATTATAGAATGGGCTATGGCTGTACATCGCCTGTCTATAGTCGTACGTTCCGTTGATGCTGTTGATTTTACTGCACCGTGAAGAAACCGGCCGACACTTTCTGGAACTAACGAGCAGCCATTATTCGTGTCATCCATCGTTGGGTATTTATAACAATTATATACCTGCGTTCTGATATCATCTCAGATTATGGACGCCGCCATATCTACAATTCTGTCTTTCTCTGTTGAAGCATTTGCCCTTTTTTCAGCTTGCCAAGTATCACGAAGCACCTTGTGTCCTTTATCGCGGAATGTGGCAATATTTGAAACACCTGGAACACTTGTAATAATCAACTGATCACCATAATGTGCTTGTAGCTTTTGTCTGAGATACTGTTTTGTGTACCCTTCAATACCGTCCAAATACTTATTTCAGAAATTTCTGAAAGTGAGTATTGGCATTCGTCATTCTCATCTGGGTACTCACATACTTTATCAAACGCCGTGTTTCTGAACACATCTTTGGGTCTTCCTCTTTCGGGATTAAATTTTTGATGTAGATTTTGGGCGTCCTGTCCTAAATGCAACTGCGCAATCGTGATGATATATATCGTCTGCAGCCACCAAATCATTGGTTGTCTGGATACGCATCATCACCTCCTTTCCCCAATCATCATGTCGATTCTTAGCAATTGACATGAGCTTTTCCAAGTATTCGATGGTTTCAACAAAGTGGAACTCTTTCCTGCGCGCTTTGGGTTGCTTGTAACCTACATGTATCTTCTCTGTGCAAAACAAACAATCCGTTTTACTGTCAAACTGCTTACGATCAGATCGCAGCGTTGCCCCCGTAACAATCTCTGGATCATCTGGGGATTTTCGTTTTTGTGCCTCCAGTGTGGATTTGCGTGTATACTCTTTGTAAAAGTTGGCGTGTAAATCAAAAGGCGGTACTACTGTTCTCAGAAGAGCATCGAACCCATCACTGCGAGTGACACTGGCTGTAATCAACGAGGCATGACCATTTTCGCCAACGGTTTGTGTTTTCGCAGAGGCAAAAAGCTCTTTATAAATAACACACTTCCCATCCATCAGAATATGTCGATGCTAGTATGTGTACTAAGATATTCTGAAATAACAATTTGTCATAAATACGCAAACGTACTCAATATCAATAATGACTTAAATCATGTCGTTGTTGTGTCTTCTCGGCGTATAGGAGCGTATTGCTATATTAGTATTTAAACTATTACATCATGCTGATTTGTGCAAGCCCACTTCTGCTACTTGTTAGATTGTGAAATGTGCGTGGCGCCATTTTGGCTGAATAAATGGGGCTTATGCGTTTTGTGATCAGTGTAAAACCAGATCGGCCTGCGCATCCACGCAGTCTGATCAGGGTCTGCACTGCTCGATTGTTACTTGGTGAATGATCCATCGTGCCTAATTGAACAAGATGTGTCAGTGTCAACTTATAAATCTACGCTTTAAGATCCCGGAGCTAGACATGCCACAAATACCAAATTATATTATTATTTCTACGGTCAGCATCAGATTA
Source organism: Conchocele bisecta (assembly GCA_029237695.1). Taxonomy (NCBI): domain Eukaryota; kingdom Metazoa; phylum Mollusca; class Bivalvia; order Lucinida; family Thyasiridae; genus Conchocele; species Conchocele bisecta. The sequence goes on from CM055279.1 coordinate 8,846,350, forward strand.
TTATTATTATTATTGTTATTATTATTATTATTATTATCATTATTATTATTACGTTTTATAGATTTTTTGTCCGTTCAAACTAATATTTTGTAAAAAAAATGCATTTTTTTTTGTTTTATATTTCTTATGTCAAGTTCCAAATTTTGTTATTGTAATAAAATAGTATGTGTATAATATCCTATTTGTGATGATATGCTGACATATCATGCAAAAAGAAAACAGTTTGCACTATTTCTTGTGACATTTATAACACTCGACGATTTCGGCAGCCATCTTGGACGCCATCTTGAATTCTGAGTTAAGCTCCAGTCGGATTCATGGGGAGTTTTGATATGTTTCAGGTGATGATATTTACAAACTATATAGAAAAATTCAGCTTTGACCTATTTTTTTTCGATCTTCGTCATTTTTTTATCTAATACTCTTCCACTAGTTAAGATACGCCAGCTTTTGTGTAGAATTCTCATTGCACGACGAGTTAGCTTGTTGCTACAGCAACAAGCTATCTCGGCGTGCAACGAGAATTATCTAGAAACTGCGATAACTGTGATAAGACTAAAATCTCAGATCCTGGCTCATATCATAGTTAATCATTATGGCGTCAATATCTGTTAGAGCCCGGATGCGATACATACACTCGGTGTTTGTGGACTGCAATCGGAATTATGCTATTTGTAGTAAAACAGTAAATTTGTACACATAATTATTCACGAACTTCATATGACAGAATGACGAAGACTATACATATTTCATGAATGAGTTGCGAAGGGAAATAAGTAGTACAGAATTATGAAACCATATATCACCTTCTTCTACATTGTCTGAATTCAATTGGATTTAGGATATTGAGCCAATGGTTTTCTTCTTCATGTATTTATGTACAATTATGTTATTTACAGCATGTATTACACAATACAGAATTCACACACACATACACACCATTCATACATATCATGCATCAATATCACAGATAGAATACAATTTAGTCTGTTAAGGCTTCACTATTGTCACAAGTAATGATCATTGAAATTGGTATTTCCACATGGTAACACTTATATCAAAATACATGTAATTTAATCACGCACAAGTCACAGTTCCTTTAAATGTTTGATATACGCTAAATTGTACCCAAAGTGACCCCCTTACTACTATCACCACCTATCACCAAATGTCATTCATCACACGCATAAGAAGTCTCTTCCGAATGATACAGTCAATGTAAATCCCTTCAATGGTATATGTAATGTCAAAGTTCACAACTAGTAACTGATTTCCACTCAACAGTAATTTGCACCCAAAGCGCCCTCCATACCACTATGACTCATTCCACAAAAATGTCAAACATCTGTCCGAATATGTAGTGGCTGCTCTACATCCAGATATTTCCAAGACTGAAATATGTGTATTTCCCCGACAATCCCCACGATTCCGTTCACTACTGTATATAGATATATAGCACCGCTGACGTCACTATATTGCCTTAACCTGCAAGGTGATCACATCAGAAAAACCTTCCTACATGTACACAACCGTAGATAGGCGATGCGATGGCATCGTATACCGCTATCACGATTCCTGCATATGCCTGACTGTAGATAGGCGATGCGCCTGCATCGTAGACCGCTATCTATCCGCTCAACCACGTCCCGACTCGTCTAACGCTCAATCACGTCCCGACTCGTATCTCGACTACACCTATGGCCCTGCTCTAAATACGCCCTAGTGACAGCCCGTCCGTCTGCTGAAATCAAAGAACAATCCCCGATATTCTATCTACCCCTCCAATAAACTACATGTGACCGCCCTATTCCACGCGAGTACAATGCACGATACACATCTAATGACTAATTAAACATACCTGATCATCTTCCATCAGCATGAAATAATCCAATGAGATTTTATGTATTTCTCCCTCTCTCTCTGACCAAGCTGCCAGATATGCCTATTCACACAACCATCTCTCACAAACATCCAACACACACTGTTCTACAAGATTTAAACTCACTTGCCAACTACCCACAAGTACTAAAATAGCTCACTGACCACGGATTATCCTTGACCAGTAACAAAAAATTTCTCTTCAATCAAAATTGGTCATTTACCCCCAGGCCCCTGTTGTACCTTGTAAGCTAATCCTACAGCACCTATCTCCCATTCTCATTGCATATATACTATTGTTGAATTATGATCCTCACCAGCCTAGATCACTACATACATTTGTATTTCTCTGTGACATAACTCTCCTCCAATGGACAAAAGTGTACCACACTTTTGTTTCACTCACAGAGAATCTACAATACCCTTGTCTCGTATTACACTCTAAAAACACAGTTTCCCTAGCTATTTCTGTGCTAGCTCTAGTCAACTTCGATACGACTGAGATAGTCTGCCCCCACATTGCTTTTACCCGCGATTGCTTATATGGTGAACCTTGTCATTCCACACAATCTTATTTGCATTACCTTTCTCCTCATCTGTATTTACCATTTCAACTGCTCCTGCTATCACTGGTTCTTGGTCTTCGACTGGCCTCTCGTTGAATATCTTCAACATGTTTGCATGGAACATTTTCTCTTTTCCATTCATGTTCACAATGTAATCCATCTCATTCCTTACCTCTTTCACTGGGAACGGTCCTTTCCACTTCATCAGTAGCTTGTTGTTGTTAGTAGGCAACAATATCAAGACCTGCTGATCCACCTTGAATTTCCTATCTTTGGCCTTACTGTCAAAATACCTTTTAGTAGTACTTGGCAGCATCTCGTAAGTTGTCCTGTGCTAACTGGCATGTGTCCTCTAAACCTTTGTTTCAAGTCTATCACATACTGGTAAGTAGTCTGAACCTCACTATCCTCGGATGGTTTTGACCAAAGCTCTCTCAATACTGTCATTGGTCCACGAATAGTCCTACCGTAACAACTCGAATGGTGAGAATCCAGTACTCTGCTGTGGCACTTCTCTGTAAGCAAACAACACTGCCCCTATATACTTATCCCAGTCTTTTGGCCTCTCTGCACTCATCTTGCGTAGCATACTCTTCAGTGTCCCGTTGAATTTCTCCACTAGACCATTGCACTGTGGGTGATAAGGGGTTGTTGTCAACGACTGAATGGACAGTAATCGATTTACCTCTCTCATCATACCTCCAGTGAATTGTGACCCTCTGTCTGAGAGCAACCTCCTGTGGAACCACCTACTCGACTGATCATGTCCACCATTGCCTCTGCAACCCTCTCTGTTTTCTATAGTCGGTAATGCTATCGCCTCTGGATATCTTGTTGAATAATCTACCATGGTCAATATGAAACAATTACCTTTCTCCGACGCTGGGAATATGGGCCCGATGATATCTACTGCCACTCGCTTGAAGGGAGTATCCATGAGGGGCATCCTGCCTAGCTTTACCTTCGGAACTCTCCCCACCCTTCGGTGTTGTTAACTGGCAGGGCTTACATGACTGGCAGAACCTTCTGATGTCGCTTTTACACCCGCACCCTGGCCAATATTCTGAAATGATCCTATCAGTGGACTTACGTGTTCCCAGGTGACCCGCTATCATGGTCTCATGACCCAATTTCATGACCTCGGTCCTCAGTATCTTTGGCACTACAAGCTGGTAGTGTTTCTGCCCATCTCTACATTGGAACTGTCGATATAGTGTACCTTCTATATATGTCCAGCTGGTCTTCCCCGATCTTGTCTGTTTCACCACTTGCTGTCTTGTATTCTCTCTACATTTGTCTAACGTTCATCCTTACCTTGCATCTCTCTAATCTCTTCTGGAGTTTTGTTTAGACCTGTAATCTCCGGTACTTTCAACTGAGGGTACTCCTTCTGAGTTTTAACATGCTGTCCCCTGGTGACTACAGCCTGTGTCACTGCTTCCCCTACATGTCTATCAACCCTCTCACCTTTGTCTGGAGATTTACAAACTGCTGTTTCTACTGCTGTCTGAACCTTACCCACTATCAAATCGCACAGAGGACTATCCATCACCCATGCTTCCACTGTGCCCTGTAAATATGGTGTATCTATGTGAATTCTAGCAACGGGAACTACAATAGTTTGCCCATTTATCATCCGACATTCCACCTTCTTGTCTAGCATCTGGTCATCATAGATCAAGTCCCGTTTCACTACAATGCCATTACAGCCTGAATCTGATAGCACACTCACCGGTCTCCCATTGACCAACCCTGGCTTAATCAATAGTCCTCCCATGGTATGGCCACTCGCTATCCCTCCTAGGATGCCTCGAGCTAGGACACATGCTCCCATTACACCACCTCGACCGCCTCTTCGATTATAGTCCCAATACTGACCTCTACCTCGGTGTGACACATTATCCCATCCACGACCACGTGACACTGTCTCGTTACCTCTGCCCCGACCTCTTACCTGTGGGCCAAACCCATTTCCTCGATCTCCCAAGTGTGTTTCCATGGTATCGAATGGCTGGTAATACTCACCGCCTTCCTCACCAAAAGCTGATGCACCCCTGTGTCGTCCTGGACAATCTCTCGCAATGTGCCCTTTCCGTCCACAGGCAAAGCATGATATCTCACCCGGCCTACTTGTTGTCCGGTTCGTTTGTAATGGCTGACTAACTCGAGTTGTACTTACCCTTTGATTATCTTGACCCCGAGATCCTCTTGAAACAACGTTAAAAGCCCCTCCTCTGTTCTCAGCATATCTGTCGGCTTGTCTCGTCATGTCACCAAAATTAATCACATCACGTTCTTTAAGAAACGTTGCTAAGTCCTTACCACATGTTTGTAGAAATTGATCCCGTAGCAAGAAATCCTGTAAGTTGTCAAAACTGTGCTCAACCTTACCCAAATCCAACCATTTAGTGTGGTAACTCTTCAGCCTCTCGCCAAACTGCTCAAATGTCTCCCCTCTCTCTGGTTTACTGTCCCTTACCTTCTTGCGTAATGCTTCCTCTGTTACTTCAAACCTTTTAATAAGTAGGGCTGCGGCTAAACTGTCGTAACTCAGAGACTGTTCTGCGGGAAGCCTGGAGTACACCTCTAGTGCCTTACCTTTTAGCAATGAACTCAGTTGTATTCCCCACATATCTCGGTTCCATTTCTGCAACTCGGCATATTTCTCAAACCGAAACAGATAAGCATCAATACAGTCTTTGGTTTCCTCAAAACATGGAGCTTAGGACCTTTAATTCTGCATTGTTCTATCGATACCCTGTCCCCACCCTCAGGTAGTCCCATTTCCGCTTTGGCTAACTTAATATCTCGATCATTCTGTAACTCCTGCATTTTACAGTCATACTGCAACTTTCCATCGATAACTGCAGCTCTATCTTTTCTTTCTCTAATAGCCGATCACGTTCTTCCCTTTCTGCTACTCTATCAGCTCTATCCTTCTCTAACCTAGCTAATCGCTCTTCCTTTTCCGCCTGTAACTGAGCTAACTTTAACTTTCTTCTACTTCCCTGGCCTCTTTATCTGCTTCTCTCGTCTCCAATCTAATCTGCCTCTCTCTAGCATGTTCCTCTTTAATAAATGTCCGTAGTGCTTCACCTTCCATACCTAATTCTTTACCCACTGCAGACAACTCCTGGATAGACGACATGGTCGCTGGCAACTATTTCTATGCTATATTAGATGTCACTATCAAAAAGTGATCACACACTATGGTCACGATGACAGAGTTGTGGTGTGAAGAAAAAGCCGTGGTATGCTGTTTCACCGTGACGTGTGATCAGTGACACTGGATATCAGTCCAGTTGTGTGTGTTTGCTTTAGCTACGTGATTAGTCAACCTAACTATCTACCCTCAGATTTTACTAGATACCAAACACCCGAAAGCCCACATGTAACCCGCTACTTATACTAGCCTTAATATACGTATCTAACCGAGAACCACCCCACTTCTGACACCAATGTTAGAGCCCGGATGCGATACATACACTCGGTGTTTGTGGACTGCAATCGGAATTATGCTATTTGTAGTAAAACAGTAAATTTGTACACATAATTATTCACGAACTTCATATGACAGAATGACGAAGACTATACATATTTCATGAATGAGTTGCGAAGGGAAATAAGTAGTACAGAATTATGAAACCATATATCACCTTCTTCTACATTGTCTGAATTCAATTGGATTTAGGATATTGAGCCAATGGTTTTCTTCTTCATGTATTTATGTACAATTATGTTATTTACAGCATGTATTACACAATACAGAATTCACACACACATACACACCATTCATACATATCATGCATCAATATCACAGATAGAATACAATTTAGTCTGTTAAGGCTTCACTATTGTCACAAGTAATGATCATTGAAATTGGTATTTCCACATGGTAACACTTTATATCAAAATACATGTAATTTAATCACGCACAAGTCACAGTTCCTTTAAATGTTTGATATACGCTAAATTGTACCCAAAGTGACCCCCTTACTACTATCACCACCTATCACCAAATGTCATTCATCACACGCATAAGAAGTCTCTTCCGAATGATACAGTCAATGTAAATCCCTTCAATGGTATATGTAATGTCAAAGTTCACAACTAGTAACTGATTTCCACTCAACAGTAATTTGCACACCCAAAGCGCCCTCCATACCATATGACTCATTCCACAAAAATGTCAAACATCTGTCCGAATATGTAGTGGCTGCTCTACATCCAGATATTTCCAAGACTGAAATATGTGTATTTCCCCGACAATCCCCACGATTCCGTTCACTACTGTATATAGATATATAGCACCGCTGACGTCACTATATTGCCTTAACCTGCAAGGTGATCACATCAGGAAACCTTCCTACATGTACACAACCGTAGATAGGCGATGCGATGGCATCGTATACCGCTATCACGATTCCTGCATATGCCTGACTGTAGATAGGCGATGCGCCTGCATCGTAGACCGCTATCTATCCGCTCAACCACGTCCCGACTCGTCTAACGCTCAATCACGTCCCGACTCGTATCTCGACTACACCTATGGCCCTGCTCTAAATACGCCCTAGTGACAGCCCGTCCGTCTGCTGAAATCAAAGAACAATCCCCGATATTCTATCTACCCCTCCAATAAACTACATGTGACCGCCCTATTCCACGCGAGTACAATGCACGATACACATCTAATGACTAATTAAACATACCTGATCATCTTCCATCAGCATGAAATAATCCAATGAGATTTTATGTATTTCTCCCTCTCTCTCTGACCAAGCTGCCAGATATGCCTATTCACACAACCATCTCTCACAAACATCCAACACACACTGTTCTACAAGATTTAAACTCACTTGCCAACTACCCACAAGTACTAAAAATAGCTCACTGACCACGGATTATCCTTGACAGTAACAAAAAAATTCTCTTCAATCAAAATTGGTCATTTACCCCCAGGCCCCTGTTGTACCTTGTAAGCTAATCCTACAGCACCTATCTCCCATTCTCATTACATATATACTATTGCTGAATTATGATCCTCACCAGCCTAGATCACTACATACATTTGTATTTCTCTGTGACAATATCAATGATATTATGATTCGGTAGTCGAGTATAGCAGACTATAGCAAAGCATATTTTGAGACATTAGACAGTATTTCACCAATCTCCGGGATTGCCATTTTTCAAATCATTTCTCCCATTTTGTACTGTATTGCAACACACTTTTGACAGAGTGTGATTCAATATCTAAAATACGCATGAGAAGAGATGTGCACAATATAATTTTAATGTTACGACTCTGTATAATCTTGCTCGGCACGAATAGTGAATGACGTCATTGGAAATCATGGCGACTGCGTCGATGCTCGCCAAAGAAACTTAGACTGTGTAAACAGGCACATTATGTTGGCCGAGATTGGATATATATATGACCTTTTCCACTTTCTGTAGTCCGGATATGGGCTTAACGTCCTTCAACGGTGTATGCGTTAGCCACTTATAGACTTCATTTCCAGCACTGTTTACCCCTGAAGAAGAATATATGCACATATATGTGGCGTGTAAGGACGCGATAGCCATGATTTCCACTTCCGTCGCCCACTTCTTCCCGAGACTTTGCATACCACTATGTGCACTGTAATCGTTACATTGCAACAGAGAATAATTTGTTTGTTTGTTGGGGCTTAACGGCCTATCATCAGCTAAGGTCATTTAAGGCCGGGTCAATGGGTTTAGTACTAAATCCCATATATTACCTGTACAAGTACATGTACAAGTTCAAGTACATGTACAAAAGAAGAAAACTCTGTGTCGTATTGCTCAGTGTAACTGTGTACGCACTGACGCAGTACAAGGTGTTCAGATTGGGTACCAGTCAAAAGATGGCTTAATGTCCTAAAATAGCAGTTCCCATCGCCACGTATTTTAATATTGTCACCAGGCGGTGTCAATACGGACATATTATGCGCTGGCGTTGACCTGGGAATGCGATTTCTGATTTTCAGACCAATTGCACTAGCTCTTTCAGTTTGCCACGCACAATCCACAGGATTGTACAAAACGTTTTCTGGGGGTTCAATCTCAGTGATTAAGCAGTCTTTGTCAACAGTTGAGTCAACAGACGATTTGTTAACATATGATTTGTCAACAGGTGATTTCACAACAGATGATTTGCTAACAGATGATTTGTCAACAGATGATTTGTCAATATATGATTTGTCAACTGATGATGTGTAAACAGATTTGTTTGCAGATGATTTGTTAACAGATAATTTGCCAACATATGATGTGTCAACAGATGATTTCGCAACAGATGATTTGTCAACATATGATTTGTTAACAGATGATGTGGCAACAGACAATTTGTCAACAAATGATTTGTCAACAGGTGAATCTGATGATTTCTCAACAAAGGGTTTGTCAACAGATGACTTGTCAACAGATGTTGTATCAACATATGATTTGTCACCATATGATTTGACAACAGATGATTTGACAACAGACGATTTGTCAACATACGATTTATCAATAGATGATTTGTCAATAGATGATTTCTCAACAGATGATTGATCAACAGATTTGACAACAGTCGATTTTTCAACAGATAATTTGTCAACAGATGATGCAGCTTCTGCCCTGTACGGTTTGAGATGGCATACATTAACCATTCGTTTCCCAATTTTCCCCTGACTGTCTTTCAACGATACCAACTCTTTATTTGTTTCCAATATGGTATACGGACCCTGCCAGTCAGTCATCATCTTGGATCCTTTCCGTCAAATTTTCCTGAAATTGCGATTTTAATACTTTATCTCCACTGCAGAAACTAAATGACACACAACCTTTGGCCTTCCGTTGATTGAAATTCCTCTTCTGCTTTTCCTGTGCAATCTTGATGTTTTTTCCTATAGAATCATGCACATCCTTCATAAAACTCAGACGTATCTCTGCGTGTGGTTCTTCGGATTTGGCATCACTATCTCTCTCATCTGCATTTTCGTTTACAGATGTTTTCTCGCTTTCATCCACACCGCTCTCCGAAAAAAAGCCGCGCCTCTGGACCGAACATGGCGAGAAAAGGCGACATCTTGTCTGGCACTTCGCAGCCCAAAAAGTACTGGCTGTAGGACTTCATACCAGTTGTCCTGACTGTCATTCACCACCTTACTTAATGCTTCATTCAGTGTCCTGTTCGTCCGTTCATCTTGTCCGTTGCTCTGTGGGTGGTACGCCGATGTTACTGCGTGTTTAACATCGATTATACCAAATATAGAGGCATTCAACTCATTTACGAATTCCTGACCTTGGTCAGTAATTATTTTCTTCGGCGTACCGAACTGGAAGAACAAACTACGCAGGTGCTCTGCTACACTGGCAGCTGCCTTGAATGGAAGTGGATATGCTTTGATCCATTTTGTGAATAGATCAGTGATTGTCAGGAAATACCGATTACGATGCAATGCCAATGAAATGTCATAACATATTTGGATGATATTTTCACCGCTAGCGTGCAAAGAGTTAAGCAACAATCTTCTCAAAATTGATGTAAAAACCCACTCTGCTCTGCAACCAGTGCAATCTTACTACTAAATGGCACCATGTGTGAATATAATAATATTATATGTTCCTAATAATTATCAACGTAACAATAGTTTGCCTGTTAATGACTCTGCGTTAAAACTAGAGACAAACCCATTGGTACAAATCCGCTCTAGAAAGCATGTGTCCAGGCAATTATACATGTAAAAACACATACATGTACTTTACAAAACATCACTCTAAGCATGTATACGGCATAATAAAGTATCGGCTGTACCATGAACATATATAACCGTATGCCGCCAAGCAATATCTGAGTTTTGTGGTGGTTCACAAGAAAATGATCGATCAGCATAGTCCCAAATCCGTCTGCACATCCAAGCAGTCTGATAAGGGCCTATGCTGATTCCTAAATACGAGCAAAACACTTAGATTCTCATTGTGCGTTGTGGTCGAGTATATATACATGTATTCCATGAAGTTTTATACTTACACAAACGTGCTAGATCTTATATATATATAAATGGAACGGATTTACACTATCTACATGTATGACCCTTATATTTAAAATGTTGTGCTTTATATCTCTCCATACATGTATGCGGGCATGTAACCATATGCCGTCAAGCAATATGTGATGTATATGCCCTCTGATTAGGATATATAATATATACAACATATGTGACTATTATAGTCCCAAATCCGTCGGCACATCCACGCAGTCTGATAAGGGCCTAACCTGATTCCCAATCAGTCACAGGAGTGGTATTTACAACATAAGCACACTTCTTAGATTCTTCTTGTGCGATGTGATCGGTTACATATTCCATGATAATGTATACATACATAAATGTGCTAGATATCATATTAATAAACAATCAAACTCTTAGAGGCTGGGTTTCGTGGCTGGAGGCTCACAATCCAATGACATGTACTTTCAGTACCCTCTGATTAAGATATTCAGAATTTCCCGGTATGTCTACGTATTTCCCGGTGTATGATCTACTTTCTTCCCTGTGTGTCTCCTTATTCCCCGGTCTGTCTACTCATTTCCCGATGTAGCTACTTATTCCCCGGTGTATCGCCTTATGTCCCTGTATGTCTACTCGATTTGTCTAATTTCTTGCTATGTTTCTCATTATTCCATGGAGTGTCTCCTTATTTCACACTATGTCTACTTATTTCCCGGCATGTCTCCAAATGTTCCGATGTGTCTCCTCATTTCCCGATATGTCTAATTTCCTGTTATGTTTCTCCTTATTCAACGGAGTGTTTCCTTATTTCCCACTGTGTCCACTTATTTCCCGGTATGTCTCTTTTTTCCCCCGTATGCCTACTTATTTCCGGGTATATCTCTTTCTCCCGGTATGTCTAAATATTGCCAGTGTGTCTCCTTGTGTCCCGGTACCTGGTGTGTCTACTTATTTCCCGGTATGTCTACGTATTTCCCGGTGTATTTCCTTGTGTCCCGGTACCCGATGTGTCTACTTATTTCCCGGTATGTCTACGTATTTCCCGGTGTATCTCCTTGAGTCCCGGTACCCGATGTGTCTACTTATTTCCCGGTATGTCTACGTATTTCCCGTTGTATCTCCTTGTGTCCCGGTACCCGGTGTATCTACTTATTTCCAGGTATATCTACGTTTTCGATGTGTCTACTTATTTCCAGGTATGTCTACGTATTTCCCGGTGTATCTCCTTGTGTCTCGGTATCCGGTGTATCCACTTATTTCCCGGTATGTCTACGTATTCGATGTGTCTACTTATTTCCCGGTATGTCTACGTATTTCCCGGTGTGTCTCCTTGTGTCCCGGTACGCGGTGTATCTACATGTACGTGTGTCCCGGTATGTCTACGTATTCGATGTGTCTGCATATTGCCCGGTATGTCTACATATTTCTCGGTGTATCTCCTTGTGTCCCGGTACCCGATGTGTCTACTTATTTCCCGGTATGTCTACGTATTTCCAGGTGTGTCTCCTTGTGTCCCGGTACCGGATGTGTCTACTTATTTCCCGGTATGTCTACGTTTTTCCCGGTGTATCTCCTTGTGTCCCGATACCTGGTGTATCTACTTATTTCCCGGTATGTCTACGTATTTCCCGGTGTATCTCATTGTGTGTCTACTTATTTCCCAGCTCGTCTCTTTATTTCCCACGCTTGTTTTATGGAGCGACTTCGCGATCAAATATTATATATATTTATTTATAGTTTTATTCATATACATGGAAGCAAACTAGCATATTGTCGTCATTTGGTGCATATTTAAGAATTTTGAGACCATCCCTCTGTGCCTAGTCACATGGCTCCGCCTCAATTCGTGGCCGCATGCGTAGAACTGCTTCCGTCTACGGATATCCCGGTCCACTATTTTCCCGCTACACCGGCACAAACGTGTGATTGAGCCAATAAGAATGTGTTTATTTATAGGTTATATAATATATTACTATAATTATGTAACACGTGCAGCAGAAGATTTCCGCGGCATTATGAACCGAGACGGACATAATGATGTCGTTACTATGGCGGACTCATAGACTCCAACCTTGTATTATAATTTGGAAATGATTATAACCTGCTATCATTCATTCCCTACTACTATATGAGACACGCCTTGTGTTTGTGTACCTAAAGACATCGGCGATATTTCGTGGAAAATATTTACAACATTTACGATAATTTCGTAAATGACGCATAAATTCTACAAACAAATATCAGTTTCTGTAAATATATTGCATGAAAAATTGCACATGTTACAAAATCACAATTGGCATGTCTAACATTATCATATCACAGACCATTTCATGTATTTAGGGGTGAAAGGGTGTAAATGAACCCTAACATATTGTTGTATATTTTATTATATAATTCTATAGTATATATTATTTGTATATTATATACATGTTACAATATTATATCATAATCATGTTATGGTGACATTGACAATTCATAGAACGATACATGTACACAAGGACCATACATAGCGAATAGTAGGTTAGTGCCGTGAATGGGAAAAAATATCTGGCAAGGCTTAGGAAACGGGATGGGCGAGGCTCTGCCGAGCACATCCCGATTCCGTGCCGCGCCAGATGTGTTTTCCCATTCACGGCACTAACCTACTATTCTATTTATCCAATCAACACCTACAAATGGCTTTAAAATGCAAAAATATAACCACAGCCACCGCACATATTCACACGCAGTGATTAGGCCGTATTGACAATATATCAAAAATGTTTCACGGCAGCGTGTTTCACGGCACATACGCACTGTGCTGACGGGATAAATACATACATATTCGTCCCAGATGTACATCATGACCATAAGTTTACAAGAACGGTAACTATATACACCAATTAATTAACTTGTTCTTGTGTGATCTCCCTTGTTTGTTCGTTTGTCAATTTTGATTCCGGTCCATAACTTGTGGACACGCGTCAGTTCCCCCCCCCCTCCCCCCAATCACATTCCTGAGGGGTTGATAGTGTCGCAACTACCGTCTATTTCACGAAACCTGTCCAAAGTTTGCAGCTATTATTAAATAAAGCAACAACAATTCTCTGTAGGTAATATCAATTTGCATTTTATACAAAAATACGAATGAGCATTTTTTAAATGTTCACATTGTGAAATGTGGTCCAATATTGATTATGTACCGACAAAGAAATTATCTACCGGAATATGACTGGGGCTCGTGGGGTGGGGGATGAGTGGAAGAGGATAAAAAAACAACAGTCTTCCGCCTATTTCCGTCCCCCCTCCCCACAATCATGTTAAGGACTCATTCTATACATGCTCATCGTTTGATTCAAAGGTAATTGCTTCGTAAATGTGCAGGAGAACGGACTCCTATCCATTATATTACACCAAACTGCAAAATATATCTGTTTTCTGGACAGGTTTGTGCCTGTGTTTTTAACAAGATGAACCACCATTATAGAAACAGAACATCGCACTGTGTATCACTGTTACATGGCTAACCACACAACACATACCGTATATACCCACTACTGTACTCTGTTATTAGCTACCAAATCCAGTGACATGTAAGCAGTTACCTGAGTGTATTATCTCTGGTGTCTGCTCACCTACTGTGCGAGTAAATATGGCTTTACCAATGGGTATCGTGTACACTAACATAGGCTGTGCATCTCATTGAAAAGTTTACACATCAACATTTATTTTCAGATTGATGGGGGAAATTCTGAGCTATCTCGTCTGTTGTATAGTTTGCTGGCATAATATGTATAGCTTGCCGTTGTCATTTATGTGTATTATCTAGTGTACCAAATTTTATTTGGTTTACTGTCATATTATTAGCTGTATGTGTCAAACGCACAAAGTGGTGAAACTGTACGATGGCGTGTACATACAACGATGGCGGAGATGGCAACTCAATGAACCATATAATATACAGTAACAATATAATATTTACACGATGTGAAAGTATGTACTCTGTACATTTTGTTGCAACGTGTTTTTATTGATTTCACATTTATCTTGATCAGTTTGAAATGTTTATGTAACCGTAAGTATGCTATAAGTTCACATGAAACAAACAGTAGATTCATTTAATACGAATTTAATTAAAGTTACACAAAGTTCACTTTTATGACAGGTAGCTGGGCGTGCGGTGACCGAATACACACTGACTGACAACACATATGCGTATCCTGCATTAAAGGTACATGGCCACTCAGTAGGTTATAATATAATGGGAGAGATAGTTTTGTATATTCTGTAGATATAAGATTTTCTGGCAAAATAAACATTAATTCACCATTACCCGACGTATTGATTGGCATTTATATACATTGTATATCAGACGTATTTTTCCACACTGATATCAGGGGCGATAACCGTGTTTCCTTAAAATGTTAACAGACGTTATTATTTATTCTCTATATTAAGTTGTTGGTCATAAAAACGTAAGTTAATTAGATTGATAAACATACATAGGTATATCTATGTTATCTATGTGTGTGTGTACGTTTATAGATACTGACAGTTTCAGGGAGTAGCACTTACTTATTACATATCAGGTCGTTATTCGATTATAGTTTGTGTAAAAATGTATTTTAAGAAAGTATCTGGATATCCGGAAAATGCTGTTGCTTGGGCGATGAAACAACTGCAACCAGCAGAACGATCTGAGTTCAATAAAACGTTGGAGAAACTTGAAAGTTTCTTATGTGAAAATGTGAAGAAGGAATTAAGTACCAGAAAGTTGCCATCTAGTGCGGAATTATTTGACAAGCATATTGTGCCTATAATCAGGGATTCATTAATTAAACTTGAACAATTAGACGCCGGGGGCGTGTTCATGAGATGCATTTGGATGTAGGCAACCTCAAAACTAACTTTCACGACATGTCAATGGGCGATCTGGCTTCTCTGCATGAAAAAGTGGTCATGCTCGAGAACGATGTCCAAATAATAGCCAACTTTGTAAAATATTACCGAGGATTAGTATACCTCACAGTTCATGGACGAAGCAACGCAGAAGAGTTCATGAAATGGCTTCAACATCAACAAATCAGCAGAACTACTGTGTATAGATATAATGCGATATCCAAGACTCATTCTGTGTGATCTAAATTTCAGCCAGATTGTCAAGCATAAGGAGCGAATTCTGTCATACATGAATAATGAGGCCAACAGCAAAACAGCAAAATAGCTCATCAACTAGCAGAACCGGTTGAGTTTCGTGTCGGGGCTGCGATAATAAATATCAACAATTCTGAAACCGACATCCCACACATCAAGGGTGTGCCATTTTCTGTCGATTGGAAAATGCTCGGCCAATACGAAGATACAGACATAACAGGCATTTCACCGACTCCGACCGAAGTTGCTGTGACAATTATGGACGCCACTGTGGGAGATATTGAGAAACAGTTGAGGGACCTAAATCACTAAATCACTGTTCATGTACATTACTGATAACAGGTGTGTGTAACATACTCACCATCAGCTGATAACCTTGCCTGTAAAATATCGTCCCCATTATCTCTACGCAACTTGATATTGCCTCGCTCTCCATAAGGCCATAGAAAGTTAATTATTAGATTTTCATCCGAATTTTGTGAAATTAAGCACTAATTTGGGAAATAGGTGGTGTGGACTAGAGTAATTTGGGTTATAAATATATGGTTGTATTCAATGTGGAGCACATACAGTAAGATTAAAGGAGTGATATTATAATATAGTTAAACCATTCATACAAGAGTCTACCAGACTTTGGGGGATTGTGATATAGCGGTTTCATGGTTCATTGAATATATTTGGCTGAAACTTATTGTTTTCGTACAAAACAACTATATAGTTGTGTACAACAATCATTATTTTGACAAATTCCTAGCCACAGGGACTGAGAAGCCTAAAACAGTAAAATGGTTTTACATTTGTATACAAAAGTACAAAACTACTAGTATATAGTTGTGTACGTTTAAAGAATAAATATATATAAACTTCTAACCACAGGGTCTGAGAAAGCTAAAACTGAGATTATATTGCAGGAGCCCCATATTCTATATATATATGGTAGAAATAGATCGAGATTTGCAAGCAAACTAGGTATGCAACCTCAAAACGCCTGCACTATTTTGTTTATACCGGACTACTTATGCATACCCCCTGGGCGATTTCGCGCCACTTGGTATTGTCTAAAATTAACCCCATCTCTTTAATGTTACACATGGAAGAGTGATTTTTGCAATCGGTTATCGGGCATGTTTGATATGTTAGCGATATAAAACTGTCCAAGATGTGTCAATAAATTATTAATAAAGAACATACACATGCATAAATTGATTATTTTACCGTGTCATGGTGTTTATCTGAAATTTACATGTACATGTATATCTTGTGAATTTGAAAGCTTCATTTCGTTGAACAACTAGAGAAAAGATGGCTTCCATGGGGAAATGATTTCCCTGTTCTATTTGTCGCGTGACACGTGCATTCTTGTATATTCCGGATTTCCGTATAATTGTATATTTGTGATGTGTGGTACTGTGTTGTATTGTTGTGCATATTATTGATTTCACATACCTGTGATTCCACATACCTATGATTTCACATACCTGTGATTTTTACATACCTGGGCTTATGTTGTATTGGTGGAAATACGTTTATGTGTGTCCTTTTTGCGGATTTAAATAAACGTCCATTTTATGAGCAATGTTTTACTGATGTCACGCCATATTTGCCACAGACTCTGCATGTGTGTGGTAGAGGACTCTTTAACTGCGCGTGCTGGATTCGCTAGTGAATCGACCCCTTTTGGTATTACGGACGTCCACTATCCGTGCGCTGCCGAGTTTGTCCGCGTGTCAGTTGTTCACCAGATAAGGGACCTTCTGTAGGTGAAGCCAGTATATAGCGCAGACCATACCATGGTCTGCCCTGTTATGTATGCTACGGGTTAGTGTTTCAGCATAGACTGGTACTGGCCAACACGGATATATCAGATCCCATACTGGTGATGCTTTGTCTCGTGATATTTCCTTAAATAACCACGATATTTGAGTTTAGTATGTGCTACACTCTCATTTGAGTGTACAGCCCGTAGTACCGATATGGACGGGTTTGGCGGGGCCAAATAGCAACCCTCGTCGAGACCAGTCGAGTCCATTTCGCATTCTGAGATCTGGGTCTATAGTGTGCAGATTTATGGTAGTGTGGGATATACCATGTCGGATGGCATTTATTCCGCGAGGGTTGTACACTAGTTTGGTTGGGTTTATGGCGTGGGAACATATATTTATGCCAAATATAACCCGCGGTGAAATGGCAAAAGCCATGGATTTGTAATATTTATGCTGAGATGTCGAACGAGGTTTAGGCATATTCATTATTCCGTGCGTGGATTCGCTGGTGCGTATATAAGGGATGTCTCGCAATGTGTTGTTGGGACGCATATTTTCTGGTAGCAGAAAGATAGTGCTATATTCACCAGTGACACGGATGATTTTGGTATGTACCTACAACATTTTATTTCAGCTGTGATGTGCCGTTGTTCGATTCCCGTTTTAGTCCGTTGTGCATCCTGTCTGTCCATCTGTGCGTATTCGTCCAGTAATTGGAGGCTCATTTCATTTTGTAGCCTCTTGAGATCGCTCCAACGAGCCACATTGGATGTTCTGGTCCACTCGTTGAGGGCAGACCCCAGTCAGTGCAGAGTATCAGGTCGTCCGAGTGTCCGTACGTCTGTCTGGGACAGTGTGTGTAGCAGCTCCGGGTACAGGCCTGTATAGAGCAGTGTGTGATTGCTACATCGCGTTCAGCAGACAGTCACAGTCATCGATTAGTGAAGTGAAACACCATACACATATATCATCTTCTTATATTACCACCGAGTTGAATGTCACCCATGTGAAACCTTTCCCGGCGTCTTAGCCAACGTGATAATCACCATTTGTATTATATTGGAAATTTACATCCGGTCTACCACTTCCGGTATTACAACCAATTGATTTACCATGGATACTTTACATCCGGTCCACCACGTCCGGGTTGCTACAGTCGAGTGATACCATAGGAACTTTACATCTGGTCCACCATTTCCGGAAATAATACTACCCTTGGAACTTTACTTCTGGTACCAGCTTCCGGAACATTATCGTTGTTGACTACCATGTGATGTAACCACTTCCGGCTTTGACTTTGACATTCAGACTTTTGAAACACATTGCATAGGCAATACATATGTATACTTTGATAGTGTATGGTAATACTCCTATCTTGGCATTTCATGGCTAAGGGGTTGTAGTAAGACTACATATATTGTTTATGGATTAATCCACTTGAAGTTGGATTATAGCCATTTTGGTGACTAGACCTCATACTGCGGGTGAGGCAGACCTTGGGACCTTGATACTCAGATGTTACCACTATCTATTGAGATACGCCAGCACTGGTTGTCATTTGTCCTCCAATGTTCGTTCTGCCACGTTGTACTTGTATGTTATTTCACTTTGATTAGCGATCATCAAAGTACTTGTGCATTCATACTATTGTCCACTACGGGACCATTGAGATACCACATACTGAGTTTATTCGTCTATAGCTCTTAAGTTACGTTATAGTATAAAAGTCGATTGGCTTACAACCTTGTAATTGAATAGTATTATGCACCGTACAGTGATGTTCGCATATCAATGTGTCATGTATTCCTGCGTGTTCCCCTTGTAATATAGTGTACATTATAAGTGATTAAGTGACTACGTGTCCTTATCTACTCTAGCCTATCTCTTACACTTCAACTGCTTGTTACCACTTTTCGTTCGTCAGATCAAGCTATACTGGCCATAACGTCATAACATTGAAGTATACTTGGTTCATATGATAATAGGGGAGACAATTTGTCTCGATCATTCCTGACCTTGGTAATGACATTGACAATGGTGTCAGAAGAGGGAACGAATTGTTATTTCGTGGGAACGAAATGTTGAAATCAGCATTGTTGAAATGTGTTGATCTAACGGAAGATGGGTTCAGACGCATGTTCAAAAACACCAAACCTGATCACAGTGAATCATTTGTGCAATATGTCAGTCGGTCAAAGAACTATTTAGATAGATGGTTTGAGTTAGGTAAGGTGAATAGAACATATGAAGGAGTACTATACTACATGATCAGAGATCAAATGTTAAGTATATGCAGTCGTGAGCTCTACTTATTTCTCAAGGAGAAAACACTTGACTCAATAGATGAGATGGCGGTTCAGGCAGATTAATTTGCAGAAGCTAGAGGAGGTAGCAAGTATGTAGTTCAGAGGAACAGTGCTAGCAACAGAAATGAGTACAGGTCAGTAGATAACCAGAGGCGCAAGGTAAGTAGTGCAGATAATCGATCCAGAAATGGGAGTCGAGATAGGGACAGATATCAGAATAGAGATCACAATAGAAGCCCAATTAGGGGTTAGTTTGGAGTTATGATAGAAGCCCAGTAGTAGTTAGTTATGATAGAAGCCCGAGTAGAGGTAGTTATGCCAGAAGTACCAGCAGGAACGGCTACGATAGGCATCGCGGGACATGTTAGCATTGTGGCAAAGAAGGTCACATATCCTACGATTGTCCTAAACGTGACCGGTCCTCAGCTTACAAAGCAGCAGCAGTCGAGGAAGAGAAACATGTAAGTTTTGCAGATGAAGAACAGAGAGGTCGGTACAGAGGTAGAAAGAGAGGTAGAGGCGGAAGGCACACTAGAGGCAGAGGTAAAGGTAGAGGGCAAAACACGCAATAACCAGCGGAAAACCAAGGGAATTTCTGTATGGTTGATACCGACACAACTATTGTATGTTCTGGTAGCGAGATACAGCCAGAGTTGATTAACGGATGTACATTTGGTATGGATATGATACCCGTAGCAGAGGGCACATTAAATGGGAAAAGGGTCACAGTAATGCGAGATACTGGGTGTACCGGGGTGGTCGTCAGGGAAAGTCTAGTACAACCAGATCAGTTTTTAAGCAAAGTTTCAACATGCATGCTGGTAAATAGGAGCAAAATGAGTGGAATTCATACCGCCCGGGTAGATCTAGATACACCTGTTTTAAAAGGTCGGGTAGAAGCCCTTTGCATGACAGATACAATGTATGATGTTACCATAGGTAATGTAGACGGTGATATCCGATTTTAGAGGCGCAAAATCGTGCGCAGTTGAAACTAGGTCACAAACGACAGCCCGAGACGAATCATATAAGACCCTCAAAGTCCCTACCGCAATCGCGAACGTATCACGCGATGAATTTAAAGAGGCGAAGGCACATGACGTCACATTGACGTTGGTTCGAAATAACGCAAAAGACTGAACGGTACGGTCAAGTAAGAACGGAAACAAATCGAAATTCGCGTACCGAAGATACTTGTTGTATCGTAATTTCTAATCGATAGGGTCAGGTAGGATGTACCATCAGCTGGTAGTCCCAAAAACACTACCGTGATGAAAGTGGCTCATGAATCAATCATGGCGGGCCATTTAGGGGTTAAGAAGACAACTGATCGAGTGTTATCAGAATTGTATTGGCCAGACGTGGGAAGTGACATTACACGGTTTTGTAGGTCTTGTGACATATGTCAAAAGACTGTCAAAGCGACACATCACCAAGGTTCCGTTAGGAACTATGCCGTTGATAGACACTCCGTTCAAACGAGTCGCAGTTGACATTGTAGGGCCTATTTTCCCAGCTACCGATCGGAAGAATCGTTACATACTAACGTTAGTGGATTATGCAACTAGGTACCCAGAAGTGGTACCACTACCAGGCATCGAGGCCGAACGAGTCGCCGAAGCTCTTGTGGAGATTTTCAGTAGACTGTGTATTCCCGAGGAGATGCTCACCGATCGGGGTAGTCAATTTAGGTCGGCAGTCATGGAGGAAGTTAGTATATTGTTATCGCTGAGACAATTAACCACACACAGTGTAACGGTCTCGTGGAACGGTTCCATGGTACATTAAAGCAAATATTTCGTAGAATGGCAAGCGAACGTCCCAAAGATTGGGACAAATACATTAACGCGCTCCTATTCGCGTATCGCGAAGTCCCTCAATAAAGTTTGGGTTTCTCACCGTTTGAACTGTTTTACGGAAGGATCGTTCGGGGTCCCATGAGTATACTAAGATATCTGTGGTCCGAGAAGGTCATAGAGGACAACGTCAAAACGACGTATCAGTACGTCCTCGACTTGCGCGAACGGCTCGAGAAAACGTGCGAAATCGCGCATGAGAACTTGAAGAGTGCGTCCAAGAAGTACGCAAAGTACTACAACCGTAAGACCCGTAGTAGGCAGTATGCAGTGGCAGATCAGGTACTTGTACTACTACCGACAGACAACAACAAATTGCTTCTTAGGGTGGAAGGGACCATACCCCATAACAGAGGTAGTTAATGAGTGGGACTATACGGTTGACATGGGAGCAAAGTTGAAAACCTTTCATGCAAGCATGTCAAAGAGGTACAAGACTAGGCCTGAGCACCCGGGGAAGGGAATACTCAATAATAAACGCGGCCGTGATAGTAGAGGGGGATCCTAGTCCAAGTGGGTGTAGTGCCGAGGAAAACATGTTATGTCCCAGGGGATTTGAGTCCGATACGGAGAGCAAAGTTGACCTGTCGCCTGATTTAGGCAAGAAACAAAAGACCCAAGTCAAACAGATCTTACGGGAATTCACCCATGTCCTGAGGGACGCACCAGGACACACCCATATAGAGAAACATGAGATAAAGTTGTCAACGCAAGACACATTAAGAATTAAGGGGTACCCTATCCCATTTATGGTCAGGGAAACAGTCAGCCAGGAAGTAGAGGATATGCTCAAGCTAGGTGTCAGAGAACCTTCAAAATCACCCTACTCATCCCCTGTAATTCTGGTTAGGAAAAAGGACGGGGGCTCCGATTCTGCATTGATTTCCGGCAACTTAACAGAGTGTGTTTGATGCGGAACCAATGCCAAATATCGAAGAGATGTTCTCTAAGTTGGCCGAATATGGCTACTTTTCCAAGCTGGACCTGAGTAAGGGCTACTGGCCGGTCCCATTGGATGAAAATTTCAGGGAATATTCCGCTTTCGAGGCACCCCAGGGTCTATTCCAGTTCAAGGTCATGCACTTTGAAATGGTCACGGCACAGGCCACTTTCTGTAGACTCATGAGGAAAGTATTAAAGGGGGTCCACAATGAAGACAGCTTTGTCGATGACATCTTGATATTCTCCCATACGTGAAAACAACACATGGGAGCTCTGAGTGAAGTCCTCTCCCGACAAAACCCTCCAAGTGCAGCATTGGGTACAGGCAACTTGAGTGCCTGGGACACACTATCAGCAGTAAGAAAGAACTAAGGGCCCATCCCGAAAAGGTCAATGCAGTTCATGAATCTAATGTCCCTGAGACAAAGAAGCAGGTCAGGGCTTTCTTGAGGTTAGCGGGGTTCTATAGGAAGTTCATGCCCAACTTCGCAGAGATAGCGAGCCCGCTTACTGACCTTACTAAGAATGGTCAACCAAACAAGGTCAACTGGGGGGCACTCCAACAGAAAGCATTCGTTACCCTCATGGGATTATTGACCAGGGACCCAGTTCTGAAACTGCCCGAACTAGACAAACCTTTCGTGCTCAGGACGGATGCTTCCGACATTGGGTTAGGGGCAATACTGTTGCAAGAGCAGGATGGTATCCCACTTCCGATAGCGTATGCCAGCAAAAAGATGTTGTCAAGGGAACGAAATTATTTGGTAGATGAGAAGGAGTGTCTGGCAGTCGTGTGGGGCTCGAGAAGTTCCACCGTTATTTGTTTGGGAGGGAATTCATCATAGAAACGGACCATCAACCGTTGGTTTACCTAAACAAAGCCAAGGTTGCAAATTCCCGACTAATGAGGTGGGCCTTGATACTGCAACCTTACCGAATGTGTATTGTTGCGATAAAAGGGGCCGACAATCTGGGGCAGACTACCTGAGCAGGGTATCGGGGTAGATTCAGCAGCTGTGCCAACGTTTCTCGCGATTATGCACGAAAGTGTAAACTCTTTTTGTTTAAGGGGGAGATATGTCGCGTGACACGTGCATTCTTGTATATTCCGGATTTCCGTATAATTGTATATTTGTGATGTGTGGTACTGTGTTGTATTGTTGTGCGTATTATTGATTTCACATACCTTATTTCATAACCCGCGGGTGAAATGGCAAAAGCCATGGTTTTGTAATATTTATTCTGAGATGTCGAACGAGGTTTAGGCATATTCATTATTCCGTGCTTGGATTCGCTGGTGCGTATATAAGCGATGTCTCGCAATGTGTTGTTGGGACTCATATTTCCTGGTAGCAGAAGGATAGTGCTATATTCACCAGTGACACGGAGGATTTTGGTATGTACCTACAACATTTTATTTCAACTGTGATTTGCCGTTGTTAGTCCGTTGTGCATCCTGTCTGTCCATCTGTGCGTATTCGTCCAGT
The DNA here is from genome assembly GCA_029237695.1 of Conchocele bisecta. Classification (NCBI taxonomy): domain Eukaryota; kingdom Metazoa; phylum Mollusca; class Bivalvia; order Lucinida; family Thyasiridae; genus Conchocele; species Conchocele bisecta. The sequence goes on from CM055279.1 coordinate 8,870,299, forward strand.
AATTGGAGGCTCATTTCATTTTGTAGCCTCTCGAGATCGCTCCAACGAGCCACATTGGATGTTTCGGTCCACTTGTTGAGGGCAGACCCCAGTCAGTGCAGAGTAGTAGGTCGTCCGAGTGTCCGTACGTCTGTCTGGCGCAGTGTGTGTAGCAGCTCCGGGTACAGGCCTGTATAGAGCAGTGTGTGATTGCTACATCGCGTTCAGCAGACAGTCACAGCCATCGATTAGTGAAGTGAAACACCATACACATATATCATCTTCTTATACTACCACCGAGTTGAATGTCACCCATGTGAAACTTTTCCCGGCGTCTTAGCCAACGTGATAATCGCCATTTGTATTCTATCGGAAATTTACATCCGGTCAACCACTTCCGGTATTACAACCAATTGATTTACCATGGATACTTTACATCCGGTCCACCACGTCCGGGTTGCTACAGTCGAGTGATACCATAGGAACTTTACATCTGGTCCACCATTTCCGGAAATAATACTACCCTTGGAACTTTACTTCTGGTACCAGCTTCAGGAACATTATCGTTGTTGACTACCATGTGATGTAACCACATCCGGCTTTGACTTTGACATTCAGACTTTGGAAACACATTGCATAGGCACTACATATGTATACTTTGATAGTGTATGATAACACTCCTATATTGGCATATCATGGCTAAGGGATTGTAGTAAGACTACATATATTGTTTATGGATTAATCCACTTGAAGTTGGATTATAGCCATATTGGTGACTAGACCTCATACTGCGGGTGAGGCAGACCTTGGGACCTTGATACTCAGATGTTGCCACTATCTATTGAGATACGCCAGCACTGGTATGGATTTTTGATATGGTTTATTGAAACAATGAATGTTTATTTTCGTATTTGCTGTGAAATTGAATACTAGTCTAAATAGTAGAACTCCAAAAATGGCCGCTACTTATAAACATATTACATTATACGTGTAATCGTATCTCTACATAAGAAAACATATATAATTGCACTCAGACCCTCTATCAGAGAAAATGTGATACGAATATTGTATTTAGATAAACAATGATTTTAGTACCTTAGGTACGCACTTAGATCATTGTTTCAACAGCATTTTTCCAAGATGGCCGCCAACTATTTTGATATTATTGTAGCAATTAGCTTATATAATTACACTCGGATGTCACAATACATAGTAATGTAATTATACCAAATACTGGCATTAAGTCAAGATGATCAATTCTTTTCTTAACTAAATATACACCATTAGACAACGTTCAATAACAGAATTCTAAAATGGGCGCCGGATAATACTATAGTACATTATACTATTAATCAAATCATATACTTATAAATAGTACACTTGGTTATATACGTTGGCTTATTCAGGATTATTTTGGAAAGCCTTCTTGTCTTGCCATTCCACATCAACATTCATGCTGACAATATTCTGACACCAAATCCAATATGGCTACCAAATTATGTAATTATAACTTGTATAGTGGGCGTTGTCAAGAAACTGTGTTGTGGAACTTTACAATAAACTTTAATGACTTCCTAATTTGAATGAATACGAGAGGTTTTCTTTCATACCATTGGTTCCAAACGCTTCAATGCTCAACAAATTCACTGTGAAAATCACGCGAATTGGCTAACCTGGCTAGTACAAATGCAGCACACATCTATATATTTCCACGATCCGATTAGCCTTATTCCTATAGCATCTAAGGACTCCCACTGATATTATTACATTCTGACAAGTTCTTTTTTCTGCGAAAGGTACATACTTTTCACTAAAGGGCGGTATGTACATGGTGATTTACGTACAACCTTTTAATATCACTTAACATTTGGCACACTGCAAGCAATTTATATATATTCAGATTGTTATTGATTATGCAGAGCAAATTATATTTGTATGATGAGTAATATTTCGAAAAATTTTGTTTTCAATGACAAGTCGGAATTCAACCTCTGACATTCATGTGCAATTGATTTTATTACATACAGCTCAATATGGAGTGCATGCATATGACATGTTAACATACGTAAATGCTGAACAGTCTTTTGCGTTATTTCGAATGCATACTACAATACACATAGTACACATCAATATAAACAACATGACAGTATTCAAGTGCCATGCAATGGATATAAGGAATGCAGTAATCACGAAATTTAATATACTAATATGACAATGCTACAACGTAACTGTCATCCCATGCAGCTATAGTTTTTGTGCCATCATATCTTTTTCTTTTCTTATAGTCGTATCTACACTATTAATAGTAGGGGGGCAAGCACCCATAAAATGAATTCTGTTCAACCCGAGAGAGCAAAAGCAACGACTACTTTAAATCAATGCATTATATCATCCTGAACATGAATCCGGTGTCGGTCAATCAAATCAGGTGGGACAATGTCATTTTTGGGGTCACTAAGTGCACATGGGTCAAATGAGTGCAAAGCTCACTTTATTTTGATAATACAATATGTACTTGCATAGCATTACAGAACAATCCGATAAAGTATGTTTTATTGGTGAGTATTGTTTTATGGAGCATATACAAAGCAATTCGGTTTAATCGGACGTCTCTATCGTTGAGAGTATCAACATATTTAAGATGGCCGCCAAGCATCAATATTTAGCCTGAAATGTGTACTTATTTCATGAATAAAAACAAATAGGACCTTGGATCTTGATCGGACGGACGCAGAAAACTCTTTGGATACCATGCACTAATTTTAAACATAGATGGAGGCTTATGTATACTACTGCGGTTAAATCAGTAAGTTGGACATACTTGATTTTGAAGTCATTTGTAATTGTGCTTGTTCAAAATGGTCGCCTCATTTAGGCTATTTTAATATAGTGTGATACTGGCAATTGCGCGTTTCTTTTAATTTACTTTTAAATTTCTTTATACGTCAAATTCACATGTGTTCAGACTAGTAGATCGCTGATAATACACTTGGTGATGCTCAAATTAGGTTACACTCGTTGTAGAGTCAGAATATTAAAATATATGTACGGTTTGTTTTACATATTGTATTTTATTGAGTCTTACTCTATCATATACGTTGCAAATTGCACTATAATGGCATATATGTATACACTACGTATTGCGATCTGTACATATGCTATAGTTCGGCCATGTTCACATTACAGTCCGATATCGAACTGTTATATGCTGGTGAGCGGCTAAGTACTATGCCATTTAACCCGTTGAACCCGAAACCCGAAAGCCCGCTGTAGCGGTTTATGCAAACAGTGCTGAACCAGGTGAGCCGGATCGTAACGAGCCGTTTCATCCGGATCTGCACTTTTTGAAAGAAATGTTCGTATGTGTGAGACCAAAAATGCCTCATTTCCATAAATGGACTAGTCTGACAATCATTTTGTGACTGTTTGGATTGGTTGCTAAATTAACATTTCAAAATGCATTCCAGTTACTTAGGGGTGTAAGGGTTTAATCACTTTAGACTTAATTATAACCAAAATAAAACAATTCATGTAAAATACAACACTAATCAATTAGAATGTATTACAGTTTCTGTTTCCGTGAATATCCATACATTCACAAGTGGATATACCCATATGCATACACTTAAATTGCACTGAAGTATTTAACAATTGTCCCATACATGTATAACCATACGTCTGTATAAGGCAGATCAGCATATTCTATTTCAGCAAAACTTTCCGCATGACTGCTTGTATAATCATCGCTGATAAATGGAAATATATTCTCAATTAACATATATTCTCATCAACAAAAATCCCGTCTCCTGCACTGAAATCAATATTGACAGTGTCTGTGCGTGTCACATATATAAAAAATAATATGCTGTATCGAATGCTCATGATTTAGAGGCCTCATATCAGCTATGTGTAAATGTTTAGCTTTACACGTTTCGCTTGCAGGTTAGCTCAAATCTGGTTAGTTGAAAATCCAGTCACGGGAATTGCGGTGTTGTACTGAATAATGGTTGTTTGGTTGATTTGTGTACATTATTTATCCATGAATCACAATTGCAACTACCCAAATACGTGCATGTGAAAATAAGTGTCTCTTTTTGGTCTCTTGCGATCTTAAGTATATGTCGAATGTTGGTGTGTATAGACATGGACGGTGGGAACTTTCTGATATAATTCTAGATTAGCATAGAATAATCAACCATGTTCATTTTAATGCATTTAAAGTATTATATATTATATTACACATATGGTTGTGATATTACAATACACAGTTATGATACTTACACATACCATGTAAGAACAAAATATGACTACAACATATATGATTACAGTGTATGGTATTCCCAAGAAATAATACCCTTCATAACTGTTATACATATACATACATATGCATTCAATATACATGTATATAGTATTATGACCGCATAATACATTTTTATAACCTTTATTCTTTCTATGTACCAAACAATCTCATGAATGACTTCAACATATGTTCCATCATGAATTCACAACATATTGATCTCGATCGCATTATAGTTTAATATCCATACTATGTGACTCACAAATACTGACTCATTAAATCCTCCATATGTACAAAGTACATGCATACCTGTATATGACTTCTTGATATTATAGGACATCCAAACGCGATTTTATTGTTAATAAACACAGCATATGCCGTTTATGAACTGAGATGTAATGGTCTGGATGATACCTTGCGTTGAATTCGTAGAATAGAGAGTAATGTGAATATGGCTCATAAATACAGGTTATTAACTTATTTATGCATGTATTTACATAGCCTAGCACATGGCTACCGGCATATGACTACTTAAATGATACGTCATCCACAGGTTTATTTTATTTTGGGCAACAACAACATCATATGTCGTATATAAACTGAGATTGGATGACCATGACTCTATATATATACGATATGTATATGTTATATAATTCACCAATTTTCAAGTAATTGATTATGTCTCTTGCTACACCGACAAGCACACTCGCAGTGTCCATGTGCTGTGTTTCCAAGGTATTCCATGTTCATGTTTCTGTAGTCTATATTACGACTTTGTTAAAATAATAAATGTGTCGATAAATACTTTTCAGGTATAAATGGCGGGAATATAACGTATACAAATGCAATTCAGTTTCTTCTATATCGCACTAATGTGGACATTAGCATAATACTTATATAGCTCAAGATGCAATGGCGTGGTTTTCGTTTTATTATCTAAAAAGCTAAGCATACTTCTTCGCTATGAAAAAATCGTTGGTTTCATTATGTGGGAAGTGAATAATGGTAGTTGTTATGTAGCCAGTCAATTTCAGAATTCGTCAACTTCCCTTTGATATGTCAATCGCTGTGCCTACCCTGTCATGTACCGCGTTAATAAATTGATTATCGTGTTTCATAGATAGATAGTAGGCATCGTTATAATGGAAAATGACACAATATCCGCATCCGCATGGAATGTACCGGTATCTCATGGTTTCGATGTATGCAACAGACCCGTAACCAGACATTTATGAAGCAATGCGTCTTTTCGATGGCTTGAATGGCCCGAGGTAGCTGTGGGGTTACGGTGCCATGCTCTCCCAGACAATTGTGAAATCCAGATGGTCTGAAATACCATTTTATATATTCTCAGCAAAAACTGAGCACATACATGTAATACGACTCTCCTGCTTGCATCAATATTATAAAATGACTGCGTATTGACAATAATTCTTATTTTAGTGCATGAAAGAGTTGACATCAAGGCACGACGAGGGAAATTGGTGAGGGGGTCGTCCGACCGCACCGATCCCCTGGTTACGGACCTGTTGCAATAACAAAATGCAACATTGGTGTTCATGGTCGTGTTAAAGATAACATTATAGAGTTCCGGTTTAATGATTAATGGCTTTAAACGGACTATCGACAGCTCATTTAATCTGCATGGATGGGGGCGGGTAACTGAATATTTGCATACAATTTCCATCCAGTCCTGACATTAGAAAAACCGGATCTACTGTCAGGTTTTCACCACACTATAGTAACTTAGCCCCCCTCCACACAAACGTAATATGATTACCACTTATGGTATTACTCTTATAACGGGGTTAGCCGGATTCAACTCTCGTCTACAAGAAAGCTGAACATGCGAATAAGGGCCAAGCCAGGGATATCGCGCTCCCCCGCCAATTATCGACCCACCATCCTTAATTATATAATAAATTACCATTCACATGCTCCCAACCGGCCACTGTATTTTATTTCTATCCGAATACATTGTGTTGATTCACTCAAATGAATGAATACATAGATGTAATTGTAAATATGTTCCTGTTTCCTTTGACATTGTCAACATGTATTATGTTCCACTTGAAATCGAAGATCGTGACTATGTAGTCGTTTACTAAACATTACCATGTTACAGCTAGGATTTATTGTTATCCATGAGTTGCACCCATATTTTGTTGATAGCTCATATTATAAAAGTATTCAATGTAGTAGCCATCTTGGTAACCAAAATGGCGGTCATAAAATATTATTCGTTATGTTGTCATCTGAAACACTAAAACATTGTCATCGTTGATGACTACCCTACTTAATATAGATGTGTCATAATTGTATCCATGTTGGCGGTCAATTTGATTTACGTTTGTTTGCGGCGACATATAATTTGGTATAGTTAGGAACACAAGCCTCGCACTTTTAAAATATAACAAATATGATTTCCAATTATGTTTCATTTCGTTTACTACTGTGTCGATCAACAGCGCCTAAGCGCTTAAGCGATACTTAGCGGCCATCTGGAATATTCCAACATAATAAGTATATTAGATGGACTCATTTATTTGTGCAAAGAACACATTCAATACTAACAAAAAAGGCAAACAACTGAAATATAAATGTGCATGAAAGTGTATCTATATATTTTAGTTATTCCACACACATTTACTGCACGTCTGTGTGAATATTTGGCGGCCATCTTATATGTATATGAGTTTGTCAGTGGTGAATTGTTTTTATATGTTATCAAAACGTATTTCTATGTATGTAAACGCATACTGTAAGTACCAAACGACATATAATAATCAAGTCAGAATGTAGTTAAGACAAAATGTTGATACCTGGCGGCTATCTTGAACATCGAAAAATATACACCGGTTTGAACAACCATAAAAACGAAGCGTCTCGTACATGTCCTAAGGAAGAATATTCAACAATTTAAATAACTTTATCTGATATGTGAAGCATGATATGTACGTACATGTCCATCTACTGATATCAAATTTGTTTTTTAACTCATTTGACCTCTTTGCACTTAATGACCTCAAAAGTGACCTTGCCCCACCTAATTTGATTGACCAACACCGGATTCATGTTCTGGAATGTATGATGTATCAATCTAGCATAGTCGTTGCTTTTGCTCTCTTGGGTTGAACAGAAATAGTTTTTAAGCCACTTCTCTTCAAAGTGCCCATCCACTATAACTTTCATTTCATGTATACTGTGTATTTCGTTGTAACTAGTTTGTCGTTATCGTATGATATATTATTCATTGTTGATTGCCTTGTATGTTGATGTCCTTTTGAAGCACGATGGCGAGGTAAGCGGGAGGTTTGCTAAACAGCTTAGGTTCAATCATCCGTGTACTGTATTTCATTGGGATTTGATTTTCCTTTTGCCCTACCAGTAGATCATTGGGGAATAGTTGTTGTGGTTCTTGCTCTGCATTTGTTATACTGTTTATGTAGTGCATGAACTGTTGCTTTCGTTTTGGGACCGTACACCGCTGATCATGGAGTACATGTTTGTGCCGCGTTGTAGGTTCTGCGACCACCAATGTGCGCATGCCATTTGTTTATTAGGAAGTAATTATTTCGTTGGTTTCTTATGGGTCTCACTTTTCTACTGTGTTCTATATTTTAATAATCATGTCATTATTATGCGATCGTCATTGACATACATTTGTAGAAATGTTGCAATCGTGACATGATAATCAATATGTTATACATTAAACCACGCAACAGCTAAACATAGGTTAGCGCTTCATACGCAGATACATCGGGTACATACATTAATAACATCTTGGCTAAGTTAATTCATTGCACCAATTGAGTGGATGCATGTGGTGTTCGCCAGAAAAGTGGAACACAAGCATTGTGAAAACAGTCCATTTGAACATTTATTTGTCAATACCTGTGTTAGCAGATAACATTACACCATTTGTCCGATTTTATTTTTTTTATATAATAAAGCACTTTTGATATATAACGTATGAAATTGCATGGTTATATTGCCTGGCAGGTTCATTGGTATGATAACTAATATATTTGCCAAAGAAAATCATTATTTGCAAAAACAAAAATGATGAAAAGAAAAATAGCTATTATAAACGATTTGTTTGTTACTATAAGGTAATCTAGTTATATTGGAATGCCAACTTGGAAGTCTGCTACATGTAGTGACACATGTGTGAGCGTACACGCATAAAGGAGTTATAGAACATGTTACTTATTCACAAGTAAACTATTGCTATAACAGTGTATTCCCTATGGAGCTGGACTGAACTTAATTTATATATGACTTAATTATTAAACGATGATTGCTATACTTTATATTTGGCAGCCGTCTTGGACTTCTGCTATTGGAACACGTGTCTAATTACATAACAAGGTTACAAAAAACACAATATTGACATAAAATAGGTCAATTTGACATTTCATATTTTAATTATTACACATTATGATTGTTATTGCAAGGTGATTTATATCTGGCGGCCATCTAGGGCTTCTTCTATTAACACAATTGTCTAATATTGCATTTGAAAGTTACGTAAAACGTTCAATGTGTCCACAAACCTGAGATATGTATACTAATATGCTTAAATTAATCAATATCCCCAGTAATTAGTACGCAATTTGCGCAGTATAAGGCAATGTGACCATTTTTTAAATATTTGACGGCCATTTTTGACTTCTGCTATTGGCACATTTATTTAATGATGTGTGCAAGTTATGGAAAACGTTCAGTGTATACCTAAATCCAATACATATATACCAATTTACAACGATATGGCGGTAGTATGCAGTTATATACTTAATTAGCAGTTATTCACATTATCGTTATATAATACTACATTTATATGTGGAGGCCATCTTGGACTTCTGTTGCACAACTTGTTTACGAATATATCGAACGTACTGACAGTTTTTCCTGGTCAATATATCCAATATCAGTATCATGTTTTCTTTGATATGGAGTGTGAGAGTAGCTATATGTAAAATAAGTTACATTTGGCGGTCATTTTGCATTTTTTCCATGTCACAGTGAATTGAATTGAATGTTAAAAATGTTGACCGTTTATCTGAATAGTCAAGTAAATCCGCTTTTTGCTCTTAAATTACTTCAATACCTCACACGGCATACTATAACTGTTTGGCGGCTATTTTTGAATTGATGCAAATTTCTGAAATGCTCAATGACAACAGAGTGTCATTAGACGGATTCTGGATGTGGATGGCATGGACAAGTAAAATCGCCATTAAAAAAACTATGTTAATCAAAACAAGGTTAAGATCCCGGCTGTCGGACTAATATGGCGGTAATTATGCTTCATTTTCTTTGGCTAGTGTAGCCCCTGATCTACTAGCACACCATTGCTGGACCGATGTATATTACGGGTGTACTTTTTATTACAATACATTCTTTTGTGATCTACTGTCTGTTTCACGAACGCTGCTAAAATTTTACGGCTATTTAAAGAATGCAAAAACTTTTTTTTTTGATAATGTTGAATTTTATAAAAAAAAATTCAATGAGCCTTCTTTTTATTACGTGAAAGTTGGTCCACTATTGATGGGAATTTTTTTTATAATTTCAGAAATAGTGGACCGATTTTCAAAATTTAACTTGTTTTCTTAGTTAGATCATTTCCAAGCTATCAAACCAGGTTTCGGAAGGGTTTTTTTTCGTGTTTTTTTTATTTATCCCACAACTCCTCTACCTACTTTTCCCTCCATATTAAATTCCCATAGAAAAATCTATTTTTCGTAATAAAATCAATAATTTACCAAATCTCACGAAATAAAAAGAAGGCACATTCAAAAAATAAATATTATGTTTAAGAGGCCGTAAATATTTTTGCTCTTACGACCATTTTAGTCGCATAAAGTTTAGTGAAACGACCCCAGATGTTTCATTGCTCCAGTAAGGCACAGTTGAAGGGGACAGTGGAATAAGGGGGCTCACTTACTGGTCCGGTAATTAAAGCAGGAACAATGGTTGTGGTTGGACAAAATTGTTGAAAAAGGTTTCTCAACTGATATCACCTCCTTGGTAACTATACGTTAAAAAAAAACATAGTTTACCAAAATTTTCTCTGGGCAACTGTTTGAAAGTAGGTCAAATCCAAGATGGCCGCCATCAAAATAGCAGAAAATACCCATGAAGCAAACTAAACATATGATATGTCAATTTATATTGGCTCAAAGAGACGAATTCAATCGACTACTATTTTGGCCACATAAGGTCACCAAAAATTCAAAATTACCGCCAAAAGCCAAAATGGCTGCCAAGGTATGAACAAAATTGTGATATTTATTAACGAATTACAATGAGTAGTATATAGGGAGTCAAAATGATACCACCTCCCAATAGTGGATACAGATTGCACACAGACACCCCTTTTGAGCCATTATACCACCTCCCAATTGTGGATACGAATTGCACACACATCCCTTTTTGGGAAAGTCGAAGTAAAATGTGTCTCCCAAGAGGCAAACAGAAATGGCAGACGGCAATGTTCCAATTGGGACACGAGTGTCCACAACTGGACTGGTAGTACAAAAGACGACGTTTTGGTACAATAGTGGATGGGGGGTTCTAGTCCATTTCGCACGGAGCCACTATTTTCTCTGTCGTATGTATCCACATTTGGACGAAAACATCCACAATCGTACTACCACCTACCCACACCCCAAAATATGGCATACGAGAGTGGGGAAAAAAGGTCGAGAAATCCACCCAATTGGGACGCGAGCATACACAACTGGGACACGATATCCACAATTGCACAGGCGCCGTAGGAGAAATTCGTCTCCCAAGAGGCAAACAGAAATGATACCACCCATTTGTGTATTTGGACACATTTGGGAAAAAGTGTAGGAGAAATTCGTCTCCCAAGAGACAAACAGAAATGATACCACCCATTTGTGTATTTGGACACATTTGGGAAAAGTGTAGAAAATATTCGTCTCCCAAGAGGCAAACAGAAATGATACCACCCATTTGTGTATTTGGACACATTTGGGAAAAGTGTAGGAGAAATTCGCCTCCCAAGAGGCAAACAGAAATGATACCACCCATTTGGGGAAAAGACAATTCGAACAAAGACAACTTGGAAAACCTCTCTAGAATTTGGTCGAGAAACCCACAATTGGGACACGATATCCACAACTGGACTGGTAGTACAAAAGACGACGTTTTGTCCAATAGTGTATGGGGGTTCTAGTCCATTCTGCACGGAGCCACAATTTTTGGAGGTCTCGCCTCGCCACATCCACAATCGAACGCCCATTTGAAGATATGGGACCCCATTGGAATAGACGCCATGCCATACAAGGAATGCGAGACATGCGGAAAGGACTTCGACAAGCCCACAAATCTTCGAAGACACATGGGTCGCAAGAACCCGTGCAGACCTCCCACGAGAGAGTGTCCCGGATGTGGAGGGAAGTTTGCCACCTACAAGACTCTCTGGCAACATCGCTCGAACAGGTGTCCCGAGGGGCCAGAAGATAGAACCACGGAGGGTAGCAAGAAGAAGGCTGCGACCAGGAAGAGGATCCTGGTACTGGAGAGGAGGGTGGTAGAGTTGGAGGAGGAGGTGGCTAGACTGCGGGATGGAAAACCTCGCGAGGGAGCGAGACACGAGAACATCGACAGCGACGACGACGACGAGATCGATTGGACAGATATGTAGAGAGAGGGGGGTTCCCCCTCACTTTTTTGCACTGGCCCCCATCTCGACTCCCAACGGCAAACAAAACCTCTCCCCAAAGTAGGTAGAAAAAATGATACCACCCAATTGTCCACATTTGGACTTTTGGGAAAGTCGAACAAAAATCGTCTCCCAAGAGCAAAACAAAATCTAGACCACATCGAAAAACAGAAAACCTCTACCAAAGGAGGTAGAAAAGACAACTCGGTACAGAACAAGAAAGACAACTTGGAAAGACAACTCGGAAAGACAATTCGAAAAAGACGAAGAACTTTTGTCCAAAACGAGCAGCGACAAAGAACTTTTTTTCCAAAATGGCTACTGCATGTAGAACGGGTCGCGGCTACCAGAGTACTGGTGTACAGAGTCGCTAATTTTTTCCTTCGGAGTGCCGGACTGTTTTGCGGAGTGCACGAACTGGGCGTCGGGGTCTGTTTTCTTCTTCCAGATTCTACAAGACTCTAGGGACACGAATGGGAACAGTGGTTTGCAGACCACGTACACCACCGCGAGAACCCCGAGCCACCACTTCGCATTCTCTACGGTTTTCCAAATGTCGTGTACCTCCTCCAGGTCGTCTTTCTTCGGATCGCCTGAAATTGCATCCAACAGTATTGTTCGAAATGGTCGAAATACTTCTTCGCGGTGCTCGGATTGCTCGGATTGCGCACCAGATTGCTCGAATTGCTCGCCAGATTGCTCGGATTGCTCGCCAGGAAATCCAGTCCGCTCGAAATGGTCGAAATGCCTTGCTCGCGATTCCCAGGGTGCTCGGGCTCTCCATTTCTAGCCAACAAGGATAGCAAAAATAGAAATGTTTTGGTACTGTTGGGAAACAATTCGAAAGATTCTACCGAGACCATCGTAGACGGAAAATGTACTACAAACATCTAGATTTTGGTGCTAGAAACGCTTGCTTTGGTTTTCTCCAGATTGTGGATGTCGAAAACAGGGTTGTCGGCGGGTTTTTACACTCCTATAAAGATATGGGACTCCATTGGAATAGACGCCATGCCATACAAGGAATGCGAGACATGCGGAAAGGGCTTCGACAAGCCCACAAATCTTCGAAGACACATGGGTCGCAAGAACCCGTGCAGACCTCCAACGAGAGAGTGTCCCGGATGTGTAGGGAAGTTTGCCACCTACAAGACTCTCTGGCAACATCGCTCGAACAGGTGTCCCGAGGGGCCAGAAGATAGAACCACGGAGGGTAGCAAGAAGAAGGTTGCGACCAGGAAGAGGATCCTGGTACTGGAGAGGAGGGTGGTAGAGTTGGAGGAGGAGATGGCTAGACTGCGGGATGGAAAACCTCGCGAGGGAGCGAGACACGAGAACATCGACAACGACGACGACGACGAGATCGATTGGACAGATATGTAGAGAGAGGGGGATTCCCCCCCCCCCCCCACACTTTTTTGCACTGGCCTCCATCTCGACTCCCAACGGCAAACAAAACATCTCCCCAAAGTAGGTAGAAAAAAAATGATACCACCCAATTGTCCACATTTGGACTTTTGGGAAAGTCGAACAAAAAATCGTCTCTCAAGAGCAAAACAAAATCTAGACCACATCGAAAAACAGAAAACCTCTCCCAAAGGAGGTAGAAAAGACAACTCGGTACAGAACAAGAAAGACAACTTGGAAAGACAACTCGGAAAGACAATTCGAAAAAGACGAAAAACTTTTGTACATCCAGATGTGCAGCGTAGGGGTTGCACGAGAATAGAAGTTTCTGTGTACGCTAGTTCTGCATTCTCTAGAGAAAAAATGCGGAGGACGTTCTAGCACAAGCAAGAGACACTGTTTCCCTAGGTGGAGACATCTTCGTAGTACAGAGGGAGAATCTAGCAAAGAGTCTGGATAGATGTTTTGTACTAGGAAACAAGCCATGTGGACACATATTTGTAGCATGGTACGCGCATACAGGAACAGGTAGGGTATCTGGAATATGCATCCATCCGACTCCCGCAACACTAGAATGTCCGCAAAAATGGAAGCGAGCGATGGAATGGGCTGCAGCAGATTTTGCCTTCCGATATTTGTATCCGAGATTCTGTCTGTAGAAATGGCTCCACTACAGTGCTACGCAAAAGCGAGCGATTCCGTAACAATACTCTGTGCGAGCGAGAAGCGAACCGAAATACGCGCTAGAGGTCCAGATGTAGATCTTGCAGAGGTTTTGCCATCCACAGACTACGTTTGCGGGAAATGAAGAGACAAGAAAGCGCAACGTGTAGAAAAATCTATTTTGCCCAGTGGAGCCATTTCTACAGACAGAATCTCGGATACAAATATCGGAAGCCAAAATCTGCTGCAGCCCATTCCATCGCTCGCTTCCATTTTTTGCGGACATTCTAGTGTTGCGGGAGTCGGATGGATGCCTACTCCAGATATCCTACCTGTTCCTGTATGCGCGTACCATGCTACAAATATTTGTCCACATGGCTTGTCTCCTAGTACAAAACATCTATCCAGACTCTTTGCTAGATTCTCCCACTGTCCTACGAAGATGTCTCCACCTAGGGAAACAGTGTCTCTTGCTTGTGCTAGAACGTCCTCCGCATTTTCTCTAGAGAGTGTAGAACTAGCGTACACAGAAACTTCTATTCTCGTGCAACCCCTACGCTGCACATCTGGGTGTACACAAGTTTTTCGTCTTTTTCGAATTGTCTTTCCGAGTTGTCTTTCCAAGTTGTCTTTCTTGTTCTGTACCGAGTTGTCTTTTCTACCTCCTTTGGGAGAGGTTTTCTGTTTTTCGATGTGGTCTAGATTTTGTTTTGCTCTTGGGAGACGATTTTTGTTCGACTTTCCCAAAAGTCCAAATGTGGACAATTGGGTGGTATCATTTTTTTTCTACCTACTTTGGGGAGAGGTTTTGTTTGCCGTTGGGAGTCGAGATGGGGGCCAGTGCAAAAAAAGTGGGGGGGGGGGGGATCCCCCTCTCTCTACATATCTGTCCAATCGATCTCGTCGTCGTCGTCGCTGTCGATTTTCTCGTGTCTCGCACCCTCGCGAGGTTTTCCATCCCGCAGTCTAGCCACCTCCTCCTCCAACTCTACCACCCTCCTCTCCAGTACCAGGATCCTCTTCCTGGTCGCAGCCTTCTTCTTGCTACCCTCCGTGGTTCTATCTTCTGGCCCCTCGGGACACCTGTTCGAGCGATGTTGCCAGAGAGTCTTGTAGGTGGCAAACATCCCTCCACATCCGGGACACTCTCTCGTGGGAGGTATGCACGGGTTCTTGCGACCCATGTGTCTTCGAAGATTTGTGGGCTTGTCGAAGCCCTTTCCGCATGTCTCGCATTCCTTGTATGGCATGGCGTCTATTCCAATGGGGTCCCATATCTTCAAATGGGCGTTCGATTGTGGATGTGGCGAGGCGAGACCTCCAAAAATTGTGGCTCCGTGCAGAATGGACTAGAACCCCCATCCACCATTGGACCAAACGTCGTCTTTTGTACTACCAGTCCAGTTGTGGATATCGTGTCCCAATTGTGGGTTTCTCGACCCAATTCTAGAGAGGTTTTCCAAGTTGTCTTTGTTCGAATTGTCTTTCTTTCTTTATTCGAGTTGTCTTTTCCCAAATGTGTACAATTGGGTGGTATCATTTCTGTTTGCCTCTTGGGAGACAAATTTTTCTTCGACATTCCCAAAAGTCCAAATGTGGACAATTGGGTGGTATCATTTCTGTTTGTCTCTTGGGGACGAATTTCTCCTACACTTTTCCCAAATGTGTCCAAATACAAAAATGGGTGGTATCATTTCTGTTTGCCTCTTGGGAGACGAATTTCTCCTACGGCACCAGCGCAATTGTGGATATCGTGTCCCAGTTGTGTATACTCGCGTCCCAATTGTGGATTTCTCGACCTTTTTTTTCCCACTCTCGTATGCCATATTTTGGGGTGTGGGTAGGTGGTAGTACGATTGTGGATGTTTTCGTCCCAAATGTGGATACATACGACAGAGAAAATAGTGGCTCCGTGCGAAATGGACTAGAACCCCCCATCCACTATTGTACCAAAACGTCGTCTTTTGTACTACCAGTCCAGTTGTGGACACTCGTGTCCCAATTGGAACATTGTCGTCTGCCATTTCTGTTTGCCTCTTGGGAGACACATTTTACTTCGACTTTCCCAAAAAGGGATGTGTGTGCAATTCGTATCCACAATTGGGAGGTGGTATAATGGCTCAAAAGGGGTGTCTGTGTGCAATCTGTATCCACTATTGGGAGGTGGTATCATTTTGACTCCCTATATACTACTCAATGAAAAGCTTGTCAGATGTCATTTTCACCAAATAGTTAAACACTTGTGGTTTATTAAACACATATAACACAGATGCACACAAATGGTGGACACAACTATACTGTTTTAATATGAACTATAAGAAACTAATAATTACACTTGAATATAATGAGATACCACTGAACTCAGTTCGTGGTGCAATTTACATATGTTTGTTTTTCAAAATCAGCCCATAACATAATTTGTCCACTCCATCAGGGCCTATGTTTATATATTCCCTATTCTAGTCATCACTCATTCTGCTTGTTGTGATTTGGAAGCTGAATCTGGTAGGTACTTTCCCTGCCGTGGCTGCTATTTTTAAATAGACTCTACCTGTCAGCACTACATAGCTGGAATTATGCCTGTGTAATCATATCAGTGATACTCACTAGTGTAGGCTCTGTGGTGAGTTTGTGTACATTTTTATTTTAGAGCAATACTTTGCATTTTCATGTTCTGTATGCCAAGACCTTCAACGAAGTTTGGGTAGAATTGCCAAATCAAGTACGTTTTCTCGGCAGAGGCCATTTTGGATTTTAGCCTGGGTGCCAAATGGCTAAATTTACGATATTGTAGTTTCACAGTGTAAACTATTATTAGGTACCCATATATTGTTAATTTGGATTTGTTATGATTATTTACATGTTACTGATATTCTTTTAGCATGATTTAATACTTTAATCATTGATTTAATGTTCAATACGGACATTTGTTACTGAAATTTAGCTGAAAATTCCACTCATTTGAAAAGCATCCCTATGTCTGTTGGCGTATCACTCACCAAATATTGTATGTAGACTATTTGTTCTCCGCCGTAGTGATAATTATTGGACAGGAATATTTAGTGACCTGTACATTGAACAAGTCCTGATGAGCAGTTTGAAGTCGGTTGGTGGGCTAACTAGAGGTCGTGGTTTTGATGTGTCAACCAGTCTGGTCTGGCTACTATCAATGCCTGTATGCCGTGAAATACACAAGGCTGTGCAGGAAGTGGCGGGCCTCTCGACCACCAGTGCAATGGAGACACATGCCGATCTGAAACAGGCAAAATGCAAACGTGACGCCAAAGATCTTCAGTCTGTCATGGATTATCTCGAAGAGAGAAATCCGTTCACAAAGGAATCCAAGGAACTGCGCAGCCTGTCATCAGGAGTCATATCTGAAGGTTCGGTAAATGTGGATTCAGCTGAAACTATCGGTACTGCAATCCTGACATCAATGGAAGGAATGTCGGTTTCGAAACATAAATTTTCCAAAACCAAACAGGTAAATACTCTAGCATCATCAGTGTATGTGTCAGTGGATGGCGATAAAAATGAGATCGATCCTCAGCTATTATACCAGCGCCTACTTGTCGCCGGCATCGGCAGCATTGCTACGAAAACACTGTTCCAGTATGAACTGTGCTCAGATCCGATATCATTATTCGATAAGAAGCTCCTTATGCGACTTGCGGAGAAGGCCGATCTCCTGAATGGGTTATTCAAACAGGTCACATTGTGTATTATCAGTGAGTGTCCTATTGGTGTTGCCTACGTCATTGATGGAGGGGCGATGTTACAGCGCCTTCCATGGTCGAAGTCCAAATCATATGTAAACATTTGTCAACTTTATATACAGTTTGTACGCTGTCACTTCCGAAATGCTCTTGTTGTGTTTCATTGCTATGAGTTTGGTCCTTCTACGAAAGATGAAACCCATCAGAGGCGTACTGGCAATGATATGGGCCTGAATGTGGATTTCACACCAGATATGCTGCTAAAGATGAAAAAACAACCGTTCCTGGCAAATACTAGAAACAAGCAGAAGTTCATTGATTTGCTGGGATCTGAGAGGGAGAAGGAGGGAATTCAAGTCAACAACTCACCTGGTGATGCTGACTATGACATTGCAATGTCTGCCTGTGAGCTCGCTCGGACAAAACCGGTGATTGTTGTAGGGGATGATACTGACCTTCTGATTCTGTTGCAACATCACTTCAAGCCAACTGTACACGAACCAATCAATCTTCAGACTAGCACAAAGCTAATTGATGTGACTGTCTTGCAAGATACTTTAGCCACTCCCTACTCTTTATCCATGCATTGTCGGGATGTGACACTACATCAAGACCCTATGGCATAGGAAAACTCTCGGCTATGGGCAGATACCGTGGTCCGCAAGAATTTGTAAAATCATTCTCGGTGGTAGCAGTTAGTCACAACGACATTGAGAGAGCTGGGAATCAGGCCCTTCTGACACTCTATGGCAGTAAGCCTGATTCGGACTTGAATCATGAACGTGTATCTAAATTCTTGGAGAAGGTTGTTTCAAGTGCCAGCTATTTCCCCCCTGAACGACTTCCACCGACCTCAGATGCTGCTAGGTTCCATGCCAGTGGGTTTATCACCAGATACTGGTCTGGCAGGGTAACACCATGGAGGCAACCGAATGGGGTTGGGACCTCCGTACAACACCACATGGGCCAAGTTTGAAGCCACATAGAATGGACCAAGTTGCCGCTCCTACATCTCTACTTCAGATTATTAGATGTAATTGAGGTGGAAAGTGTGACAAAAACACATGTTGGTGTAGGAAAAATGGACTTTTGTGTTCTTTGGCTTGTGGCCACTGTAAGGGAATAGCGTGTACAAATGGAGAAAGTCATGATTCAAATGACTCAATTGATTAATTATGCCTGGTATTCTCATTTATATTCTCCATGGACATACTAATACCAAATCAGTGGCGTTCGTTGTAGACATACATACATGTGTATTGTGATGACTGACACATTGTTGGTGACCTAGACATGGGGCATGTTGCCAAGGTCAGTCTTAGTTTGATAAAACAGATATGTAAGTCAGATTGAATGTGGTTGTCACAGTCAATCTTGTTACAAACAGACCAAAATCTGACAGATTGATGGTCTCCTTTGACAAAATGTTTTCAAGTCAACTTGGTTCCAATCTTGGTTTCGTAAAACCGTTTGATCAAATTAAGATTGACCGTGACATATATCGTGATTTGTATTTGCACTATCAGTTAAATATAGTAAGAGCATACATAACATGTGCTTCATTGTTAAGTTTTGAAACACAGCCGCCATTTGTATACCTGCATTAAGTTCTTACATGTCACTATATTCCTAGAAAATAGTAGTTAGAGACAGACTAAGTGTATTACTGATGCTTAGTATATGACATCTGACAGCCCATTGTCATCATACAATCATTCAGCAATATTTATTTTTATTAGTGACCTTAATGGGACATAAATGTCATAATTTTGTTCATTTTAGCTGTTTTTGGCGGCCATTTTGAATTTTAGGTGACACTATTTGGTTGTATTTGTAGTCTATTTAATTCCGCTCTTTGAGCTAATGTAAATCGACATATTATATGTGTAGTTTCCATCATGTGTTCCATACGTACAACAATTTCCTATATTCGGCAATTTTGACGGCGGCCATCTTGGATTTGACCTACTTTCAGACAGTTGCCCAGAGAAAATTATTGTAAACTATTTTTTTTCTTAACCTATGGTTATCAATGATGTGATATCAGTTGAGAAACCTTTTTCAACAATTTTGTCCAACCTCAACTGTTTAATGCATGGACTATACAGTCCCCGCGAAACTGCCAAAACATTATCGGACATTTTGTCTGGTAAACTTGAATTTATTTACCAGACCCGACAAAGGAAGGTGATTTGAAGTTCAAGTCAGAATAGAAAGTCAACAACTTGTTTTATTATAGTTGGACATTCGATCCGGACGCTTCCTGTTTACTGTCGGACCGGCGGCAATTTAATCCTCATGGAGTTAGCCCCCTTCTTCCATTGACCCCTTTAATTGTACAATAGAATACATGTATTAGCCAGCCATTCCCGGGAATGAACGCTTTTCAAACATTTCGGGGAAAATAATATACTAAATTGGGAATTTTCCACCTCATATTTTTCTGTTAAGCCATTTCACACTGTACTGTAAGCTGTACGGGCTGGTATGATAAGGCACCCACAAGATGGTGAACGGTGAAAAACGTGAAAGGTAAGTGCTTCAATTGTTACTGTGTTCCCCTTTAAAACTAGCAAAAAATACGAACGAAACGTGGTAATCCTGTGTATAAATGATGTCTTAACCCTTGGTTGCTCTTGTCAGGGTCCATCTCTCGCTAATATAAGCAGGAACGACCAAAAACGTGAACATTTTGAAAATGAAGCGAGAGAACGGTCTTTACCGAGCTTGCATACGGTCATTTCTGCATGAATTTTTTAATCTGTCGCTTGATATTGCATCATTGATTGATGCTCTTTCCGAATATGTTCCCTCGTTTCCACACTCTAATTGCAAATATACGGCCCCTAGCATTGGGCACAGGTGATGGGAACAACTAATCTGGTAGTATGTTGTTACTTGTATAGATACAAGGTACACAATAGGTAAATCAACAGGCTTTTCAAATCCGTTGAAATTATAGAAATCGTCACCTTACTGTAACAATTGACGTTGATTATTGTTAAAAATACATCAATCAGCGTCACAGAGCCGTTTACCGTGTTAAAAAATGTCATGTGCTTGTCATACAGGTAAGTTTTGTCAACCCATCAGGCCTAAAAAAAGTCGTCGAAATCGACGGTCCCCTATTTACCCTGATTTACAAAAATAGAATATGTTTACTGCTGGCATGGAGACCAATACGCAGTGAATTGTGAGTCGTGTTCTGGTTGGCTGCTGTTGATGAGCGACCGGATCGCAGCGTATGGTACACTTGTTTTACTGACATCCACGATTTGAGATGGAATGTCCTAAAATCAAGTAAGCAAGTGTTGTGTTGTTCGTAGCGGATTGCGTATTAGAGTTCGTTCTAGAAAGAAATTGTAACAAAGATGCAATATAAAAATGTATTTGGTTGAAACCAAGTAAACAATAAGTACAATTTTTAATTGTTAAAATTAATATGTATCGGTGTCACTCGCGCCCGACCCACGGAGTAAGCCGGCAGTTTGAAATTGAAAACCAAGTGAGCCGTATGTTGGTAGATAGCGGGAACATCACAAGTTGTACATAGTTAAAATGTAATGAATTTACGATAATTGGAAGCGTTTGCTGCCGCGACTGGTCATAACATTTATGTCGGTGGTCGTAAAGTTTGTTGTTAACCTTTAATATACTATATATACCGTCATGTGATATTTTCCCCGTCACCTGTGGCATTGGGATGACACCAGAATTCAGTCACAAACGTACCCTAGCTGCCGCTGAATATAAACAAACTATAAACAAAGCAAGAAACCGTTTTAGCTCGCCTGCACGAAGTGCATAAGAGCTTATGGCATACCCCCGGCGTCGTCGGCGTCGGCGTCCACAAACTTAACGTTGGGTAAATGTCATATAACGTCTGTTTCCTTTCATGGAACACCTTGTTATGTCATACATGCATTCCTCAGATGACCCTCTATCATGCTGTATCAAATTCATGACCCACCACCCAACCCTTACCCCAAGGTCAAGGTCACAAACTTAGCACATTCATAAACTTAACGTTGGGGTAAATGTCTTATAAGATATGTTTGCTTTCATGGAACACCTTGATATTTCATACATGCATTCCTCAAATGACCCTCTATCATTATGTAGCACATACACGACCCACCACCCAACCCTTACCCCAAGGTCAAGGTCAGAAACTTAGCATGTTCATAAACTTAACGTTGGAGTAAATGTTGTGTAACTTCTGTTTATTTACAGGGAATGTCTTCATATTTATTATGCCCCCGCCACCGAATGGTGAGGGGGGCATATATTGTTATCGGTGTCCGTACGTACGTCCACATTCGTCCCGCCCCCGCCAATTCCAAGGTCAAGGTCACATACTTTGTGTGTTTGAAACCTTAACGCGCGGGTAAATGGCTTATAATTTATGTTTCCTTGTTATGCCCCCGCCACCGAATGGTGAGGGGGGCATATAGTGTTACCGGCGTCCGTCCGTACGTACGTACGTACGTACGTCCCGAAACCTTAACGCTCGGGTAAATGGCTTATACTTACTGTTTCCTTGCTCGGATCTGCTTCACATTTCAAACACGCATTGTTCCAATGGTTCACTACTGCTTTGTGACAGATCCAAATTCGTCCCGCCCCGCCAATTCCAGGGTCAAGGTCACATAATTTGTGTGTTTGAAACCTTAACGCTCGGGTAAATGGCTTATAATTCCTATTTCCTTGTTTGGATCTGCTTCACATTTCACACACGCATTGCTCCAGTGGTCCTCTACCGCTCTGAAAATTCCACATTCGTCCCGGCCCGCCCCCGCTAAGCCCAGGGTCAAGGTCACAGACTTGGTGCGTTCGGAACCTTAACGCTCGGGTAAATGGCTTATAATTTCTCTTTCCTAGCACAGATCTGCTTCACATTTCACACATGCATTGCTCCAATCGTCCTCTACCACCCTGTGACAAATCAACATTCGTCTCGCCCCCGCTAAGCCCAGGGTCAAGGTCACAGACTTGGTGCGTTCGAAACCTTAACTAACCAGTTGAAGACAGTGGTATACCCGGAATACCAACATTGGCTCGATCTACCGTGGCCGACTAGAGGGTCCTCACAGACGCAGAACAGACGGGACACTCCCAGAAGCGCGCGCGCGCTAAGAACTGAACTGCTCATTGTAACACAGGAACGATTACTCTGTCTTCATCCAACAATCTTATAGAAATATAATAAACTGTAATATATTAAATCATCAATACTACACAGACATATCAAACCATACACCACTAAACTAGTTATTGACGTCTGCTGTATTTTTTTAATTTATTTTTGGCAAATAAATGTGATCAACACCTCGTTGCGACGGCATATTTGAGTCGTCCCCCCACTGCGGGAAACGCTTCCTATGCGCTGTCCAAACGTGTATTTTTTCTGCAGAAGTTGAAAATGAGAGCAGCAGACGACAAGTGCCGGTGCACGCCTATCTAATAAATACATGTAACGGTAGTGAAATGTAATTCCATGCGATATGAACAATCGTGACGAAATACAATACAATGAAAGTGTATACAATGTATTGTCTGCTGAAGGAAGGCCAGTGTAACTCACGACCTAATTTAGAAGTATTGGTCAAATACGTTATCTACAATGTATATATTTAGTACTGTTGGCGTTGACCCTGATTAGACTGTATGGATACGTATAGGCTAGTCTGAGTCTGCGCAAAGAATACCGGAAGTCAAACTTTTTTTGTATGATTATTGTGTTATCGCGAGACGAAATATATACCTGCATAATATTGCACACGACACATTCAATATGTTGTTAAAATACTTATTAATGTTTGAACCTTTGAACTAACCAGCTAGTATACCAATTGGCACGATTTACAGCACAACACGGATCTATACTGGTGGCATTTGACCAAAAACTCCTTTTCGTCTGTCAATAAGCAGCAATTTATTTGAGCAAGGGAGCACATACTTTCAACTGAGTGTATTGTCAGGGATCGCGATATTACATAGGCCACTGGCTGGGAAAATGGACCTTAACACATGTGCTATCAGCGTAGACTGGGATCAGCCTGAGCATCGGCAGAGTCTGATCATGGCCTACTCTGTTCGCAACTGAACCACGGTAGTAACAATACTAATAGCAGTACCACGATTATTTTAATCGAATTGTGTATGAGTGTTCTCAGTAAATAATATTTCCTATTGATGCAAAAGCATTGATGTCCTTTTTCTCAGCCGGGGGCTTATGCACAACATATCATCAAGGTAGCGGCCTTGCGTGGCACATGCATTTTTATGAAAACAAAACGATCCACTCATCTGCTCATTATGCAAAACATCAGAGATACGGCTGGTCATGTGCATTGTGCAGAGCTTAACATTGTATTTGCTGTTACTTACACTGAGCACATTATAGCAATAACATCGAGACCGTTTTGTATCAGGTTGATGCATACATGTATATGGGGTTTTTTTTTCACACTGTATATGATCGACATAACGATAGGCACCCAGGGCCGTTTCGCTAAACTCCACAGGACTAAGAACATTTTAAAAAAAGTATTCACAGAAACGTACTAGCTATCGGTAAAGCAGATATTGAAACGTCAGACTAATGTTTGTCATGAGGAGTTTAGTGAGGCGGACCACATATGAAAAATAAATGATGTATTAATTGCATTTATATGCGGACGATGTGTAAAACATCTATATCTGTATTACATGTTTGCTTTTGTTTCGCAAATGTTTCGCTAAAAGCAAACATTTGTCAAAAAACAGTTATTATATATAAGCTAATATTGTGTATAACACACCCAAAATTTCTGCTCGCGAAAAAGAAAACTATTAGCAGATATCGATGCGTAAATAAAACAAAATCGCAGAAAAGGACTTACATATAATATTGGCCTTTATGTGTGTGTGTATTTTAATTGTTAAAGGTCAATATTATAAAAGAAAACACAGCTTATATTTTAAGTTATTGTGGTTCTGCACAGTCGGTTTTGTGTAGTATTGCCTCTATCTGAATCTATATTCATCCGAGGCGTAGCCGAGGAGAAATGTGGTTTCAGGTGGGCAATATGGCACGATGTTGACTTTGTAGAACCATAAGAACGTATTTGTCATACCGAAATTATTGATATTACTCCAAAATTTATTTTTAACGTCATATAAATATGGCGCCAAACGGCACGACGTCATGACGTTGCAGATACTACCCAACGTCATCCAAACATAAATGATTAGACATTCGTTAATAACTTTTGGCAATTTCTGGACTGAGTTGTATAATCTAACTATTGTTTTCTTAGTTACGTCATTACCAATCCATATGACTGTGTATAGGGGTGATTTCCAAAATTTTCATTTTCGGCTCAGCCTAGACCTGCCGCAATTTTTTTATTCGAGCCATATTGACTGGCTTGACGAACAATATGGGCTCATATTGCCCATCAAGCTGTCCAATCAAAACGCTAGAAATTTATCTGCGGTATAAAAAAAATACTTATACGTTTGTTTAAACATCTTCCGTTCATAATTATAATAAAAGTCATGGATTTGTTTTGACAAGCTCGGTGTGTCTTCGAATCTCGACCGTGCACTCAGATCGAAATCCACTCTGCTTGACTCAGAAATTTTACTATATTACTTTGGAATTGGAAACTCAGCTTTCAATTCATATTGTTACTTGAATCATGAACCAGATATCGTATTAATTATAAAACTGTCGACACTCAAGGTAAGCCGCAACTGAGTGAATATCGTGAGTGAGCTCTACACTGCCAGATAGACACATTTTTTAATTTTATTTTTACTAAGCGTAGAAATCCAAGTTTATTTTCAAATATGAGAGATAATAGTGCAGTCAGATATGGTTCTACACTGCCCTCCTGATTCTGTGTTCTTTTTACATTTTTGTCATACAAAAATTATCCTTACAGCTTGGTACATTCAGCGATCACCCAACCAGTATGTGTTGTTAAATATGGATTATTATTATTTCTCCAACGCTTTAGATACATGTAACATACGAGTCGCGTGTCACAAGCCTAATATACATTTTTGAGAACATATATAGTGTAGACAGACAATGTGGGCCCCAATCAGTATGCGCATCTGTGTAGCCTGATTGAGGAACACGCAGTCAGCTTACGTATTATCGTTAATGAAACCAACTATTATTGAATTTGGAAGTTGTTAGTAAAAAATGCATTTTCCTCAATCCGAATGAAACTATTTCAAATATTACTACACCCTCACCGTACCGACCTCTTCCCTATATATGATATCCCCGTTTATATAAAGATAAAGCTAACAATCCTACATATGATACCTCATGGAAAAGACCCCTATTCAATGGACGTGAATATACTAGTAGGTATGAATGTCATGTAGTTTGTGAAAATAATAAAAAATATAAACACACCATAACCAATGGACTCGAAATTATGTAGCTTCAATGTAAACGGGCTTGAAATAATATAAAGATATAATTACAGGTCGACTGCAATTGCTAAAAATATGTATAGCCAGTACAACACTAACATTAATAAACATTTATGAAAGAAAGAAAGAAAGAAAGAAAGAAAGGAAAGGAGGGAGGGAGGGAGGGAGGGATGGAGGGAGGGTGGGAGGACGAGGAAGGAAGGAAGGAAGGAGGAAAGGAAGGGGAAGGAAGGAAGGAAGGAAGGAAGGAATTCAATCTCGATCTGTAATCCCCATTTGGCATTATTTGCAGGACTCAGTGAAGAAACGACTGTTCGTGAACCATGGATAGGAAAATACGGAGCATCCATCAAAAGCTGATATGCGACATCTGCAACAACGTAGACTCAAACAGTCCAGAGTATTCAAGCTTCGTCGGAGACGTGAGGAGCTACGTCCCCGACGGCATACTCCATCTAAATCCGACTATACTGAAATGTCTACAGGTATTAACCCTTCAATACTACGATGACAATAGACGATGACGATAGTACGATACTATGATGACGATAGTGCATGGCTACGATGACGATATTACGATACTACGATAACGATAGTATCATGAGAATAATGCTACGATGACGATATTGCGATATCAGGAAGGTACGATGACGATAGTATGATATCATGACGGTAAGATGACGATAGTGACTGTACGATGGCCTCAACAATTGATCAACTGTTGTACACACCTGTAGCCTATTTCACCAACATTTCAAAGTATACTTTTCTAGCAAAGTATAATTTGAGGGAGAAATTTTCAATTTAAGGATAAATTTATTAATTTGTATTATACTGAATTTATTACATTATCATTTTGGCTGTGATAATTTAATAAATTAAGTATAATAATTCTGATTACTTTTAATCATCAACTATATGCAGTCGTTAGTTCTATATGAAATAATGCATTTCGGGAAAAATAAATGATTACTCCCTCAAAGTATACTTTGCTAGAAAAGTATACTTTGCAATGTTGGTGAAATATGCTGCAGGAGGCCGTTTCATTAAGCTTCGTACGACTAAAATGTTCGTAAGTGAATAATTATGATTGTCTGTAAATTTCACATTAACAATGTCTTCTTGTAAACAATTAATGAATTTACATTTATTGAATAAATGTCAATATCGATAAATGTAAATCCGTCAATTGAAATGTACAGACGATCCTAAATTTGCACTTACGAACATTTTAGTCGCACGAAGTTTAGTGAAACGGTCCACTGCCTGAGGAACATGCTAAGGCGTGTTAAATTCCAGTTTCATGCACGTTTGTAGGATATTTAGCAATTACTCGAACATGATGGTCACCTGGTACAAACAGTGTTGGATCCGGTCACAATTTTATAAAATTATGGTGATCAGAGGAGTTTGGATTTATTTTTTTACGAGTAAGTAAGCATGTGTTTTATTTAGCTTAGATCTAGATCCAATGCATACATGCCACAGCTAATGCAATAGTTTGTTCTACAACATCCATATGTAGTAAATATATTTAGTGTTTCTAACCTACAGGCGATGGCGGAAAACGGAAAACTAGCGCTGGGACAATATGAGGAACTGAAAAGTGTAGCGAAGAAAAGTTGCAACTTCGTTATAATCGGGTTGATTGAATCTGCTGAAAAGAAAATTGGTATGGAGCGTGCGATAGAAGGTATATATTGATTAGGATCCAGATCATCATTTGCAACTTGATACTATAAATACTAATATTCGTGTTTCTACTAAGGATACCAGTTGTATGTGCACCCTGAAGGAGTGCACAATGCGAAAGCGAGAAATCCGAAACTCAAATGAAATGTCATGCAAATCATGAACTGTATTTGACGAAATCAATGAGGTGATTCTAATATGTTGGAGTAATAAGCTTTAGTGGAAAATATTTGAAATATTCAAAACAGCAGATGACAAAGGGTGTATTACTGCCAACATATCTGCTGGACATCAAAGGGAATAGCGGTCAATAGCCACATACCGGTATTAACCCATTTAACATGTTTAACACCACAGACTCTACAGCAATATTTAACTGTTTACAAGTTCACCCATACTGAAGAGAAAAGAAACAACTTGCAAGTTATATCGCGCTTTCCGAAATTTAAGCGGGCGCGACAATAAAAGTATCACTAAATTACAATAGCAGACAGTAGTAACTAATAAGGCCTAAACAAATTAGCTGTGTTTCAGGTTACATGCTGAAAAAAGTTTTGGTCGGTAGGTTGTCATTTTTTTTTAGGCAAACATAAGTGAAAACTAACAAATATTGATTTAAATATTAGCTATACTTACAGTATTGGTTTAAAACACACGTTGTGCATAACAATGACTGAATAGTTAAATATACTTTTTGCATAAAAAATATTGAAGTAACAATGTATTTCTTTATTTTTGTTAAATGAATGAAAAAAATTACGACCACATCAAAAAAACAGGGTCGGTCGGGATACCTGAAACACGGCTTATTTGTACACGTTCTTACGGAGAAGTACCCCACTCAAGTGTGTGTTATTCAGACATATACACTGGACAATATAGACATGGGTTCATGCCGTCACATTTCCCTTTAAGGGGGGTTGCAATGAGGATTCTCAGATCACCAGTTGCTCATTTTTGTCAATTATGCATAAAACATAGGTATTATAGATCACAGGTATCTCAAATTATATACATCAGTTTCTTGTGTACACACACCGCAGTACGTTATTGTGGTACAAGCTATAGTTGTTGCATTCAGTGAAAAACCGACTAAGACAATAAACAGGCAGATGAAAAACAAAGCACCCTACAATATGTTTACCAGTAGTATTGAAAATAACAATGCTTGTTTAACCAGAATTGGCCCCACTGGGACTCGAACCCAGGTCACTAGTATGAATACCAGTATGCTAGCCGCTGCACTACAAGGCCTGACCAAACCGATAAACACAACATTATTAAATTCAATAGTATCAATACTATGTTAAATTGTATAAAGCTTATGTACATGTATAACACGGGTCTCTCGTGGATCCAAAAACAATATTAAAAAAAGAAGAAACGCGATGTTTGTGACAGTCATCAAAGTACAACTACCGCGCATGTCATACCGGGTTTAGAAGGTTCTTGAACCAGTTCCCACATTTAAATATAAGATAACTACCGCTTTGTGTCACCAAGTAATGTCAATGTTATGAGACATATATCCGTGTTAACACATATTTGTCGCTACTAAATGGTTGCGTGTTCGGTCGCTTCTCTCTATTTTACTCGACAGGTGTAATATTTAGCATTCTATAAATAGACTGGTGTTTGTGTGCAATATGAAACAATACATTCAGCATTATCTGAGTATGGGGTCACGTGGTCTATTGTTTACACTGCAGCCCACGATAATCATGATGTCTCGCGTAAATCGTAAATTTCATTCAACAATATGACTTGCAGTGTAAACAATAGATCACGTGACCCCACATCCTGAGATTATGCACGTATCAACAGCTAATCGTCCGCATGAATAGGCAGGACACGTGACCATTATTTATTATCAATTAATCCTTTTAAGCGCCTGTTGATCGCGAGCAGTATACATTGTAATAAGCGTCTGTCTATCGCGAGCACTATACAACTTAATAAGCATGATTTTATGAATAATTACTTTAAATTCTGTTCAAATGACATGATTGTATATAGGTCCGTTGCTAATGGAATTCCCGCAATAGTTGGTAACCGAAATGCGGATGATACCAGTACCCGTGCATGTCCCGAAATTTTATAATGCTATCGGATTCTATCGCGATTTGAAATATTGGACCCCGACCATCGCGTTATAATGGAGCTGCAGTGTAATACACGATTTATGCAGAATTCCTGTCAGTTGCTGAGCCACTTAAACCGGAATTTGCCAGAAAGACCGAAAGAGCCTATCTATCGGAATGTTATCTATCGCTGGCTTGACTCCTGTAGTAGTAATGGGTGACACTATGGCACGGTTTTTTAACATGTGTTTTTTACATAGACATTTTTTACCCCCGCACCGGTTGTCTATGTAAAAAAACACATGTTAAAAAACCGTGCCATAGGTGCCACCCCTTATTACTCCCATAATCAGGGTGGAAACTTCTTGTATTACGTTATAGTGGCTAAAAAAAGTGTGCCATAGTGTCACCCTGAACCATTTTGCTGGAGATTCGTGAATTTTATCCGGGGGTGGAAACTTCTTGTATTACGTTATAGTGGCTAAAAAAAGTGTGCCATAGTGTCACCCTGAACCATTTTGCTGGAAATTCGTGAATTTTATCCGGGGGTGGAAACTTCTTGTATTACTCTATAGTGGTACAAAACCGTGCCATAGTGACACCCCTGAACCATTTTGTTGATTCGTGAATTTTATCCGGGGTGGAAACTTCTTGTATCACGCTATAGTGTCACCATGAACCAATAAGAGCAGTATGTAAGGTATTCATTTCTTGAGAAAGTGTATAGCCCTGAAAAGGGCTGTTGTCTTTTAGTAAACTATGTAGTGTTCAGTTTACTCCACATACAATCGACGACTATTTGACAGGCCTCACAAATTTCGAGGTCTTTAAGGTCCTCTTCTTCAAAAAAGCCTTCGTCGAGCTCTGGACAATTGTGTTCTTCCCCGTGAGTGTCCAACACTGCATAACATTTTCTACACTCTATGTAACAGTGTTCCCCGCACATAGAGCATTCCCCGTTCTTCTGCATTATTATGTAGTTGGTTGAACAGTTTAATGACTAATGAAATATAGCTGTATGTTTTTACTTTTATACACATCAGAAGGATTGACCTACTTTTGATAGTTTAGTCAATATTCAGATTTTCGACCAATCAGAAAGCATGGTTGTATACGCGTTTTTGTGATATCCTAATGGATTGTACTGTTCCTGTATATAATTTTCAAATATTTTTGATAACTCCAATATTATCAAATACATATGAAAAATTTCCTAAAATAATTTTCATCCACTTCTGACAACTCTAATATTGACATAAGTTGATGAAAATAAATATTGATTGTGAATCAATATTTATTTTTCAATATAATGGTAAAATTGAATAAAAGATATGTAAAGTTTTTATATAATATAATTTTCATGAACATATATTTACAACATGTATGTTTAACATTCAAGAGGTATGATCTATTTCTATTGGTTCAAAAATTGCCTCTGTCCCTGTAGCGTGATCACTGTCCCTGAAGCGTGAGCAATGGGAACATACACACATTGATTCAGTCTCACTAATCTGTACTATATCCATTGGTTCAAAACTGTCTCTATGTCCAGGAAGCATGAGCAATGGGAGCGTTAGTCCAGACAATGTTTCAATCTTTACACTATTCCATAAGTACGGTTTACATCGGTTAAATAAGAAATTCACAATATTGTCATTTTCAACAACTTCGTTTCTCCATTGTTCAAATGTTATTTGTTCTACTTTATTCCTTGAATCTTTGGAGAACCCCGTTGTTGCTAATAAGGCTTCCTTGAACTCTTCAAACATCTCTATTTTCTCTAATTCATCCTCGATGATCTTGGGTGTAAGATATTGTTCAATTGATACTTTTAGTTTGAAAGCAAGTATCAATGCTTTCCTGTATGGTATGTGATTTAATAGATCTGTCAGAGGATTCATTGTTACTGGTTTCCTGATTGCTATGTGATTTATTAGATCTGTCAGAGGATTCATTGTTTCTTCAACTATGTCTATTCATAGAATGATTCAGTTATAATCCGTTCCTACTTTTATAGTCTTCAGTAACAATCTACTTCCAGGATTGTTTGACTTGTTTCTTCAACTGTTCCAACCACGATTCATCGGGTCTAAAACGGATTTTGTTTTTAATTTGTACCCACAGTCTGTATGCTTCCAATTTCTCTTGATCGTCCAATGTCATATCTTTGAGAATTGGATACCATTCTTCCATAATTTTATAGGGATCTAATTTCTGTAGAGCGGTCAATATGAATAAATATGTTTGTTCATCTTGATCTGTGAATAAGCACAGTTGATGTCGTAATTGACTTGGATGTTCAACCTGACATCCATAACAATTATCATTTACTTCTTTTTTAATTAATGATTGTTGAAGTTGTTCAACCATACATCTATTGAATGTGTCATGTATTGTCTTTCTTTGTCGGGGTATTTCTCGGGATTTCTTTATCAGACAAACATCGTTTTGTAACCACAACTCATAATTATACCCCATCATTTTTATTGTTTATTATCTAAAAGTACTGTATAATATTTGTTGTTTCTAGAGCGAATACCTTGAATATAATGGCTTATGACAAAATGTAAAACGTTTATATAGGTACAACTGATTATAAGTTTTTTCTATTCTAAATATTTGTATTGGCCCTGAAAAGGGCCTTTTGTCTTGATCGTCTAATTCAAGTTTGCTGTTTATCATACTTGTTCATTCTTTCAATGTATTTTTTATGGTCACCACAGTCCTTGGATCCACAGCTTCTACATGTTAAGAGAAATCTGTGTGTAGACCTTTTGCTGGGTTTTCCAGGAATCGCAAATGATGGTGTCGGAGCTCGTCGGATCTCCTCATCCCAGTCTTCTTGCTGTGGTTGTACACTCGCTCTCTCATCATTATCCCAGTTTTCTGTAGGCTTCGACATCGTATTCGATGAAACATGTGTCCTGTTGATATGGTTCATCAAATCATCCAACTTGTTCCAGTTATATACGAAGCTATTCGAGGCTTCTCGTGCTTCAAATTTCAAATTATAGTAGGGAATTAAATTCCTAACCACGTACTCATGAAATAAATATATTAAAGTTATCATCCTAGATGTGTAGAGTCAGGGTTGTACTTTGAACAATGTAATGCTTCTCATCGAATGTAAATTAATGATTTTATGATCGTCTTTTATACCCATCAAACGGATTGACCTACTTTTGATAGTTTAGTCATTTTTCAGATTTTCGTCCAATCAGAAAGCGTGTTGTAAACACGCTTTTTACAGTTAAACTTGTTTATTTAACAATATTTTATTGAACAACAATATATTTACAACATGTAATACACAGTGTATATTCAATCAAAGTCTCAATGTTTTATAGCCGTATGGTAAAGTATTGAAATTGTCAACAATGACACGTTTTGTGTACACAGACCTAAATGTCTTGCTTTGACATTCACTCATTAATGTTCTGTTTGTATGTCTCCGGATTTTACATGCATATACAACTTTCACTTCGGTACTTCGGTCCTCTGCACATTGAACATACGTATCAAAGTTCACTACTTGACTTGTGTTGTAATCGAGTGTCAGTCCTTTAACTTTGCATTTGGATTTCATTTCCCCAGCTTTTGTTATCAACTTATATGCATAACTCTTTGGTCCTATCCCCCTAAAACTTATTATTTTATTTCCTGGTTCTTCATCAGTCCATTTACCAAGCCTACTATTGATTATAGAGGGGTTCCACCACGAATTCTGCTTGTGTATGTACATACAACTGTCTGTATCGAAATACAAGACACGCTCATTTAACTTTTCCAAAACACTGTATAGTTCAAGTCTTGCATATGCTGTTACATATGATCCCACTATAACGTTTGATGTTGCATGGGATTCAATGTGTTCAAGTCTAGTTTCATAGTTAACCAATATGAATGGACATTCATTATCAAATATTTCTACGTGTTTTACCATTATACATGGATTTGAAATCAAATCAAAATATTTTGAAGGATTATTGATGTATTCCGTTTGTGTCATGATTTCACGTTGTGCCAATTTACCCCATAAACAATTTAACATAATCTTGGCAAATGCTCTACGGCCAGTATTTGTTTGTATGTTTGATGGATCAAGACAAATACCTTCAGCTTCTTTATAGTCCTTAACAAATTTTTCTTTGTCTTTTTCTGTTACACACCATCCTGGATAACCACTTGCTTCTTGTTTGATTTTAAGAAAATTGTCCACATACCCCGAGAAAAAATCATTAGATTTTTCCGAAAAATGCCATACTTCATACACGTCTAACAACGTATAACCACAGTCCAATGCTTTCAACAATTCTATTGACACCCATGTACCAACCAAAGCTCGTTCTTCAATTGTATGTGTACACTTTATAGAACTTTCTTCTGCACATGTTCTACATAATGGAAACATGAGTTTGTTATTACAATGTGTTGGTAACACTGGATGAAATAGATTGTCCGGAGGGAGAACTTTACATTTTATCAAGCCCTCATACTGTCGGATGTTTTCTATATCAATATTTTCTTTTGTCAAATAGCGGGGTGTCCTATCGGATATTCTTTGTGTTTACATACAAATGGATACAATGAACAAATATCAATATATTTGATTTCATCATCTGAATTTTCTTCAATATCATATTTAATTTTTATAGCATTACAACGTCCACCAAACAATCCTTCCCTAGGTTCAATCGGATCACAGTTTGAAAAGAATTGTTCGATCAACTTTTTGTATTCTTTATCAGTTTTCATTTTTAAATCAAACTCATGTTCCCATATAGTGTGAATTTTGTAACCACTTACACTGAAATATTCCAATCTTTCAAATGTTTGAGAATATAAATTTTGCATTGATTCTCCATTTACCGGGTTTTTTAGATTACGATTTGGGTAACATTTAGGACAACCATGCCACAGATCACCGAGAAACTCATAGATAGTATTTGATTCTTTGTGAAACCCATCTACAGTATAAGGACCAATTTGGTGTTCACCACCATTTTTTGCATGTTGGATAACAATATTGTTTTCGTGTGCAATACTTTGCATCCATCGAATACCTTTCATTGAAAATTTGCGTTTAATCGGATCTCTGCTTGAAATAATTCCGATCTGGTTACTTGGCATATATTTGTTACGCCAAACTTTGTTACATGCGTCAGCGATTGTACTGGCTTCTAGAAACGGATCTATACCCCCATATTCCATGAATACCTTCCTGAATTCTCCACAACCACGTCTCAAAATATCTACATCCGATCGACAATATTTTTCCATTTCTTGTTTGAAATTGAAACAATCGTTGTTTTCACACGTTCGTTATACCATGATAAAAACTTTTCCCTAACAGTTATCCCCATTGAATCAGGTTTATAATAAGAGACATCAACGTATGGACCAACATAAGCGGCAAATTTATCAGTATTTGCCCAATTTGGAAAATATCCCTTAGCCATTTCTTTCAATTCAAAGGTTTCTGGAAATTTTGCCAATCCTGAATTTATGAAATTATATGAATCAATCAATCGTATACCTCCAGCTTCCATAACCATGATGTTATTACCGTTCATTATTACCTTCGGTTGTAACATCCCCTTTTCAATGAGATGATGAAGTATGAACTGACCATCATACGATTTGAAATTATGGGCAATAGCTGTAGCACCTTTATGTTGTTTTGAAAACAACCAATTACAAAATTCTGTCAAAGTATTTTTTCCTTCAAATACTACTTCTCGTCCTTCAGGAAACCGACTACAACATTCACAATTAAATTCTAATGGTTCATTGATACATTCATCACAAGCTCTGTGTGCAATACAATAGTTAGGAATGTGTACACCAGTGTCTTGTTGACATTCGAAATCATAAAATATGAAAAACGGTTCATGATCATCTTCTTCAGTTTTGCTTTTATACTGCTGAATATGACATTTGTGGTCAAAATTAACAATCTCTTTATAAAATTTACATTTCTTCTTTCCTTTACATGTATGATTCTTCTTGGAATCGGCAAACTGTCCTCCACATTTGCCGCAACATTTCAGGAGTTGACAAATTGATTTCTTTTGTCGTCCTTCAATTTGTTTGTGATTTGCAAAACACGTTCCACTATAAAATGTCCTAAGGCAATGTTTACACTTGATACAATCTACCACATGACATTTTGTTTTGGAACGCATGCCTTACACGAAGTAAGGCATATATGTGTTTCGCGATTTTGGTAACCAACATCACACATCTCACAATAGTACCCACATCCAAGAAATCCAACAATATTTGTAATACAGTCATAATGATCTTGATTATAGAATACATGTATCACTTTGCTGTATGACTGAATTTCTGGATATTCAAACAACAATTCTGTTTTTACATGTTGTTGATGAATCTTGATCACATATTCTGGATACATATATCGTTGTATTTTCTTGTATTCTTCAATTCCACAAGCTTTCTGTGGTGAAATTCCAACTTCCTTCAATAATTTCTCTGCTTCAATACGTTGTAAAGGACGTGATGTCTGTCGAATTACATGCCATCGCATATTCCATGTTGAAGAAACTTCTCTATCAGCATGACATTTTCCAACAACAATAGCCCTGGCTAAGCACATATTGTCTTTAGAATTTTCAATTTTCACAACAGTTTTCTTTTTTTTCGTGAAAACTCGAGAATCAATTTCAGAGGTCGTCTTCTTTCTTCCAGAACCTGTTGGCATTTTGGTAAACGTTGTTTCGATTGTCATCTCACCATCGTTCAAATTAAAATTACAATATGTTCCCATTCAAATCTTCAACATTCAAGAATGGAATCGGTATCCCCATCTTTAATGCAGGATGATTTAATGTTACCCTGATTTTGTCGTGTGGATCACCAACAATTCGTTCGATGATTTGATGAACGACATCATCAAATAATACCCCAACGAAATTTTGAGGGTGTTCGTCTACATCAAATTTCTTGAATGTTGTTTTAAAAACTGATGATTCAGTTCTGAATTTTCTTGATCTTCGATTTTTTTCTTGTATAAGATCATAAAATCTTCTAACATCTGGTGACTCTTCGGTTTCACTCTCGGTGTCCGAGTATGGTACAAGTGGCATGTTGAATTTTATAATAAAGTATTAATCAATTTACAACAGCTTATATACTATCGTTAAACCGTGACGTCTATAAAAGAAGCCACAAATTCCATATGGTCATCATTAGTCTATTGAACTCTGAAGCGACATGGACTCTCAAGCGACAGATCGATCTTCCATTCAACTACAAAAACACGAGGAACATTTTGCTGACTATTTCGAAAGTATGAAATATTGGCACAAAGGATGCGAAATGAATTTATATGTAAATCCGTTTACTCATGAAGTTGAATTCAGCAACATACCGAAAACCTATCCTATAAAACATAATGGGAACTTTGTTGGATCGTTTACATCTTACAATTATTCGGGCGACTCTGAGTACCTGATTTCTACAGGAAAGAGGTTTACAAAATTCAGCATCGATGAGAAACATGGAGGGGACGAAATATCACCTAACAGATGTTACATCTGTCAATCAACGGAGCATTGGGCTAATAAATGTAGCCAGAAGCTACAAGGAAAGTACATGGATGTGTTTGTGAATCCATATTCTCATGAAGTTCAATTTTCGGATTCTCCTAGTATCACCCAAGACCTGTGTGTCGGAAAATTCATGTCTTATTACAACGAAGAGAGTCATATGAAGCTACCAAGAAATGATATGTACGCTGGATGTTTCATCTGTAAATCGAAATCACATTGGGCTTGTGATTGTGACCAGAAACCCACGCCTAACACAGTGGATGTTAAACCCACAGAGAAACCAATGAACAATCGTAAACGTAAACGCCAAGATGAACCGAGTGTTCAAATCAAGAAGAGGAAAATTGCGGTTCCAGTCAAGAAGATGAAAATTGACTTTTAGATTTGATTGATTTATTTGTCTTGTTAAATGAATACAATTTTGAATAGACACTATGTATTACATGTTGTAAATATATTGTTGTTCAATAAAATATTGTTAAATAAATAAGCTTAACTGTAAAAACGTGTTTTGTTATTTATCATTTTTATAATTTATATGGTTAATTCATATGATTTATAAAATGCAAGTGTTTCTTTCTGGAAAATATTGTGGTCCTGAAAAGGACCGTTTGATCTCTGTCTAATAGAATTCAGACAGATCAGGATATAAGTTATTCAATGTAACTTTCCAAACAATTTTTTGTTTGGAAGGCCAATGATAACCACGTCTTGCAAAGAATTGTTGTAATAATTCTTTATTTCTCTCTTTTTCTTCATTAACATCATTTTTCCTGGAGAATACAATGTTTCTCAAACGGTAGATCTTGATCTGCAATCTGGTATGTAAGAATGAATATTGTACGCTTTAGATCTTGCAATGATTTCAGCTATGATTTCATTGGTTAAAAATTAGATGATTTGATTGGTTAAGGATTCTGTCTCTCTCATTGGATGATTTTCAATCCGTTTTTACAGCCAAGCTTATGTAAACAAACTTTGTTCACAAAACGCGTTTGTAACACGCTTTCTGATTGGACGAAAATCTGAAAAATGACTAAACTATCAAAAGTAGGTCAATCCGTTTGATGGGTATAAAAGCATGTGTTTTTAACACATACTTCACATGTTTCATAAATAAATGAATACCGATCGAAGCAATATGATGGGAAGGCGGATCGCAGATTTGGTTGAAGTCGTAGGGTCGATGCAGAAAGACATAGAAACGCTGCAAATGGTTACATTTCTTGAAATCTAAGCACATTCATTTTTTCACAACCGAAAACCCTGAAACTAAAGCAAGTATAGTTGAACGATTTCAAAGAACTTTAAAAACACGTATGTGGAAATATTTCACATATCATCAAACTAGAAAATATATTTATATTTTACAAAATATTGTTGATGGATACAACCGAACATACCATCGTAGTATTAAGAGGGCCCCAATTTCTGTCAATACCTCAAATGAAATTGAGGTTACACATGCATTGTATGGAATGAAACAAGCTATTCCAACAAAAACAAATTACATGTCGGTGATTTAGTTCGTATTAATAAAACAAAACGCACATTTGAAAAGGGTTATCTACCAAACTGGACGAAAGAATTATTTAAAATATTTCATATTAATAAAAGTTTACCACCAACTTACAAAATTGAAGATCTTGATGGTGAAAAAATAATGGGTACATTTTTATGGAAAGGAAATTCAAGGTATAAAAGATGATGAAATATATGAAATTGAATCAGTTATTGCTCGACGTACAAGACGTGTAGGTAATAAAACAATCAAGGAAACTAAAGTTCGTTGGATGGGTTATCCGTCAAAGTTTGATAGCTGGATTTCAACATCAAACATAATATGAATGAACAAGATATAATTGAAAACGGAAAAAATAGAAAAACAAGAGTTTTCATTTTGTGGTAAACGAATACCAAAAAATCAATTTCAATATATTTCTCAAGTAGTTATAATATATGCAATTGTTACAACAGCCATCATTCATTTAAGTATCCAAAGTCCTAATCGTGAATTGTGGCTCGTTCTTTTAAGTAGTTCTCTTGGATACATTTTAC
This sequence comes from Conchocele bisecta, assembly GCA_029237695.1. NCBI lineage: Eukaryota > Metazoa > Mollusca > Bivalvia > Lucinida > Thyasiridae > Conchocele > Conchocele bisecta. The sequence continues at coordinate 8,909,898 of CM055279.1, forward strand.
CAAGTCCAGGCTTAAAATTTACCAAAAAACCACAGACAGGCTTCGATTTTACAGACGGTAAAAAATGAATTCATTTTACGTAACCTTATTGAGTGATAGTTCTATGGATATTTATCCATCAAATATACAATGTTGTTTCAAAGTTAAATTACCTCGAACAGTTCGTATCGATAAAGAAAACTGGTAAATAGCATTAACAGAATTAATTATTCCTTCACAGTTTTTAAATATCAGCAAAGACGAAACAGAATTTAATATTATAACAAAAGATTTATCTTTCTACTCGGATGTTTCAGAAATAAAAAATAAAAAATTTGATATAAATGAGATAGGCTTTGGGGAAGATGGTACTCCGATTAAATGGATTATCAATTTTAATTTTCAACCTGGATCCTATTCATCAATAGCTCATGTATTGGAAACAATTGATAATATCATTCAAGATTCTTTTGGCGATATTTTTAAAAAAAACAAGCAAGCGATTAACGTTTCATATTCTCCGGGTATGAAACGTCCAAAATTTAGTTTCCATAAAATTCGCAAAACAGGAATTAAATTTAACCCTACATTGTTTTTAAAGTCAGGTGGAGATCCAAAGTTAGTAAACGATACATGTTTTGCAAACAGTAATGCAAATGATTTTTTTCCACATTTGTCAAATTTAAATTAGGGGTTTAATCATTTGTTTATTTACTCTGATATTGTTGAATATTCGATTGTAGGACATATTCAAGCTCCGATTTTAAGAGTTGTACCATTCAAAACATCAAATTCAATTGAAAATGATATAGGTAGTCAACATATTAACCATGAATTTTTAAGCTTACATTATATGCCTATATCAAAATCTGAATTTGATACAATTCATATAAATATAAGAGGATATTCTGGCAATCCTGTTCATTTTGTTCTTGGAAAGTCTATGGTGAAGTTACATTTTAGGAAAAGAAAAATAGATTGAAAATGCATCCTGTATATCGAGGAGTTACACGTCAGTATGGGCAGGTTTAGGATCCGTGTTCAAATCTGCAATTAGAACCGTTTCTCCAATTATAAAACCAATAATAAAAACTGGAGTAAATTCTTTTAAAAATGAAGGAATGAAACAAGGAATAGGTTTAGCTCAAGATATTTTTCTTAAACACAAAAATCCAAAGGATGTAATTATTTCACGAGGTAAACAAACAATGAATTCACTAGGAAAATCATTTTTGAAGAAATTAGGTATAAAAACAAAGAAAAATAAAAGGAAACATCAGTCGCGTTCAATACATCGATGAGTTAAGGTCCATAAATCAAGTAACAATCAAAAAGGTATAAAAAGGAGAAAAATATCTAACAGAAATTTAGATATTTTTGACTAAAATAAAAAAATGATGCAAAACGGTTCTTGTGAATGTAGTAAGACTGAGTTGGATGTTCAATCAGTACCTCCAACCATGACTGCTATGCATGAAAGTCAGTGGATTGAACATTTTCCAATTTCCTCTCTCAACAATAATGCTCCAATAGAATTCGTAATTCCACCACAAACAGATAAATGGACAGATTTATCTCAATCTTACATGTATTTGAAATTGAAAATTTTAAAAACAGATAATAGTGTGTTAAACGCAGATGATAATATTACGCCAGTTAACAATTTCTTTCATAGTATCTTCAGTAACATTGATTTATATCTAAACAATAAACTGATAACAAATAATTCTGATACATATCCTTTTCGGGCATATTTAGAAAATCTTTTATCATATAACGCTGAATGTAAATCAACACAATTAGCTGCTAGTGAAATGTGGATGAAAGATACCGCCGGTAAATATGAGATTGTTGACATTGCAGGTGCAAATTTAGGTCTTAATAAGAGGAATTCATTTATTTCTGGGAGTAAAGTAATCGAACTTCAAGCACGCTTGCATTTTGGATTTATTTTTACAAGAAAAATATTTACCCAATGGAATTGAAATTAGAATAAGACTCAATAGAGCATCGTCAAAGTTTTGTTTAATAGGAGGCACTGGCGCACCAGAGACAAAAATAGATTTTGAAAATGTTAGTTTCAATGTAAGAACTGTTGAGCTATTACCTGCTGTGTCCAATGACATGAACAGACTCATAGCTCAAAAGAATATGAAAATTCCTATACGTAGCGTAGAATAGAAGTCAAAACATTCACAATTGCAACTGGAATGCGCTCAAAAATAGAAGATCATCTTTTTCAGGGGCAATTACCAAAACGGATATTCATTGGCATGGTTGATAATGCTAGTTTCAATGGGGAATACGCAAAAATCCATTCAATTTTCATCATTTTAATCTATCAAAAATTGATGTAAATTGTAATGGTCATGGTATTTTCAACCGTCCATTTGAGCCGGATTTTGAACATAAATTATATCTTAAATCATACATGTCTTTGTATCAAGCTGTGTCTTCACTAGGTCAAAACAAATCATTTGATATTACTAGAGATGAATATGTAAATGGATATTGTTTGTGGGGATATGACTTGACACCTGACCAAGGCAGCGAAGAGGGACATCTACACCCTATAAGAACTGGAAATCTACGCCTTGAGCTTCAGTTTGCCAGAGCACTTGAAAAAGTCATCAATGTCATAGTGTTCTCAGAGTTTGATAACCAGATTAAAATAAATAGTCTTCGTGAAATGATCACCGACTATTAACATTGGACAATTATGAACAAAACAAATCCTAAAAGTAACTTATTGGTGAAATCAACATCCAAAGATGGAAACCATCGAATTACAACACATTCTGGATCGAGAAATATGGCTGAAGAGATTAAACGGAATAGTATGCCCAAAAGACAAGCTACCAAATCACAGACCATTAGACGTCCAGGCGTACATAATCAACACGGATAATTCTGATCAACCTGGAAAACATTGGATAGCCATTGTATTCGACCAGAAGAATGAAGCAATCTACTTTGACCCCTATGGATTACCACCACTACATGAAGAAATATTGTCTTTCTTGACAAACATTTCTACGAAATGGACATTTAACAAACAGAGACTACAAAGTGTATTCAGTACAACATGTGGAAAATACTGTGTGTTTGTGTTGTTTGCGATTGCAAGAGGAAATACTCTGCGTCTCTGTATTCAACAAACATTCAGTTCATCAGATTACTTCAAGAATGATAGGACTATAACGATCTGGTTCAAACATCACTTTGGAACACTCTACGAAGGACCTCAACAAAGTTCAACATCTGTCGGGTGTCAATGTTGTAAACCACAACAATATCATCATGCCATGTCTTTGCATTTTCCAAAATTACTTCATGTTACAAATATGTTAACATAATATTGTATGTACTTTTGTAAAGATAAAATATGAATATCATATCTGGTCTATAATTCCATGTTGTAAATATGTTATTGTTCAATAAAATATTATTAAAACTTTACATATCTCGTATTCAATTTTCCCACATAAATGGAAAAATACCAATATATTGATTTACAATCAATATTTATTTTCATCAACATATGTCAATATTAGAGTTGTCAGAAGTGGATGAAAATTATTTCTAGGACATTTTCATATGTATTTGATAATATTGGAGTTGTCAAAAATATTTGAAAATTATATGGAGGAAAACAGTACACCCCTAAATGTTCAGGGTGGTACTATAGCGTGATACAAGAAGTTTCCACCCCGGATAAAATTCACGAATCACCAATAAAATGGTTCAGGGGTGCCACTATGGCACGGTTTTATACCACTATAGAGTAATACAAGAAGTTTACACCCCCGGATAAAATTCACGAATTTCCAGCAAAATGGTTCAGGGTGACACTATGGCACACTTTTTTTAGCCACTATAACGTAATACAAGAAGTTTCCACCCTGATAATGGGAGTAATAAGGGGTGGCACCTATGGCACGGTTTTTTAACATGTGTTTTTTACATAGACAACCGGTGCGAGGGTAAAAAATGTCTATGTAAAAAACACATGTTAAAAAACCGTGCCATAGTGTCACCCATTACTACTTCCGGTATTTCACACTCGCCGAAAACAAAGTTGCTAAATTAATGCATTTAAAGCACGTAATGTATAAATTTAGTATCAACACTTTTACCCTATATAATTTATATAAATACTTTAATATAAAATACATAAGTGTCACAGGGTGAGAAACATAGGCACCGGCCCGGGACTCGAACTCGGGACCTCTGGTTTACCGTCCCATCGCTCTAACCGACTGAGCTAGCACGACTACACACTTCCTCCCCACAGAGAGTTACGTACCGCGACATACTCCCCCGCCAAATTGGAATTCGTCGACGAATTCTATATTTAATTTGTATCTGAATTCCATATTTTTGGTAGATTTTGGGTAGTATAATATATAGCAGTCACGGTCCCTCGTTGGGCGCCAAATGTCACAGGGTGCCAAATGTACAGGGTGAGAAACATGTGCACCGGTCCGGGGATCGAACTCGGGACCTCTGGTTTACCGTACCATCGCTTTAACCGACTGAGCTAGCCGGGCACGAATACACACTTCCTCCCCACAGTGAGTTACGTTAACCGGGGACATAAAAGCCATAATTTGGCATGCGGTCTGCACGTGTCTTTAACACTCTTTACATTCTGAGCATTTTCCAAATATAAAATACATAAGCAATTATGCATGCAATCTGTATGTGTCTTTAACCCGTTACATTCTGAACGTTTTCCAAATATTTCCCTCTTATTTTTCCCATAGAAAGTATATGTTGTGTCCACTCATTTCAACCGTCTCAACGAGACAGTTCAAATGGTGGTTTCCACTGAGAAGTTTAATCATTTTTGTCCGGCTATTGGTACAGTCCGACTACTTTTTACTGCCAATGATATGACGAAAATTTTGCAGACATTTTTGGCAACTTTCCGTCTAGAACACACTTTGTTTTCAAGACAAAAGAGAATCCCAAAGATCTACCAAAACAAACACATACAATGAGCAACAAAGTTAACTCACACAACACAACTATTTACAAGTCGCATCCATGTGTTATCTTTGTCAGCACTCGGTGGTTTCAGATTACGAAAGTCAACGAAGTGGGTGGGGTAACAAAAGTCAAACACTTTACTGCGCATGAACCAGTACTTGCACCATGTTCCTGGAGATGATATGGCTATATTATGATCTTTTTTAACGTTTTGTGAGACTAGTAATGTCTTGGGATGTACCGATATATAACAGTTTTAACACCTACCGATCGTAGAACAAAACGCCGAATCTTTCCAAATTACAAGCAGACGTAAATTATTGCGCATGAGCGCGTTTTGAGAAAAGTACATAAATCTTGCTCTAAATTAATTAATATTGGTTTTATTTATCAATCCTGTGTATTATTTGTATTAGTTTGTACAATTACAGAGTCTGTAGCTGAGCAATATTTTTATCAAATGTGGAACTATTTTTTACTGCGGAAAATACAAATGGTGAAGTGCCTGGCTGTTCCATTTATCGACCATAATGGCTGTTCCCATCCAAAATCGGGCACAAATTGTCCCAAAACATGATTTTCTAACATTTGTTCCCCTTAGCTGTGCATGTCAACACGTAGAGCACCAAAGTGTGGCCTTATGGTGAAAATTTCATGCAAAGTTATGTGTTGAGTTTTCCGTAATAAAACCTGCCCAAATGCCCCCTAACTCGGCGATTTTTCCCGGCCGTTCTTCAGCGACAATAACTGTCACTAGACTAGTGTCCAGTATCCAGTAATTTCTCCCTTTCGTTATTCAATGTTTCTACACATATTTGTGCTTCTGGTATCGGGTTGCATAGGATCCAATGGAACGTCTCACTATCGACAACCGCCACCTGGCATACCGTCTGCAACCCAATACTAGAAACGCGACTATTTGTTTCCGCTTATTGATGCTTCTATGTATATTTAATGTATATATGAACATTTGTCCGTTGCTTCAACCTGTGGTATGACCAGTCTGTTGTAATAAACGATTTATTGTTTGACATTGACTTCCAGGACCATGTTCAATAAGCAACACTGGCGGAGCCAACAGTTGCACATTATCTTTTCTTTTAATTCACTTATAATGGAGTAAGACTACTACTAGCCGATTTTGCACTCTACTGTCTGTTCCACGTTTTGCTGCCGACGAACTTTTTGACATTGAACACATTCAATCCAAAAAATATGTAAATTTAAGTACTTTTTCATCAATAACAAAAGTCACCCTCCCCAAAAAAAATATTTCATGATATTCCGTAAAATATTGATTTTATTGCGAAAACACGATTTTCCTATGGGAATTTAACATGGGGCTAAAAACATATTATTATTTTTTACATTTTTAGCTCGACTATTCGAAGAATGGTTATTAGCTCGACTATTCGAAGAATTGTTAGAGCTTATGTAGTCACCTCGGCGTCGGCGTCGGCGTCGGAGTCGGCGTCGGCGTCGGCGTCGGCGTCGGCGTCGGCGTCGGCGTCGGCGTCGGCGTCGGCGTCGGCGTCGGCGTCACAGTCACGCCTTGGTTAAGGTTATTAGTGAACCTTGTATATGGAATACTACTGGCCCTACACCCACCATACTTGGACAACATCATCTCCTACTAATGTACATCAATAACCCCTGATCTATATTTGACCTTGAACTTCATTTCCTCTTGAATTACTTAGTTAATTCCCCTTGGTTAAGGTTTTTAGTCAACCTTGGTTAAGGTTTTTAGTCAAGCTTGTACATGGAATACTATTGTGCATACATACACCATACTTGCACAACTTCATCTCCTAGTGATGTACATCAATAACCCCTGATCTATATTTGACCTTGACCTACATTTCCTCTTGAACTACTTAGTTAATTCCCCTTGGTTAAGGTTTTTAATCAACCTTAGTTAAGGTTTTTAGTCAAGCTTGTACATGGAATACTAGTGTGCATACAGACACCATACTTGGACAACCTTTTCTCATAGGCATGCACATCAATAATCCCTGATCTATATTTGACCTTGACCTATATTTCCACTTGAATTACTTAGTTAAATCCCCTTGGTTAAGGTTTTTAGTCAAGCTTGTAGATGGAATACTCCTGGACCTATACCAACCATACTTGGGAAACGTCATCTCCTAGTGATGTACATCAACAGCCGCTGACCTATATTTGACCTTGACCTATATTTAACCTTGAATTACTTAGTTAATTCCCCTTGGTTAAGGTTTTTAGTCAACCTTGGTTAATGTTTACGCTCAAGCTTGTACATGAAATAATATTGTGCATACATACACCATACTTGGACAACCTTTTCTCATAGTGATGTATATCAATAACCCCTGATCTATATTGTACCTTCACCTACATTTCCTCTTGAATTACTTACTTAATTCTCCTTGGTTAAGGTTTTTAGTCACCAACCATACTTGGACAACTTCATCTCCTAGTGATGTACATCAACAACCCCTGACCTATATTTGACCTTGACCTACATTGAACCTTGAATTACTTAGTTAATTTCCCTTGGTTAAAGTTTTTAGTCAACCTTGGTTTAGGTTTTTAGTCAAGCTTGTAGATGGAATACCATTGTGCATACAGACACCATAATTGGATAACTTTTTCTCATAGGGATGTACATCAATAACCCCTGACCTATATTTTACCTTCACCTACATTTAACCTTGAATTATTTACTTATTTCACCTTGGTTAAGGTTTGTACTTAAACATGGTTAATGTTTATAGTCAAGCTTGTATATGGAATACTCCTGGGCCTACAGCAACCATACTTGGACAAATTCATCTCCTAGTGATGTACATCTATAATCCCTGACCTATATTTGACCTTGACCTACTTTTATCCTTGGATTACTTAGTTATTTCCCCTTGGTTAAGGTTTTCAGTCAATCTTGTATATGGAATACTCCTGGGCCTACAGCAACCATACTTGGAAAACTTCATTTCCTAACGATGTATATCAATAACCCCTGACCTATATCTGGCATTGACCTACATTTAACCTTGAATTACTTACTTGATTTCCCTTGGTTAAGGTTTTTAGTCAACCTTGGTTAAGGTTTTTATGCAGGCCGCGACCACCTTGTTTGTCAAGCTATGTGTATATCGACAACACTCATAGTCGAGCTATGCTGTTCTCCTACAGCTCTTGTTTTTATTTGTGGACGGATTTTCAAAATTTAACTTTTGTTTTCTTAGTTACATCATTTCCAAGCTATCTAGACAGGTTTCGGAGTCAATTTTGTTCGCTATTAAATCAATATTTGATTGAATTTCATCAAACAAAATAATTTGGGGAGGGTGTTATTGGTGAAAAAGTACTTACATTTAAATATTTTTTAGATGTAATGTGCTTAATAGCCAAAAGTTTGTCGGCAGGAAAACGTGGAACAGACAGAAGTTATGTTTTTATTTTGTCATTTTGGTGGCCATTTCAGACGCCATCTTGATTCGTTGATCAAGCTCCAGTGTGATTGATAAGGAGTTTTGATATGTTATTACTAATTATATTCTGAATATTTCCTAACAAAAATCAGATTTGTCTTATGTTTCCGATCTCAACGCTAATGCTCTTCGCCTATACATTTATATCTGATTTATGAAATCGTATGACAATAATGGTCTGACAATATCATGGACGAGTATGTTCCGTTTAATGAAATGGTCTGACAATAAGAGTGTATTCCGTTTAATGAAATGGTCTGACAATAAGAGTATATTCCGTTTAATGAAATGGTCTGACAATCATGGACGAGCCTGTATTCCGTTTAATGAAATGGTGTGACAATATCATGGACGAGTATGTTCCGTTTAATGAAATGGTGTGACAATATCATGGACGAGTATGTTCCGTTTAATTAAATGGTCTGACAATATCATGGAAGAGTGTATTACGTTTAATGAAATGGTCTGACAATATCATGGAAGAGTGTATTTCGTTTAATGAAAGTGTATTCCGTTTAATGAAATGGTCGGACAATATCATGGAAGAGTATATTACGTTTAATGAAATGGTCTGACAATATCATGGACGAGTGTATTACGTTTAATGAAATGGTCTGACAATATCATGCAAGAGTGTATTACGTTTAATGAAATGGTCTGACAATATCTTGGAAGCGTGTATTACGTTTAATGAAAGTGTATTTCGTTTAATGAAATGGTCGGACAATATCATGGACGAGTGTATTACGTTTAATGAAATGGTCTGACAATATCATTGACGAGTATATTCTCTGTATCCACTGAATTTTAATGGCAAGACATCTATCTTAATAACTCCATAAAAGTATGGTGCTTTTGTGTCAGTGGTACCTAGTAGTGTTCATAAGACATGTTAATTGCATTCATGTCGATTAGCTGATGTTTGCAGTCGTCGATGATACAATGTTACAAAAACAAATTATTGTTCACCATTCCCAACCTACAAATATTACAATGGGAATTTTACATGTAATGCAATTAATTTATGTTATACACTGTCACTTACTTAAAAATGGTTTAAATGCATATGCAACTACTTAAGCACTACAAATAGCTATCCGTGCACACTGCAGATACAGTGTGTCCGAGTGTTCGTCCGTGTGTCTGTCTGTTTCGCATTTTACTTATAAAGTGAAAGTAACAACTATGCTATGTGTCTCAATAAGCAAATCTCTCGCTGTGTATATTAATTGTGTCAATGGTAATTGTACTTACTAGTGTTTGCAATATATGATTGATGCCCATATTCTGATTACATAATGTCTACAGCAGATGATGACTATTCCCCACCCAATGAATTTACAATGGCCATTTTTCATGTAATACTTTTTCTTACTTTATACGCTGGCATATACTTATAAAGGGTGCATATGAACGTGTAGCTACTAACATCTACATATTCGTTATACACACACATTTCAGAATACAGAATGCATGTCTGTTCGTCTCTCTATATGTCCATTTCATATTGATGCAGCCATGACAATTACCATAATTATTATGTTGTGTATTCCAATATGAACAACTCTGATACATATAATTATTATTCTCAGCTGTTGACAGGCCTAGAAACACCATTAAGTAAAACAAATAAATAAATAAATGTAATTAATAGTATAGGTAGTAGGTACTACTTTGCACATTGGATATAGGAAATATACATTTTCTACCATGCTGAATGAATGATTTGTAGCACAAATTACTCTATGTATGACACAGTAAATACTAAAATACATAACATTAATATAGCTGTATAATGAGGCGAATAAACGGCAATTATTGGCAAAGATGTTCCCCTTTTAGAGAAAAGCATGAATATTTGTATAGATAGGTTTTAAGGTATTCCGAGTTCAAATAAATGGGGATACATTTGATCCGAGGTACATAAAGTCCTCAAAATCCAAGATGGCCGCCATCCGCGATTGGTAAATAAAGAAATGGCAATAATTTGAGATAGAAGTGAGATATACCGATTAGTTTGATGTCTATACATATAATTGAATGTGTCTAGTCCATTTATAGTGTCACTGGGTCACTGTAATCCAAGATGACCGCCATATTTGTTCTCTGAAAACAATATTTTGAGACAATAGGTTAATTTATCACATCATATTATCGCAGTGGCCATATACTATAACGTTTGTAATGTTATATATAAATGGAATGCCTGTAATCCTGGAATCAACATATTATTATTTTAGGCATGAAATGAGTGACTAGAATAAGAAATGGACACAGAATTAAGCTAATCCATCTGTCAATTTAAGTCGTTTCTAGTGGCTATCATACAGATTCTTCTTGGGAGACACCAATCTGCAGGGCCAGCAAGATAACACTAGTGATATCCGTGGTGCCGTTTCTTCAATTGCACAACCACTCATCCTACAATTCTATTAAGTAAACATCAACAACCGTGCCTGGCATTCGCCACTGCCAAGATCGATAAATCTTGCTACCACTCTATTTAGCACTCCTAATCCACGGCAAAACGAGAAAGCGAGAGCTAGTTGACATTCTATTTGGACTCGGTCTTTCTGTTTCCTATGATCGCGTCTTACAATTATCACTCGATATTAGTAACACAGTGATCAACAACTTTAAAACAGACGGAATTGTATGTCCAATCAAGCTTTGTACAGGACTGTTCACAACAGGTAATGTGGACAACATTGATCAAGATCCAACATCAACTTCGGCACACTCATCTTTCTTTCCATGGGACGGCTATATATCATTGTCACAGCACTGATTTGATGAAAACCAAGGGGTACTTCGCCGCACTGATGCACATGTACTAGGTAGTGAAGGGCCTAAGGTAAAGGGAATTCAACTACTTCTGATCAGTACACAATGGTGAAGCCATCTGAATTCTCAAATGAAAACCATCTACCGATTTCAGCGACTGATCCTATGATCCCATCTGACAATCTCATTAAGACTGACACTGCAGAATTTGCCTGGCTGGACAAGATCACTAAAGTCTGCAAAGATGATGGGACAGGTAACAGTCAACGCACCGTGGTCAGCGAATTTTGCCAGTTTGGAAGTTACAGCTCCTCGCCAGCCTGCAATTTACGGGACTTTTGCCACTGTTTCGTGAGAGCTCACTCATTGCCTATGGTGAAACATAACTTCGACTTGATTGAAAAGTCGAACACCTGAATCGAGGCCAATTGCCAGTGGCTGTCACGCCAGGGTGACACCGGGCTAGTCTACTGAAGGGACGGAACACCAAGCACGTTGTGGACAGAGACAACACGGTATATTTTTACAAGGATGATGTATTTACATAAATGATAAGCACAAACAATATATGAATATGTCAGTACGGACAACGTCCCCTAGCAGCCACCGCAACAGGCCCTTGCACAACCAAGGCACATCCACGATTCTCGAACAGGTAGGTAAAGTCAAAAGTAAACGTCATCATGATCTGGATCAATATCCAATGTTAGAGATCAGCTAAACAACTCCGGCTTCCGCCATGATGGGAGTTACGTTATAATATCGTCGTAAAGTTACTGGTACTTAGGAGATACAGAGCCTACTTGGGCGGATGGGGTCCATAACGCATCGGTGAACGTCCTTATCGATTCATCACGTCCCCGGACGGAATGACGTGACCGATTATATATATGTCCCACTCGATTACGCCCTTGGTCCACGCGGAGCAGAGTCCCCGCTAACACACGGTGTCGTGTCGTGGACTCCAGAATAAATACATAAATCTGTGTTGCGTACTGAATTTACGCAGACACAAAGTAGGGACGTGCCGTCGCTCGTTGCTGACTGGCTGGCTGCCTAACTGGTGTACTGGCTGGTGTACTGGCTGGGACTACAAAACACCAACGGTGTTGTTACCAGAATGTAACATGTTATAGTCTCAATAATAGTCACAGTAGTGCACATGAAATCAATATCCTGATTGCATGGCAATACTAAACATCATCATATATTACAATGATGAAACATGATAAATTGCAATGTACACAAAGATATTTTCACTAATTGGAAGAAGGGGGCTGATGGAATTCATAAGTCGGAAAATGCGATATAACACATTAATGAACAGCCACTATATCTAGTGTACCCAACGATATAGCTCTTCACAGCCGTACATGTGAATACACACGTCATTCACAGTTATTTGCCATTAGTAAAGAAACATTTGATTGCGACAGGCCTTACCTTGATCAGACTGCCCGTGGCCAACTGTGCTAACTTAATAAAGAGCAACTGTGCCAAGTATTCTCCTGTGTAGACTCACAGTATTACATTACATTACATTACTAATAATAAACACTGTATACTCTAATCAGACCGTAGGATTCCACAGGCTGACCCAAAGCATCAATGATTGAAACAAATTATACTTCACATCATGTCCTTATTGCAGCTTACTGATGTATAAATCAGTGCACTTAGAGCAGAACTGTCTGATCTGGTCCATCCTGGTCGCAATAGCATTTACAATATTTACAACACACTACGAATGTAATATGACTTAATAAAATGAATGTACAGACGACTGGGTTAGGAGTTAACATGTGATTCCCCATAGAGTAATGAAAGTCGTCCAGAAAATTCACGTTACAATTGTGACATGTTAAAATTGGCAATATTCTCATGTATTGTACAGGGCGCAGACTGATATTGGATTGAATCGTAATATAAGATGCATAGCTAATGTTAGTGAACATTTCAATCAAATTCGCCCTTCGTTTTACAAATACAATAAATTGCTAATGCAATTAGTCAGAGTGACATGCAACACAAACACATGAAAATAATATGCCATTACCATACTCACGGAATGCTCCCACATGCCAGTCCTGTAATCGTTATCATTTACACTTAAACACGACGAATTAATGAATCAACTAGAAATGGACGCTTGTCGACAAGCGCATGTGTATCCCCCTCCCCAGATACACAAGTAGTTTGAAAAAAGGGTGTTCGAGTTATGCTCCGGAGACAAAATCGGTGACGGAAAAACAAAGGGAGATAACTAAAAAATTAGCAATGCAAGAGTTGTCATTTTTGCGTGACACACCTATAGGGTCGTGGTCTATGCATGTGTGAAGTTTCATGAAAATATTCCAAAGGGTGTTCGAGTTATGCTCCGGACACGAAATCAGTGCACGAAACAACAAAGGGATATAACTAAGAAATTAACGACGCAAGAGTTGTCATTCTTACGTGCGACACACCTTTGGGTCGTCTTCTATGCATGTGTGAAGCTTAATAAACTAGAAAATGTGTTCATAGAACACGGATGTCCCACATATCACTTTGATAATAAATGAGGCCAAATTCCAAGTCAAAATTTTCTTTTACCAGAGTGTTAAAGTTTTTGAAGCACCAAGTATGTGACCTTGACCCTGGGCTTGGCGGGGGCAGGCCGAACGTGGATTTGGCACAGGGCGGTAGGGGATCATTAGAGCAATGCATATATGAAATATGAAGCTGATCCGTGAAAACAGAAAACAGAAAATATAAGATATTTACCTGAGCGTTAAAGTTTTTGAAGCACTAAGTATGTGATCTTAACCATGGTCTTGGCGTGGATTTGGTACAGAGCGGTAGAGGACCATTAGAGCAATGTGTATATGAAATATGAAGGAGATCAGTCGAAGGATGAATAAATTATGAGATATTTACCCGAGTGTTAAAGTTTTGTGACGGACGGACGGACGGACGGGAGGACGGGACGACGGGAGGACGGGACGCACGTTCCTACGAATGAATACTTGTTGGGTTTTTACTCTATAAAAATACCCAACAAGAGTACCCAACACTATCCTAACCCTACCCAATAAGATCCCCGTAAGCTTACAACAAGTACCCATTCGTGTGTGCGGACGGACGGACGGACAAGGGTAACACTAAATGCCCCCTCCACTATCGTGGTGGGGCATAACAATATTCCAAAGGGTTTTCGAGTTATGCTCTGGATACAAAATCAGAGCACGAAACAACAAAGGGAGATAAGTAAACAAGAATTCCGCTGAATCAAATGCCTCGCCTTGTCCCGCCTTGACCTCGAACCTGGGCCCGAAAGCAATTTTCACTGGCCCGAACATATTATACAATTATTGACTAGTGAGCCATAGAATATCAGATTATATTCTATGGCTCACTAGTCAATAATTGTTTTATTATATGATAATAGTCTGTATATAGCACTTACGACCTTATGCTACTAGACAAAAATTGAAAAAGAATTTGAAAAATAAAATGAAAAAAAAAATGGAACAAAAAAAAAAGTTTAAAAATTAAAAATAATAATGCTTGCTACTGGAGCCCAGAATTTTTTTTTAATAGTCCTATATTTATCTACATATATCTGCACAGGTCCACATAATGCCACAATATTTTCAACACAGTTTACGGAAATGTAATATACAAAAAAAAATAAAAAAATAATACTCGCTACTGGAGCCAAGAATGTTTGTTAATAGTCCTATATTTATCTACATATATCTGCACAGGTCCACATACTGCCACAATATTGTCAACACAGTTTACGGAAATGTAATAATGTACCTGTATAAATTACCTGTAATAAGTTAGTGGTCAGTTATAAAATTGAAAAAGAATGAAAACAAAAATGGAAAAAAAAATTAAATTTAAAAAAAATAACAAAATAATGCTCCCTACTGGAGCCCAGAATGTTTTTAATAGTCCTATATTTATCTACATATCATATATGCACAGGTCCACATATTGTCACAATATTTTCAACACAGTTTACGAAAATGTAATATAATCATTTACCTGTATAAATTACCTGTAAGTGGTCAGTGGTTAGTTGCACATACTAGCACATGCATAGGTGAATAGTCTGTATATAGCACTTACGACCTTATGCTACTAGACAAAAATTGAAAATGAATTTGAAAAAAAAAATGAAAAGAAAAAATGAAAAAAAAGGTTTAAAAATTAAAAACAATAATGCTTGCTACTGGAGCCCAGACTTTTTTTTAATAGTCCTATATTTATCTACATATATCTGCACAGGTCCACATAATGCCACAATATTTTCAACACAGCTTACGGAAATGTAATATCCAATGTAGTAATTTACCTGTATAAATTACCTGTGGTCAAGAGTGGTCAAGACTGGACATTTGCACATTGCTAGCACATGCTAGCACATGCATAGGTGAATGGTTCTCCCAGTATCTATTGTTCTCTCTACAGGTAAGGTGTACAGAGCACACGAGAAAACGGGTCTTCATGCATTATTGTCCAGTTTGTGGAGTGCGCAAAACAAAAAAGGGAGATAACTCAAAAATTAGCTACGCAAGAGTTGTCATTCTTGTGCGCGACACACCTCCGGGTCGTGGTCTATGCATGTGTGAAGTTTCATGAAAATATTCCAAAGGGTGGTCGAGTTATGCTCCGGACAGGAAATTAGTGCGCGAAAACAAAAAAGGGAGATAACTCAAAAATTAGCTATGCAACAGCTGTCATTCTTGTGCACGACACAACTTCGGTTCATGGTCTAATTGAATGTGTGAAGATCATAAAAATATTCCAAAGGGTGGTCGAGTTATGGTCAATCAGAGCGAGAAACAAAAAATGGAGATAACTTAAAAATTAGCTATGCAAGAGTTGTCATTCTTGTGCGTGACACACCTTCGGGTCGTGGTCTATGCATGTGTGAAGTTTTATGAAAATATTCCGAAGGGTGGTCGAGTTATGCTCCGGACAAGAAGTGTCTGCGGCGGACGCGGACTCGGCCCGCTGTCAAATCCATAGTATCCCCCGACGGAGTCCGGGGGATACAATAATATTTGATTAAGGGAGATAATCTACAACAGCGGATACATGCCATACGGCTTTTATTGACCAAGCGTTTGGTCGAAACGTTACAGTGGCCACAATGGATAAGCTATTGTATGGCATAGCCAATAGCCAAGGAAATACAATGGTCATGGCCATACGTCTATGGTGAGGCTTCAGTATTAGCTGCATCCAGCTTGGTGACTGATGCCAGAGCATATTCTGCAAAAAAAGGAGTCTCATGTATCCATATGTCAATGGGCACATCAAGTAACGGCTGCAGCATTGCATATGCTAACACAACGGGCATTTGACATGTATCGGGAGTCCCTGTCCTCAGAGGAATCTGTGAACTTTGAAGACTGGCAGATGAGAGAACGACATCCCCAAGTCCACTACTGGGAGACATTGCTCAAGTTGAAGTTGTTATTCCTGTTATTTATGAGGTCACATAGAACAGCGGACACAAACTCTATGTGGACACCTTAGGGAAAAGATGTTTGCCATGGATCACATCCATTATGCCTGATGGCTAGCCTTCCATGTAATCGATTTGCTCCATCTACCAGACCAGTGTCCACGAGTCAATGACAACTTTCTAGCAGGACACTGTGTCACACAGACAACTGCTCACAAAGTTTCAAGCATTGCACATGATCAAGTAAATAAATGAGCTACAAAATGCCGTTGTGAAGGGAGATGCTGGGGTTATTGGGATCAGCGAGCATGAAGCAGCATTGAAACGGTGGATGGTGACAGGCCCCTAAGTCGAAAGAATGTTTAGTGAGTACAATACCAGACACACGAATGTGAAAAACGAGGTTGAAGTGATAGATGGGTATGGCAATCCATTCACAGATGACAATACATACGTGGTCAGATTAGACACCAAAGTCGTCATGCCTGATGAAGTCATTGCATTAATTCGTACAGCTGAAGAAATAGGCACATCGCAATATCAGATAATCATCCAAGACCGATTGGCCTGTTCCTCCGAGTCCATTCATAAAAACCGTAACGAAAGGATGATTTTAATGCAAATAAGAAAACAAAGGATCTGAAAAGTGATGTGGAGTCGTTTTCTCGAATGTATATATCCTGTCAGTCTAGAGACGGTGACATAGATGCTTTCTTCGGGCAAGAGAATCACCCGTGGCCACCAGCATTGGGTGACAATAATGTGATGCGCCAAACTTCTACATCTGATCTCATGAAGTGTCTGGAACCACTAGCTGAAATAAATGATGATGAAAAACCACGGTGGCCTGATGTCAGGATCATTGATGGAGCCGCCCTCGTCCACCCGAAAAAGACAGCTGCAAAGACATTCGGTGACTATGTAACGCTGGTATTCCTGTTATATATTGCCAAATATATACAGTATGTGAGTCGCCTAGATGTTGTGTGGGATATCTACAGAACTAGCAACTTGAAATCAAAGACACGAGCAAGCAGGCGCAATGGGGACCCATTGCGGGTAGCAACAAATACCCGGTAGCCTCAACACTGGAAAACGTTTCTCCGTTTGGATTCAAACATATCAGGTCTGTTTAACTACTTAGCTGGTGCTATGCAGACGTATAAGCCTCCGCCAAACCAGCTTCTGATCACGACACGTGAGGAAACGCTACTTTCCATGCCGCAGTGTGACATATCCCAGTTAGCACCATGTACCCAAGCAAAAAAACAAGGTCATCACAATATTATGATACAAGCCAGTGATACATATGTGGTGGTACTTGTCATTGCGACTACTCCAGTTATTCAAGAATGTAAACTTTGGGTTGCATTCGGCCATGAAAAAACAGTTCACCATGTCCCAACCGTATCGCATCATCACTCGGAAATGATTGGCCACAGGGTCTACTATTACTGCATGCTTTCTCGGGCTGCGTTACACAATTTCTTCATTTTTCGGAATTTTCAAGAAGACCATGTGTCAAGCGAAGCTCCAACTTATTCAGAACAGTCTTCAAACATATATCACGGATCAAGATATGGAGACGCTAGAAAGATTTGTAATCCTCCTGTACAAGTGCACGTCGATGTTGACCACAGTCAACAGCCTCTTTGCATCCGGAACATGGCAGCAGGACAACACCCCTCCTACTAGTGATACCTTGCAACAGCATGCGAGCCACGCTGCCTACCATGCTGGCCATTTATGGGAAACGCTCTAGCTGTAACTAAAAACCTACCCGATCCGATGGAGTGGGACTGGACCAAGATACGAGCCAGCTAAGCTGGAATAAAACTGTACAAATACATGTTTTGTACACTTTCAAGATGACAGCCACGCAAGTAAATGAGTTTATTTGACATATTTGGAACCTATGAAACTGGGATATATATATCCATATACACACTATTTATTGTGCATTCCAATAATAGGAACATGAAATGTGTAGTTGTCACATGTACTTATAAAAATGATGTATATAGTAAAAATGTATAACTTATATAACTACTGAAATACAATATGTGTCGTACAAGAACGTGTGCGTTCCAATGTGTGTGGCCTTCATCCATTACCAGTGTAAATGCACACCAGTGTATGCATCATGGCCATTGCCTAATACATGCAGGTATATTGCTTCATTAGTGTACACTCTCATTTCAGAGGCATGCATTACAGTATTGTATATTGTAAGTGAGACATTATAAGTTAATATTGAAGCATGACATTTGATAACCTGTAAGGTTGATATACCATTCATATGAACAAAGAAATTGAAGGTGCATCATCTTTCTAAAAGCATGCTCTTCCAATACATCCACTATTGTTCATATAGCTGCTATGTAGGCATACATCAAATATTTTGTCTAACATGTTTTGAACAACATTCAATGTTCTTAATTGTAGCACATGTGTTACTCTGCACTTGTTGTGTCAAAAATTACCAAAATCCAAAAGTGATGTAGGTTTGTAATCAACTTGTAATAGTTTGGCATATACCTGCCTAGCATAACATCATCATTACATATTTTAAACATACGAGTATTTCGCTTAACTGTAGTCGTTGCATTTCTGTGCCAAAATAAATAGTTGACAAATGTGGCTAAAAGTATGTATGTCTTCTGAAAAAATGTGTATGTCCTACAAGCTCAGGTATATAATTGTAGAGCTATATATACAAGCCAATATTAGTCTGTATGTAGTGTGAAAAAAGCCATTCCGGGGTATTCAAAAGTCAATCTAGTCCAGTTTAAGAAGTATGCACATCTGACCTCAAAACATATCAGTACAAAATACAACAGGAGGCCATATTTAGTGGTATTGTTATTCCAAAGGTGATCCATATGGAAACTCATACATCAGTAGGACATATCTATTACACAAACAATGTGCCAATTTTCACCAAATTCAACGAATTTATCAATTTAGAGCTAGCATTAATTATTTGTCTTTATGTAGATTTGGCGTTCCTTGAACGCCAAATCTACATAAACTCAAGTAATTATTGCTAGCTCTAAAATTAGATTTGGCTGACTAGCTGCGCACTGGTCAGTCAACCATATTGCATGTCCTGGCTGTCAAGTGAAATATATTTATGTTTCCTGATTGCATATCCTACTATCGTGGTATTGTCCACCTACAGTCCGGATGTGTTCCTGGTTCAACAAACGAACGATTGCCTATCGTTTACACACTTGTTTGACATCATTTTCGGTTTTATAATTAGAAATGATGTTTTCGTTGGTTTAAGTTTAAACACATCACGTTTAACCTGGCACATATATTGTTTTCTAATTAAAAACAATGAAAATGATGTCAAAACGACGCATTCAAATAAAAGACAGTTGTTTTAATTGTTTAAAGTTGGGTATTTAAACAAAAATATCGTTTTCATATACAAAAAAAAAGGATAATCGTTTTTATGCATATTGTTGTAAAAAAGGACCATTTTCACTTGTTTTCCATTCGTTTTAATTCGGGAACCTTCACGCTGTATTTCAGAGTTCGCGGACGTCGCTGGTGGGAAAGACATCGTCGTCAATAGTGCGTACACCGTTGTATGAGACATGCCATGTGATTTCGGACATCTGCGTAATTTCATGAAATATGTTTACAAAATTTACAATATTTTTCGTAAAGGGCATCAAAAGTTGACAAAATGTTATATAATTTCGCATGTACTCTGAACATTTTGTCAACTTTTGACTTTATTTATGAAAAATATTGTAAATTTTGTAAACGTATTTAATGAAATTACGCATATGTCCGACGGTACGTAATCACATGGCATGTCTCGTATGTATCTTACTGGAGAAATGGTGCTTATGGAATTGTTGTCTGCTTGTTTTATAATTTGTCTGCTTTCTTAACAAAACGTGAATGTGTTTGCTGAGAAAAAATTAAAAAATGTAATAAACATAGACGACAAAGTTTAATTCTGCATTGTAAGGGTTAATTAAAAAAAAGAAGGATAACCATTGCTATGTTCTCTGTATTCGGGTGGTGCATTATATATTGATAAAGATTTATTTGAATGTGAGACAGATACTTGACTGTGTAGCTCCTGATTGATCATCAATAGCACCCTCCTGTAGCCTGGCATTCATCTATATTGCTTATTAGAAGCATGACGGGTAGTAGTATAGAGGGAGTCAAAATGATACCACCAACGTTTTTAACGTTATTGAGCTGTATTGTAGCTCTCACCACCGACCAAAATTTGGAGGTGGTATTGAATGATAAAAAGTAGGATTGTAGTCCCAATTATATTGGAAATTGACTTTTGAAAAAAAGTCGAAATCATTAATGCAATTTCAATGCGTCCGCGCGTGATAGTGTATATTCCAACACCCAATGTTTCTCCTCCAATATAGCTAATTTATGTCGCAGATCAGCAACTAATTCTACCAGCTCTAGTCTACCACGTTCACCTTTAGCGACCTGACAGCGCAGTTGCTTATGTCTACAAAGAGATTGGGCACTAACGAATTTACAAGGGCATCTGGGGCATTGAAATTGTGGGGCGACACAAGGAAATTTTCTACGTCTCGATAGATGCCTTCGTAGATAGTCTTTACATGTAAACGTCTTACAACAAGTCACACACTCCATTATATATATGTATTTTTATATATATGTATATGTTTATATTCAATTGGACGTGACAATTTACATCATGTTTTTTTTTCACGTTCAATTGAACAGATACATTTCATAGGTTATATATACAGAAAATATGATAACGCCAGAAACTAGAGCAGAAATAGAAAGTTTGAGAAGAGAAGCCGAATCTCTAGGGATTACTTATAGTAAACGGTTGAGAGTTAGGGGTTTGACAAAGCTGATAAACACCACAAAGAATGAGGCGTTTATGAAGCGGTTTACCCGCGCCCACAAACGAGGAGCCTTTAAAGATCTCTCACTAGCAGAGGAAGTTGGTAACATAATTCAAAAAGAAAGTATTGCGGGGTTATAGGCTAGTGTAATAAAACCTTCAAGCACCAATTCCAGACGCACAGGTGACCCAATACCAAATAATTTGGAGAATAGGAAAAAATCTATCGTTCGCGCGATAGTGGCAGAAGGTGAAGAAATATTGGGGGCTCATGATGAAACATTGGAAAAGGTAGAAAAGGGAAGACGGGTAGTTACATTATCCTTTCGTAAAAACATTGACATTAACGAGTCTGAACGCATGTCCGATAAACTCGCTCCGTATCTAACAATCAATTTTTATTTGAGATATTCATATTCTTACAAGCTAGAACATATGGAGGAAACTAAAAATGGAAAACCTATAACAATGATATTTCACAAAAATCTCGGTGGTAGCTAACCACTATCATCAATGAAAACCGTTAAAAATTGGTTGTCAGATACAGAGCAAACACGAATAATGTCGGATAAAATAGACAGACCAAATACAAAGTGGAAGTTTGTAAGATGGGTAGAGGTTTTTGTAAAGCTAATACAGGGCAATAGGGGAATAGATTTGGGACTACAATCCAAAGAAGCAGCAGGAGGAGAACTTCCAGAATGGTTGAAAAATAAAAAAGGTATGTATTCTTTGGATAGGTATAATGACGACCTTTGTCTGTTTAGGTGTCTAGCTATGCATATGACAGGTGCAATGCAAAATAACTTAGTAAACAATATACCGGTAGTAATTTGGTTTCACCAATTCCTTTTTCAGATCTGAAAAAGGTTGAAGAGTTTTTTAAAATCGGTATAGAAGGATATCAACCCACCGAATGTGGCGTATGGTGGTTGAAAAAGGTACCAGCACACTATAAGGCAATAGGTAATAAACCAATGACAATAGGACTGTTTAATAATCACGCATTTCTGATAAAAAAACCTTAAAAACCTATCTAAAATTTTACGCCTGCGATAATTGCAAACAGAAATTCACGAAAGCGAGTAATATGAAGAGACACATACCAAAATGTATGAAAACTGAGACAAAAGTAATATGTGATGGTAATTATTTAGAGCGCTCGCGTTCGTCGTTCGAGAAAGCATTCTACCCAAAAGGTTCTAACAGTTATGAGTCGATCGATTGGATGTACTCTGTGGAAAAGCAGGAGGGAATTCACATTCACCACGAACAGTGTGGACACGGGGGTGAAATATGTATTTTAGGAGCTCCAGTAGATGGATACTGTCCAGAAACCAATACCGTATATCAATATCACGGCTGTTACTGGCACGGGTGTGAGATTCATGCAAAGCATAGAAAAGAAGAACGCGCATCCACTATGAGAAGAGCTAAATTTATTAGAAGCAAAGAATTTAACCTAGTAGTTATGTGGGAATGCGAATTCCAAATAACGTGTAAAGACATAAAGATCGGTTGCGACACTACTCTGTATCCATATCAGATAGTACTATACGATTTTGAGGCGTATCTCCCGCCAGAATTTGAAACTCTCGGTAATAGTTTAGAGTACGTTCCGTTAAGCGTTCGTATAGCAGATAATTTCTCAGGAACGGTAACTCATATTTGTGATAAAGATCCTGCAAAACTTATAGAAATATTCGTAGAAGATTTGAAAGTCAGGGGAAAAGCTATAAGAGAATTATGGTCAAGATATGGGTTTAATACAGAATATTTACGTGAAAAACAAATTTCCCAGATCGAGCAGTGGATATATCAAGTACCGGTTATAGGTTTTAACAGCAGTAAGTACGATATAAACTTAATAAAGAAATACCTAGTAGGCGAACTGGCATCAACAACAACGAAAGTAATGGTCGGAAAACGTGCAAACGCAACAATATTTCTATTTACTCCAGAGTTTAGATTTCTTGATGTAATACTACCTAGGACCTGGTGTAGATTACGATAGTTGGATAAAAGCCTACGACTGCAAAGGACAGAAATCTTTCTTTCCTTACGAGTGGTTCGATTCTACAGACAAGCTGGATTACCTAAGACTGCCTGATATAGAGAATTGGTATTCCAAACTATCTGGGAAAATGTTACTAGACGAAACAGAATAAAGCAAATGTCGTAGAATTTTCAAAGAAGAGAATATGGAAACCTTCAGAGATTGGTTGAAACATTATAGCGATTTAGATGTAGCACCGTTCCTAGAAGCGGTGGAAAAAATGTGTGAATTTTATAAACACAAAGGTGTGGATATTTTCAAATATGCGGTAACACTACCTGGAGAAGCTATACAATATTTATTGAGAGGAACCATTAAAGAACAAACATCTTCAAAGACGATTATACCGGAGGATGCTCTATATGCACCAAAAGAAGAAACATACGAAATGATGAAAGACGCTCTAGTTGGCGGTCCATCAATAGTATTTACACGATGTGCAGAAGCCGGTGTTTCAAATATTAGAGTGGGTTCCAAACCTTGCAAGGCTGTTTTGGGGTACGATGCAAACGCGTTATATTTATCTACGTTAAATAAAGATATGCCGTGTGGGAGAGAAACTATACACCATATAGATTCCCCACATAACCCTAAATTTATTAAAAGGTTTTGTAAAAGAGTTTTATCTGGCCACTGATTTGGGTTTGCGGAGGTGGATATAGAAGTTCCACACAACTTGGTGGATAAGTTTTCTGAAATGTCCCCAATATTTATGAACAGAGAAGTAGACGTTGAGGAGGTTCCTGAACACATGTTAAAATATTTGGAAGATACTGGCCGAACAAGAGGAAATGGAAGGAAATTAGTGGGATCGATGACCGCCACTAAAGTATTAATGTACGCACCACTATTGAAATGGTATTTAAAACACGGCCTAGAAATAACTGGAGTTCATCGTGTTATAGATTATATTAGTGGAAAACCATTCGAATGGTTCGCAAAAGAAGTTACAGCCGCAAGACGAACAGGCGATGTAGAACCAAATAAGAAACCAGTAGCGGATATAATGAAATTATTAGGAAACTCGTGTTGTGGAAAAATGATAGAGGCAACAGAGACACATTTCAATACGACATATACACAAGACGAAACCTGTGTTGACATAGCATTAAGATCTGCATTCTTTGATAATTTGGAAGAGATAGGAGATGCGAACGAAATATCTTCCCGAAAACCCCGGTGCTCAGTAAAGAGACCATTCCATTGTAGAATAGCGGTTTATCAACTCGCTAAATTGTGAATGTTGGAATTTTACTACGAATTTCTAGATAGATACGTAAAATGAGAAGACTTTGAATTAATACAGATGGACACGGTTAGTATGTATATAGGAGTTAGTGGAAAAACGATAGAGGAATTGATTAGACCTAACTTACTAGACGAGTTTGAAAAAGAAAAAAAGAAATAGTTGGCTTGGGATAAATGGAGCGAAAGAGAGCCAGGACTTTTAAAAATGGAATTTAGCGGAGATAGGGCGATAGCGTTATCTAGTAAGTGTTATTTTGTAGAAAAATTTAATTCCGTAAATAAAAACTCTGCGAAAGGAATGTCCAAGGGAACAAAAATTTAAATAGGGATAGATATAAACGAGTACTAAGTGAAACTACAAAATATGGAAAACACATTATAGATGTCGCACAAAATAGAGGATTTAAAATGAAAGACTGTGTTATGAAAACGTACTGTCAACACAAATTAGGACTCTCGGCGTACTACGATAAAAGACGCGTGTTACCAGACGGAATACATACAAAACCTCTCTACTAAATCTAACGATTTATTAATAAATCAATATAAAGATTCTGACGATCCGGTGAGTAGCTGGGTGTCAGAAGGCACCATAAGAAGTTCTTCGCGAACAAATCCGCGAGATAAACCATCATCCAAATAGTAGAGCACGGGCTCATCGGGTTTGGTAATAGATCGATCTAGATTATATACATTGAGAGACCACACGGGATCAGTCGCACG
The DNA here is from genome assembly GCA_029237695.1 of Conchocele bisecta. Lineage (NCBI taxonomy): Eukaryota > Metazoa > Mollusca > Bivalvia > Lucinida > Thyasiridae > Conchocele > Conchocele bisecta. The sequence goes on from CM055279.1 coordinate 8,935,490, forward strand.
GCGGCGACCACCTTCGAGCTCTGCCGGTTGATAGAGGTACCGGACGGTAACATCCAATGGAAGTCGTCTCTCCGCTAAACCAACGGGGTGCCCGCGCGAGACGGCGGATGGTTTGTGCGACACCGTTTGTGCCTTGATAGCATCTACGGGTTTCTTACCGATCAATCTGGTCACCTCGCCGTTCAGTGCAGAGACTACGGAGGGTAGCCTGGTCAACCACTCGGTCGATCGCGTATGAGGTTCTACAAGCTCTTTGGCATATTGGTGACCGAACAGTCTCTCAGCCAGGGTTCGATTGAACCGCTCCACAATCCCCTGGTCTCGGTGGATGTTGACGCGGCCGCGCCTGACAGAAAAGTCGTGTTTAGCCAATAGATGAGATACCGCGCCCATGAACTCGCGGCCGGGATCGACCTGGAGAAGTTTCGGCAAAATGAGAGGACTCCTCTTATATATTCGGGAAAGAGCCTCGGCCACCTCCTTAGACTCCTTCGTAGCCAGCGGCTCAGCCCCCTTATAGCGACTCGCTACGTCAACGACTGTCAGTGCGTACCTGTACGTTTTGCGACCGACGCGATCGTGAGTGAGAAACAGGAGGTCTGCTTGGTGAACTTGGTTCGGCACCGGCACGTCGAATTTCGGGCGCGGAATATTGTGAGGCGCGGGTAAATAGATCTGCCAGAGGGCCTGCTTCTTGAGCCATTCCTTGGTGGCGTTTTGTGAAACCTTGGTCGCCGCCGTGAGGTTCTTGATGGCCGCGAGTCCCTTCCAGTAGCAGCGGGAGCTATAGTATGTGTTTGCTAGCTTGCGCGCTAAGCGAAACGATAGTTTGGTATCAAGTTTGCGTGTGTTCACAGTATGCGAAGTATTCTAATTGATCGGACAATCTCCAACATGCCCTCGCCAGATCGTCCGGTAACTGGGTTGTTAATAATAAACCTTTGTTGGAAGTTTCGCTGCAGCCCCAATCGCGATTGGGTTGGAACAGGAGAGGGAATTCTTGGGAATCTAACTCGGAGGAATCTAACATCCGCTTTGCGAAAAGGGTTGCCGCTTTTTCGTCCTCGTGCCACGTCTCGAGAGAATCTCGGGCCAGACGAATCATACTCTTTGCACCAGCTAAACGATGTTTAAGGGCAGTGTAGCCTACATCGATCATAGCAAAATAAAGTTCGTCAACTAACATCGTTCTATATATATATATATATATTTAAACAAAAAATTTAAAATAATTATAGCTTATTTCAATCTCGATTGAATATAGTAGCCGACGAGACCCACCACACCCATTCCCACGACGATGAACGCGATCTCGCGGTCTTTTTGAGCCTCTGACGGTAGAAAGAAATCTGAAAATTGGGGCTCGGGATTCATTGGATTGAGACTTCTCTGTGAATATGCCAGCGCGTACACGCGGTTGGCTTCTTCAACATTCTGGAAAGTTTGCGCGGCGTGATTCTCGCGGCGAAGCTCTTCGTTGACCCAGTCCAGATGGGCGGTTTGTTTTTTAAACCATGCTGCGTCTGCGCTCTTGAATTCTTCTTCAGCTAAATCGTGACGCTTGCGCTCCTCATCCACGTCCGAGTTTTTAGAAATTAACGAGAATAAATAGTTGCTACCGCCGAATGCCACAGCGCTCATGACTGCACCACCTACTATTACTGCGATAGAAGCCATTATTTCCATATATTTAAGGTATAATTCCAGCTTTAATTTGATAATCTCGAGTCGCAACTGCGGCCATTATATCTAAGGCCACGAGCCATGCGTCTTTCACAGTAAATTCTAATTTGGGAGTGGGCCTTCCTAAGACCATCTTAAATAGTTTAGCATACCCGATACTGAAAACCGATACCACCATGCCGTTATAAAGCGCATTCACTATCATTTTACCATCGTTTTCAGCCATTGTTGTTAACTATTATTATTGCATATAAAAGTGATCGCGATCAATGTTTAAATGGGGCGCAATCGATTGAGGTTCGGGTTGCGGACTAAGAGCTGCTGGTTTTGGTCGATCGTCGATGGATTGTTCCTAATAACGACACTCTGTCTCACTCCTTTTGCCCCGAGGGGCTCACGCAGTCTGCGGTATGGATTGAGTTTGCGACCGTATTGACTCGAAGACATATTTTCAGCGAAACTAAATATCTCTATTAAACCCGTATGGTTTTGTCTTTAATACATCGTTAAAGATGGATGAGTTTTACATGGAAGAATTCGGCAGAGACGATGTCCGAAATGATGACATCGATGATGATGACATCGATGATGATAACGAAACGCCCTTCATGGAGTCTCCAGTTCAAATCCAATCGGGATTGGGGGAAATAGGTGGCGCTACCAACACCATTAGTCTAAGTCGAGAATTACTCGAGTCAGCTGTAGACGACTACTACAACAATTTGGCAGAAAAATGTGTGGTCCCTTCTGTAGGCCGCGACTACTCCAAGTTCGAATTGGATCTGCGTGGTAGGTTGCGACTAAAAGCATCAAATATCGAGCTCGTCAACATGAGGACCGGTAAACCCCTATAGCTGAACACCATTGCTGGAAGCCGGGGCGGTGGCAAAATCATAAAGAACGAACTAGGATTCGTAGATTGGGCACTGGTAAAACAATTATGCCGATCCGCGCTGTAGAGACCCTACATTCTACAGACGAATCGATGGCGAAGACGGCCGCCGCGATAGAAACTGTCGAGATCAGCGAGGTCACTCGTGTAGCCACCGACGCTATTCGCACAATGGAGCTCAGCGAAAGCGAGATAGACGGAATACTCAGCACGATGGATGACCCACCGTTACCTCTTCGCGAACTCCGGGGACTCGATAAGGCTATGCAAACAGTCCGGGGCGAATTGGTCGATAACCTCGCCAAACTCACGGCACTGGATGAACATATCGCGCTAGAAGAAAGGAAACTGGAGGAAGCCCGTGGCGATAGAGAATCTGTCGAGCGAATCACCGAACGCCTGCGGTCCTTGCGCGATGAAAGAGCAGCTCGCTCGGAGGCTGCATCGGATTGCCGTGAGGCTCTCCGCACCCAAATAAGTCGGATCCGCGAAACAATCTCGAGGGTTCTGCACGAGGACACGACACTCGGTGAGCGTGTTCGCTCTCTGTTCAGAGAGCAGGGTGTCACGATAGCAAGCATCCTTGCAGCTCTCGGCATGACTATATCGACCATAGTTCTAGCTTTCACTGGTGATGCGACTGCACCCACGCCACCACCAAAACCAAAGTTCCTAAAACCAAAGTGCGAGTAGTCCTATCGCCATAAGAGCGACGACGAGCCCTAATTTCTCCTCCTCGTGGGTTGCGACACTAGTTCCCTCTCCTGTTCCAATTTCACCCAATCTGTGATTGGTGGAACTTGATGGTTGGATTGGGGGTACTGGATTCAACGGAGTGCTTGCGGTTTTATGAAATATTTTTCAAATTTATTTGAATTTCCAACACCAATCCTGGGGGATTGGACTCCCAATCGAGATTGAATGAACCCGGGCCTCTTGGGGGTGCGCTTGATGATATCCGCGTTCACGTTCCCGTTGTGGCCGATTTTTTGTTTGACGGTGGCGATTACGATCTGATTATTGTAACCGTCAACCGGGTCGTCTCGTAGTATCATATTGCTCGGCGCCATATAAAGACCTATTCAAAATACATAGTCTACTGGGGTGCTGGCATTCTGCAAAACGTCTTGATAATTCTGAATCGCCTTCTCCATGTCCATTATCTACAAGTGCCAATAATTGTTTTTGCGCGTCAAACGCCGTTCCGACTCCTATTATAGAACTGCGAGTTTGCTTCTGTGCGCCGAGGATGGCCCAGCCATATGTGCGAATGGAGTCGTTGAGGCGGGTAACACCGGCCTGAGTAAATCCAGTGCTTTTATCTAACATAAATGATCCCCACTCGGTATTTACCCCCGCAGGTTGCTGAATGAAATCAACGTGTGCCGATTTGAAAGACCATGGTACTGGTGGCACGAAGTCGGTATTCTTTGGTTGTATTGGTGGTGGTGGATCCTTTGGGTGCTTCACAAACCCAATACCCGTTATGTAAACGTCACCTAAACCGAAAGTGTTCCAGAATTATTTCTGTCTCCAGTCCGCGTCTTTTGAAACGTTAAATTCGTTACACAGTCTTTCAAACGTCATACGGTCGTATGCGTTGGAAATGGGATTCCATGCGTCGTCTTGAGGTATTGGAATACCAAGTTCTTTGAGAATCCTCCAAATAGTATAATACACATGAAAGTTATAAACGGCCCTCAAGAAGGGATCCTCCGCGACCAGATGGTCCTGAGAGGAAACCCCGCATCCGGCTGTTGCACACCATACGGCGAAGTTGAGCTGATTCTGCCAAAACTGCATCGGTGTTGCTTTCCACCCGTTCACGGCCTCCATTGTAGTAATCTTTGGCAGCCTATATTGTTCAAAGATGTTAGGGAAATTGGTGGCAAAGCCATTGTCCGGTCTAACTGTTACAGTTAGGTGTACAATGGGTTAACAACGTCTTTTTGTGTGTATTTACCACCAACTTTGTAATTTGCATTATAACTAAAGCTAAATGCTTTGGTATCCATTGAAAGATATTATTATGTTTGTTTCTATCACTAATGTTCAAAAAGAGAGTTGTGAACTTCAAAAGTCAATCGACAACTGCTGCGGAAAACGTCGGGTCGGTCTCAGATCAATCACGTTCACGGTCGGATGGGAGAATGTGGGAAGAGCGAAGGGTTTTACTATGTGAAGGATGAACAACAAGTAGGGGTAAAGCTGCCTCCTGGACTGTGGAGTTTTATACAGCTCAAAGATTTTGTCACCTCAGAGCTTGGCGGTAGAGTCAACCTCACAGTATCGAAGGCTACCTGGCTCGCAACAATGACCATCGACCCAGATAGTAAGGTAGTGGTCTCCCCGGCGTTAGGTATTCAACTCGGTTTTAGAGAGACATACTCCGCAAATAAAGGAGTGTTTGTCTCGGGTGAGTACGTCGGTGATAACCCGGTGGACTTCGCCTTCACGAAAACTCTCAGGGTGCATTTGGATCGGGTCAACACATCGTACAACATGGTAGACGGATCCCCCAGCACATTACTGAAAACCGTGCAAGCCAGCGACTGTTTCTTTGGGGAGACGGTGACCTTAGACTTCCCACACCCCGAGATGAAAGTTTTGGAAACAGGGCACATCCACGAATTTACGGTCTCTGTTGTTGATGATCAAGCGAGAAAGTTGAATAACTATTACCCGATTTCGGTCGTTCTCGAAATATCCAATTGAGTATAGGTGCCCCAATATTATAATTTTCTTAAAATTAATTATGAGTATATACGGACCAGCTACTTCTTCCAATTCCAATCGGGATTGTGTGACATATTCAAAGAATTTGGAACCGGCAGATGGGGGATTCATCCCGACAGAGAACGACTTTTTAACTACCGGAAAAAGCAACGCCCAAGATCAATAAAACTATATCGGAGGCCACAAACGGGATTCACCGGAGCATAGAACAGCTTAGAGTAGACGTCCTGACGGTGACTACACACGTTCGCGAAGAGGCCCGGTGTAAATTGAGGGAGTCCGAACGGGTATTGAGAAAGACCAGGCGACCCTTACGGAGGCTTATAGGGTGTTGCGCTCAGAGGACTATCTCATCAGAGAAGCAGCACTTACTGAACTAGGCGGATAAATAACAAAATTTCGTGAAGAGGTCCATACAGAGTTTATGGAAGTTTCCGATAAACTGAAACGTGTTCGTAAAGCCGGGAAGAAAGCACTTGAGGAGACCTCTGAAAGGATTCGAGCTGAGGCCCATACCTCTATCGGGGAGCTTGCCGGATTGTTGACCACATCTGTAAAGCAGTTTGAGTAATTGAAAACGCAAAAACGTGTCATCACAGTTTGGGCTGAGAAGCGGGGCCCATTGAATGAGGGGCTCTATGAATATTCGTTCGGTGCCAAAGCGAGCAGTGAATATGGGGGATACGCCATGACATCTCCAGGTACACTTCTCCGAATGGCGGTCTGCTCGGTTAATGCTAATGGTAAATCTCGTACTGGATGGGGAAGAACGGGCAATTGGAGTCAATAAACTCACTGGAGATAGTTCATCGGTGGTTTTGTTCGCCGGTGACGCTCCAATTAGACTTTCCGAAGGTAGTGTATTTAATTTTTACGAAAATCGCTGACCCCGCGAGTTCTTCCACTATTGTTACATTGTTAATTGAACTTGATTTGTAAAATTTAATCATGAACGAATCACTGCTTCCGAATACGCTTCCAATTGTCAATACCAATCCATCAACACTGTATCCAATTGTCAATACCACTCCATCAACACTGTATCCAATTCGCGAAAGAAGTTTAGATTTTAGGTTGGATAATATCGTCGCTATGCAGGATATTTTAGTTAGAGAATGTACAAATAGAAAAAGAAATGCTAAAAATTATAAGCGCGAGGCAAACATAGCTGAAGCATCTAGTACGGTTCTAGCAATTTTTTCTGTAATGAGTTGTGCGGGGACTGCTGCAACGCTATCTACAATTGTAACAGTTCCAATTGCTGGGGTTTTGAGTGGAATTACCGTTTTATCTGGAATACTTTGTATGGTAATTAGGGCGGCGGGTGGAAAACTCGAGAAAACATGCAGAAAACATGATAGAATATCCGTTCTCGCCAGGTCTAAGAAAAATAGCATCGACGTTGTCGTGTCAAAAGCGTTGGTCGATAATGAAATATCAAATTTAGAGTTTGAATCCGTAGTGGAAGAAATGGGGAGATATGAAGAATTAAAAAATGATATTAGAATCAAAGCGCGCGTCACCATGCCCAAGATTGAGAGTACTGATTGGGATAAATTTAGGGTAAAACTTGGAAATAAAGTCGGAGGAAATGTTACAGCACCACCATCCCGAAATTGTGATATTTTATTAAAATTTTTAAATAATTTTTAAAAAATAATTAATTTTATAATTTTCTTAAAATTAATTATAAAATTAGTTATATTGGTGCAGTAAACAATTTAAATCAGTAAACATAATAATCAGTAATAAAAAAAAGTTTTAGGTCTCGCCGAGGTTTTAACTCGCGCCGGCAAAACCAAACTTTGATGGTGGAAATAGTTGTGGTTTTTTTAATTTGTTTTCTTATATTAATTATTATTTTATTAATTTGTTAATTAATTTTGTAATAATAGGGGTCTTCAGCTTTAAATTATTAATAATTTTTACAAAATTAATTAAATAACGAACCATCCCGGAAATTCGTGAACCTCTCTAAGTGTTTATAAATAATTATAATTTGAACACCATTTGTATGTTGTATAGAAAACTGATGAGTATTTATACGTTTGTTGACCTTTCAACAATTGGTCTCATCTCGTGCATGCCATGTTGTTGATCTGGTATGACGTCCGTCTCGTCTGTTTAATGGTAGCTGTCTCTAAATATGTGAATTTGGTGATGGAATTGCATAGCTCAAAGTTGCCGGCCTAAAAGATTTCTGCCTAAGAGCTTGCAATTTCGGAAACCAAATCCACATATTTACAGACTGTGAGCCAACAGATGCGTGGACTTAAGAAAGGTCCCAACAACCCAGTGACTGGGTGCCGGCTAAAAAATCTACCCAGTGTCGCTGGTGGATGTGTGAGTGAACGCTTTTGCTATTTTTCGTTGTGCTCAGAGTTTTGGACCAATAATTTGATACAATTTAGAATAAATTATACCAATATTGTTGCTGTCACACACAATTTTTTCAACACAAAAACGCGGTAGTGGTGGGGGGTTTAAAACATACTAATAACGTTACAAATGTTGGTGGTATCATTTTGACTCCCTCTATTCTATAAAAATTAATTATATTGGTGCAGTAAACAAATTTACATACCTATACAACATGTGTTTTTTCACTGAGAATTACACCTTAATCGTATAACAAATTCAGTCGACCGTACAATTACGCTGTAATCCTTCACTAAGTGTTTATAAATAAACTGTGTACACACCGTCTGTGTAAATCGATAGCCCGTTTACATACCATCAATACGGAGAAATACACTCGGCTATAGATATCCGTCTGTTTACCTCGGCTATAAATATACACATGTTCATAACCCGTGTAATTGGAACATTGTCGTCTGCTTGGTGTTGTGATTACAACATAAATTAATTAGTAGTGTTTTTTCTGTTCAATAATAATTTTTCAATATCTTTATAAGCGATATCGTAGAAATGTATATTCGTAAACGAATCGTTGGGTTTTAACAATTTTATATAATACACCTTAGTTTCATATCCGATACGCATTATCCGTCTTAATATTTGTATTTGCCCCTTGAATAGTTCGCATAATTGCCGGTATAAGATTGTAAATGCAAAGTTTTTATCGGAGCGTAATAAATTACGCTGATATTTCATGTATTCGATATTACATAGTGTTTTCAATTTATAGAATTTATATATAGGACTGTAACCCCTGTAATCTTCGTAAACTTCTTCAACACAGTCATTATAAGCTTTCAATTCACATTGTATTTTATTATCCATTTTCTCTAATGATAGTGGTATAATTGGTATTGTTTTTTTCTGTTCAATATAATTGGGACTACAATACCACTTTTTATCATTCAATACCACCACCAAATTTTGGTTGGTGGTGGGAGCTACAATACAGCTCAATAACGTTAAAAACGTTGGTGGTATCATTTTGACTCCCTCTATACTACTCGGGTGTTTCAGTGATGTAATGGCAACCTGTGCATATCCTGACCATTCACGGAACTAACCTACTATTCTAATTGTCCCGTCAACACCTACAAATGGCTTTAAAATGCAAAAGAAATAACCTCAGCCACCGCACATATTCATACGCAGTGATTAGGTCGCATTGACAGGATATCAAAAATGTTTCACGGCACATACGCACTGTGTTGACTGGATAAATTTGATGATTAAAAGTATGCAGAATTATTATACTGAATGTATTACATTATCACAAATAGCTGTGATAATGTAATAAATTGAGTATAATAAAAATTAATAAATTTAGCCTTACATTGAAATGTCTTCCTCAAAGTGTACTTAGCAAGATAAGTATACTTTGCAATTGTGTTGAAATCGGCTACTGATCATCATATGATTCAAACATAATTGCTTCCTAAATGTAATTGGATACTATAGCAACCAGAGACATATATTCAAGTATATGTCATGGATTAGCACATTTTGATGTCACCAGCAATATGTGGAACCTCCTCGGGATAAGGTATTATCAACTATTTTCAGACATATAACCTGTATTAAAAGTGTATATATAGATCCGTAAATATCACATCATAATTGCAAAAGCGACCATGTTGATGGTCATCTTGAAACTGACGGTGAATATAATCCGGATTTGTTTCTGGTTCAAGAAACGAACGATTGCCTATCATTTAAACATCGGTTTGACATCATTTTCGGTTTTATAATTAGAAATGATGTTTTCGTTGGTATAAGTTTAAAACATCACGTTTAACCTGACAAATACATTGTTTTCTAATTAAACACGATTAAAATGATGTAAAAATGATGCATTCAAAGAAACGACAGTTGTTTTAATAGTTGAAAGTCGGGTATTTAAACAAAAATATCGTTTTCACATACAAAAAAAAAACAATAATCGTTTTTATGCATATTGTTGTAAAAAACGACAATTTTCACTTATTTTCCATTCGTTTACATTTGGGAACCTTCACGCTGTATTTCAGTTAGCGATCTTTGGGACATACCGGCGCTAAATGGGCGGAACATTAACCTCGCAGGTGCGTACACCGTTATATGAGACATGCCATGTGATTTTGGACATCTGCGTAATTTCACGAAATATTTTTAAGAAATTTACAATATTTTTCGTGAAGGGCATCAAAAGTTGACAAAATTTTATATAATTCCGAATGTACTCAGAAAATGTTGTTAACTTTTGACTTTATTTATGAAAAATATTGTAAATTTTGTAAACGTATTTAATGAAATTACGCATATGTCCGACGGTACGTAATCAAATGGCATGTCTCATATGTGACTTACTGGAGAAATGGTGCTTGTGGAATTGTTGTCTGCTTGATTTATATTTTATCTGCTTTATTAATAAAACGTGAATGCTTTGCTGAGAAAAATTGAAAAAATACAATAAAAATCAGACGACAAAGTTTAATTCTGCATTGTAAGGATTAATTTAAAAAAAAGAATAACCATTGCTATATTCTCTGTATTCAGGTGTTCCATTATATATTGATAAAGATATATTTGAATGTGAAACAGATACTTGACGACTGTGACTGGAGACATGGGGCTTACGGGTTTTTTGACCAGTGTAGCTCCTGATTGATCATCAATAGCACCCTCCTGTAGCCTGTCATTCATCTATATTGCTTATTAGAAGCATGACGGGTGTTTCAGTGATGGAATGGCAACATGTGCAGATCCTGATCAGGCTGTGCGAATGCACAGGCCGATCTGGATATACACTGGTCGCAAAGCCCATAATCCCCATTTCTCCAGTCACAGCCACAGTCACATATCTCCAGGCCAGCAGTTAATATTGCTTTGCTCTTCAGGACCCTTTAGAGGGAGTAATCATTGATTTTTCCCGAAATGCAGTATTTCATATAGAACTAAGGACTCAATATATTTGATGATTAAAAGTATGCAGAATTATTATACTGAATTTATTACATTATCACAAATGGCTGTGATAGTGTAATAAATTCAGTATAATAACAATTAATAAATGTATCCTTAAATTGAAATTTGTTCCTCAAAGTGCACTTAGCAAGATAAGTATACTTTGCAATTTTGGTGAAATCGGCTACTGATCATCATATGATTCAAACATAATTGCTTCCTAAATCTAATGGGATATATGTAACATAATTATATTTTAACATTACCTCGTTACTGTATGCTAAGTTGAATAAATTCTATTGCCATATAAATATTTGAGTGTAAAACAGATTCAATCCACATAACAATCTCTTTAAAATATATTACACGCCTGACGGACAATCATATTCCATTACTATAGCAACCAGAGACATATATTCAAGTATATGTCATGGGTTAGTACATTTTGGTGTCACCAGCAAGATATGGACCTCCTCGGGATAAGGTATTATCAACTATTTTAAGAGGCCCAACTGGGATATAAAAGCCACCAGATGGCGCTGGACAGGCTTTTTGATAAGTGTATGCATGCTTCACTTTAGGGACACATATTCAGATATTTTAGAAATACCACTGAACACATAATTACAATATTTCACACATATATAGATAATACAACTATGAAAGGTTTAGAAAAAAGAAGGATTGAAGAAAATAAATGTAAATGTGCTTTTGAAGTAATACAATATACTCATATTCATTCATAGAGCTGAGTTCATGACCCGACATTGTAAATAGTTTAGTGATAACGTTAACAGCTATAACTGCCTGTATGGTCAACATCAGACAGTGTGCCAGCCGCACAACTTTGATTTTGGACAGTAATATCAAATATTAAATATTTGTGTGGTATGCACATAGCAAAGTGAATGAAACACAACCATAGTTTAATAGACCAGCAAGAGAAATATGTCGCCTAGAAACTTGATACAGTGGCTGTGAAAATGCAGTATAATACTAATTATAAACAGCATAAACTCAGGTTAGTATGCACATTCACAAAACAGCATGGATGTGCAGTCTGATCTGGATTCACATGACTACATGAATGCACGTTTGCTAGCAGCCTTATTTCCTGTATCCTAACACATACCAGTATGGCTATTTCAACACTGCTTTCTAATTAGCTGTCATCATATATTACTGAGTATATCTGCAGCAATGCAGTCTAACTGGGACGGTGTTATATGTGGAATGACATGACACAGTTACACATTTTTATCAAATACCAGACTTATTACGAACACATATTCTGATATATTGGTTTCTACATGTACCGGTACTTACAAAATGCATCGGAGATAGGAACCTTGTTCAGGTCCAGAAGTACAATACAGGTTTCACTATATGTATGTGACACACTCTAAGTAACGGACACGCGGACACATTGCGACATGCATATCCCCGATCAGCTGGTGCATCCTCACAGCCTCATCAGGATCTACACTGCTTAGTTTGGTGGTCATTCATGATGTCACTAATTAATGATGTAGCAAACTGCATCATGCTGTAGTCATGTGCTATCTGAATGTGAGTTAAACTAATCAAACACCCAATAAGCCCCATTTTTTCATTGTGTGACACGTGGAAAGGTGTTTCATTCAATTTACTTCCTTCTATTTGTATAATAGCATCACAATACTCATTGATTTGAAATAATTAGCAGCAAAATACTATATAATTTTTAACACTTTCAATAAATTCTCAATCATTTTCCTGCACAAATAAAACATACAAATACTATTAGAGGGTCTGGTATACACTGACTTATTTGTGTGTTTTATGTGATCACAAACTTGATAACAAACCTACATACCATATATCTAGATACTGGTCAGTACAGAAACACCTACACTGGCTATCCAGCAGCCACCTCACTGTTCTACATTGGGAGCAGATGAAAAACATGTGCTGCTGTTTATGTATTCTATTTATAAGCCAGCGGATAACTGACAGGCTATGAACGCTATCAGTAATTGGATATGCCCCTCCTTCTAAATTTGGTACCAGGGCACCAATTGTTGGACCTGTATTAAAAGTGTATATATAGATCCGTAACTATCATAATTGCGTCAGCCGCAATAGCTCAGTGGTAGAGCATCGGACTACGGATCGAAAGGTCCCGAGTTCCAATTCCGACACTGGCCGATTCCGCGTGTGCTTGGGCAAGACACCTTCATGATAGCCTATTCCTACCGGAGAGGGACTTAAGTAGTCGGTCCCGACATGCAAGGTCATCGAACCAGTGCCGTCGTTAAATCAAAGCATTTACATTAACATCATAATTGCAAAAGTGACCATGTTGATGGTCATCTTGAAACTGACAGTCACGGAGACACCGTTAAGTTTTGCGTGTATTAGTTTAGACAATGTTTAATTAGAAAAATAGAACACATGTAGTGTTTAATGTCGAACTGATTACACCAGTGAATACAGTCCGGATTCGTTCTTGGTTCAACGAACAATTGCCTATCGTTTAAACATTTGTTTGACATCATTTTCGGTTTTATAATTAGAAATGATGTTTTCGTTGGTTTAAGTTCAAACACATCACGTTTAACCTGACAAATACATTGTTTTCTAATTAAAAGCAATGAAAATGATGTCAAAACGATGCATTCAAAGAAACGACAGTTGTTTTAATAGTTGAAAGTCGGGTACTTAAACAAAAATATCGTTTTTACATACAAAAAAAACAAAACGATAATCGTTTTTATGCATATTGTTGTAAAAAACGACCATTTTCACTTGTTTTCCATTCATTTACATTTGGGAACATTCACGCTGTATTTCAGAGTTTGAGGAGGGCAACATGAAGGTCACAGGTGCGTACACCGTTATAAGAGACATGTCATGTGATTTCGGAAATCTGAGAAATTTCATGAAATATGTTAACAAAATGTACAATATTTTTCGTAAAGGGCATCAAAAGTTGACAAAAATTTATATAATTCCGCATGTACTCTGAAAATTTTGTCAACTTTTGACTTTATTTATGAAAAATATTGTAAATTTTGTAAACGTATTTAATGAAATTACACATATGTTCGACGGTACGTAATCATGTCGCATATGTAACTTACTGGAGAAATGGTGCTTATGGAATTGTTGTCTGCTTGTTTTATAGGTTGTCTGCTTTCTTAATAAAACGTGAATGTGTTTGCTGAGAAAAAATTAAACAAGAGGGCAATGATGGCCCTAATTCGCTCACCTGACTCCATGAACACCAGAGGAGAATGTGACATTGAGTTCATACGTGTTTTAAAAAAATTGTGCTATTTATAGACGGCGGTCATCTTGGATTAAGCGATGACTCATTTTACCAAATCTAAAAATGCTTCACCCAAGGATCTTAATTTACTATGAAGTTTGGCCAGCATCGGCCATGTGGTTCCTGAGAAAAAGACGTTCAAAATCTTGAATAAATGGATCTTTTGGCGGCCATCATGGATGACATAATCATCCGATTCCGACAAATATTGCACCAGAGCAATCGCCTCAACGATACCTTCAATTTGATATATGACATGAGCATATTCGGTCAAAAATAAAATTTGACCCCAATTTGACCCCACGGGCCACGCCCATTTTTGACCCCGGGATCACCATTTTCACAACCTTGAAAGAGCATTGCACATCGATCATTCCTACCAAGTTTCGTCGAAAACCAGCTAGTGGTTCATGAGAAGAAGATTTTTTAAGAATGTGTGCTATTTTTGGATTAGTGATGACCTCCATTTTAAGAAATCTGAAAAGGCTTCACCCATGGACCATAACTGTGAAGTTTGGCTACCATGGGCTAAGCAGTTCATGTGAAGAATAATAAAAGAACGACCTTTTGACATTTCGGCGGCCATCTTGGATGACATAACAATCCGATTTCGACAAAAAATTCACCAGTGTGATCGCCTCATTGATACCTTCGATTTGATATATAACATGACCATATTCGGTCAAAAATAAAATTTGACTCCAATTTGACCCCACGGGCCACGCCCATTTTTGACCCGGGGATCACCATTTTAACAACTTTCAAAGCGCATTGTACACTAATCATTCCTACCAAGTTTCGTCGAAATCCGGCCAGCGGTTCATCAGAAGATGATTTTTTAAGAATGTATGCTATTTTTAGACGGCGGCCATCTTGGATTAGCGATGACCTCCATTTTAACAAATCTGAAAAGGCTTCACCCATGGACCATAACTTTTAAGTTTGGCTACCATGGGCCTAGCGGTTCATGTGAAGAAGAATTTTGAAATCTCTAATAAAAGAACGACCTTTTGACCTTTCGGCGGCCATCTTGGATGACGTGACCATCCGATTTTGACAAAAAATGCACCAGAGTGATCGCCTCTTTGATATCTTCAATTTGATATATTACGTGACCATATTCGGTCAAAAATAAAATTTGACCCCAATTTGACCCCACGGGCCACGCCCAGTTTTGACCACGGGGTCACCATTTTAACATCTTTGAAAGAGCATTGTACATCGATCATTCCTACCAAGTTTTGTCGAAATCCGGTAGGCGGTTCTTGAGAAGAAGATTTTTGAAGAATTTATGCTATTTTTAGACTGCGGCCATCTTGGATTACGCAATGACGTCATTTTAACAATTCTGTAATCCCGCTACATAAGGACCATGACCATGACGTTGGGTGACTAAGGGCCCAATGGTTACCGAGGAGAAGACGTTTGAAAATGTTCACGGACGACGGACGACGGACACATTGCGGTAACAATAGCTCACACGAGCTTCGCTCAGGTGAGCTAAAAATATAACAAACATCAGACGACAAAGTTTAATTCTGCATTGTAAGGGTTAATAAAAAAAAGAAGGATAACCATTGCTATATTCTCAGTATTCAGGTGTTGTATTATATATTGATAAACATTTATTTGAATGTGAAGCAGATACTTGACGACTGTGATTGGATAAATGGGGCTTATGCTTTTTTTTTTACCAGTGTAGCTCCTGATTGATCATCAATAGCACTCTCATGTAGCCTGATATGTAATAGTTACTGCCCTAATCGAGGTGTTCATGTGTTTGAACAACCAACATGTGCCCATGGATGGAACACCGAGCCGCGAAGGCACATGTAGGTTGTTTAAACACATGAACACCTCGATTAGGGCAGTAACTGACTTACACATCGACTTACCGACTACCGTTGGCTAGTATTCAGTGGCAATTTTGAATTTCCATTTGACATTAAAGGAACTGTCTCTACAGTTATGACAGCCGATCAATAACATTCATGCACGCATGCTGCCAGTGGGAGTATGCGTGTGCCATTGACACATTTCTGATTATTATTTGTGTTTGATGTCTAACGTATGGGTATACGAAGCAAGCACTCAATATGCTGTATAATATGCATTGGAACATGCTTGCATAAATCATACTAATTCACAGAGAGTACATGTACCAGGCTAGTGTAGTTTGATATCCAGTTTATCCTTGATATCGAGAGACACTACACTAGTATTTTATTTATCAGGTAATGTTTTATGCTAGCCAATGCTCAAATGTAAAACAGTTTTCGTTGAAAAGAACGCAGACTTGTTTACGTTATGTGATTATTCTGACGTCGTTCGGTAACGTCATGTGACGTCGTTCGTCCAATAGAACGCCACTTTTCAATTCGTTGTAACCCGGATATTCGAATCAGGTCGATTACTTATACGGTAGTATGTTATCAGTCAGTACGTATTGGGTCAATACAAAGCTCGTTTCCAGAAAACAAATAAGTAACCAGTACATGGAACCTCTCTAAAACGGTCACCCTGGGAGGTCCGCAGAGCGTCCATCTTAGATAGGTACCACTATAACAAGAAATGGCAGTGTTAAACAAAGCTTATGCCCTCGCTGTCTGCCTTGATAATGATAAAAAAGTCATCGGTGACCTTGATCTTGGGCGGTCGTACAGGCAGCCTTGATAATCAAATAAGGATATCAACAGTATTGCCTTACAAATTTGCCTTATTACAAAGAAGGTGAACATAAGTCCCCGGTGACCTTGACCTTTGACGGTCGGATGTGGGTAGCATGCACAACAAATCACCATCACATTGTGGCCAAATATTATCAAAATCGGTGAAGCGGTTCATGAGCTTTTGACAAATGAAAGGTGTTACTAACGTACGTACGCACGTACATGGACTAACGCTATATCCCCTCTTGCCTATCGGCAAGGGGATAATTAAACAGTCCATGCAGATTTGCAATCATTTTCAACCATGAACAAACTACAATCAATGCCATATAAATGAAACGCAATAGGGTCCCCAGGGTGTCCGGTTTACACGGGTATACATAGCCCACCACGTTTACGTTCAGCAGTTCTCTGTCAAAACATCGACGAAGTGACCAGCACCCGGCCATATAGAAATATATTTGTAATTGAAGGGCTTCTCATCGCCTGGTGCAGTGCGTACAACTGTACATGCACGTGCAGCATATGAATGCATATATATATTATTGGGTGGTCAGTTATAAAAGTCATTTACGAGGGGTGTTCAACAATTTATTTCCCAACATACATGATCCCAATAAATGAAATGACATTAATTTAATGAATGAAAACTATAATTAAAACAACAATCAAATTTTAAAGACACGTGGTATTATGTATGTTCATAAAGTGATGAAACATGTTTTAATTTAGGAAACATTAATTTAATGGTAGATTTACATGGACTGTCTTAACCAAATCGTGCCTATTAGTCGTCTTGAAAAGAATCAGTATTTTGTACATTATGCTTATTATACCAAATCATAAATAGCACTGCGAACGCTAGTTTAATTGACAGTCGATGGTACTATTTTAATTAGTTAAATTAATTCCACACGTGTCTATACATAGCAACATATTATATGTAGTATACGTTTCAAAAAAGTGTTATGTTTCACAAAGTGTGCTTCCTGGTACTGAAATAGCGAACGGAAATGCGTTACCAACTTATCTCCCCTCTTCATCAAGGTCAATGGTAGTATATTGTATATGGTATAAGAAAACACACATTCCTTGGCCTTCGATTGAATAAAATGGTGCGGGTCGTGTGGTATATGGCATTTGGAGTCAATAAATAGCAAATAAAAGGAAAGGAACATTGAATATCTTTGACATCATCTGAAACATCATGTGATACACTGTTTCTTTAAAATACGTTAGGATATGTCTTTTTTCATATATCATCAGTTGGGTCTCTGTAAAGTAAATCCTTCATAATTTTAGCCACTGTATTTTCACATGCAGTTTCAGTAATAAACCAACTTAAATGATTGAACTTAAGTAAATATACAGTTGTCATTTAACAATGAAACGTGTCATTTTGTACGGTAATACAACTATTCTCAGTTAATGCATAAACTTGACTTTCGTAGGTAGCGTATTAACATATTATGTCCTAGTTTCATATAAACTGGGATCAAGTTAACAATATTCTCGAGCCAAAGAAAGCAATACAGCTATGTTCTTGTATCATAAATATGCACTGATCACAAGTTATCAATACGTGTAGTTTAAGTTCCACTAGTATGTTCGACACTGTTCTGTTACTTTCTGAACGCCCCTCAATTATATCAATATTTTTGTCTTTCCACGTGCTAAACTATACGTAAACATAAATATACTGTCGACGACGTGTGGGAGATTCACCAGGTAAGCTTTTATTTGAAGTATTTCAACAATGTTCTAACATTATAATTTTAGAAATTTTCAGCCGCCCGTCTGTATATATATTTGTCGTTATACATCTGTCATTGACACGATTTGTGATTACATATGGGTAACTGGCACGGAGAAGGACCTTGCAGCATTTGTAAGGCTAATATGTGTACCTTTATCATCATTCACCATCCAAATTAGCGTTTTATGTTCTACATGTAATAATTCCGCTGATCGCAAAACATCAACAATTGCTACATTGGTGACATGTAGTAAATATAAGAAATGGTATTGATCGAATGGCGACCAACACATGCAATGATCAAACTGCGCGGATGTGCAGACTGATCTGGGCTACGCTAGCCATCGTAAGACCGCTTTTCTTAGCCGGTGTTCCTTGTGTCACAATGACCAAAGACACACAGGTTTGCAGTGAGGCACGATTTTTTCGTGCTTTTTCGTGCCAGGTTTGCATACAGATGCAAACTTTTCTTTTGTCTACAGAGGTGTTCAAGTTGCTTACCAACCTCTGACAAACAATAGAGTCGATGTGTAATGATCTATATTGTTTATTAGAAGCATGACGGGTGTTTCAGTGATGGAATGGCAACCTGTGCAGATCCTGATCAAGCTGTGCGAATGCACAGGCCGATCTGGATATACACTGGTCGCAAAGCCCATAAGCCCCATTTCTCCAGTCACAGCCACATATCTCCAAGCCAGCAGTTAACATTGCTTTGCTCTTGATGACTCTTTTAGAGGGAGTAATCATTTATGTTTCCCGAAATGCAGTATTTCATATAGAACTAACGACTGCAAATATTTGATGATTAAATGTATGCAGAATTATTACAATGTAGGCCATGAGTTTAAAGCAAAATAAAGCCAGTTTTCTTGCACACAACAGGATGTTTTTATTTTATATATGGCGGAAAACGGCCACGGCTTCAAGTAAAATCCAATGTAACAAATCAATGCAATGCAAGATAACAAATTGAAGGCGCTGGGAAACAGATACATTCACTCTGGTACCCGACATGTAAAGCTTCTCAAAATAGCAGTTTCACATAACAAGTACTGGTGGCAGCTTCAAAACACGCCCGCTTCAATCTCGAGATGTCCGTCGACATATACGACTGTAGACCCCGGGATGTCGTCGTGTTTAACCACTGTATGGAAGCTGCCTTGGTGAAGCCGTGACAAAGTGAAGAATGTATCTTGTGGCTTTCAGCCTTCCTCTATGACACAACAACTGAAACAGATTAGTAGCGCACAGACAACCATGCCCACGCATCTGCAACGTTCCTACCAAATTAATATTGGCTAGTATGGCAATCAGCCGGTTATTCAAAATGATTCCATTTCTTGTGGTGCAAGCCCGAAAAGAAATTGTAATCAAAAATTATTTTTGTTTTCATTCTTTTTATAGGAGTTTCAGGGTGTGGAGGGTGGGTCAAATATTTGTTAAATGTTGTCCATTATTTAATTTTAAATACCACAAGTTTACTGACAACAAAAATTGCCCTCGTGTGTTCCACGCTGGTGTGTTATTGAAAAGAAAGAAACAAACGACTCGAAAAATCTGAAAATTAAATAGTTGGCCTGCATGAAAAAACCGAACGACTAAAAATACTTACTATAATATGACCCCATTGTAACAGACTTTAACCTGAAAAGCTTAAAGTGTTATTACAATGTAGGCCATGAGTTTAAAGCAAAATAAAGCCAGTTTTCTTGCACACAACAGGTTGTTTTTATTTTTTATTTTATATTTGGCGGAAAACGGCCACGGCTTCAAGTAAAATCCAATGTAACAAATCAATACAATGCAAGATAACAAATTGAAGGCACTGGGAAACAGATACCTTCACTCTGGTACCCGACATGTAAAGCTTCTCAAAATATCAGTTTCACATAACATGTACTGGTGGCAGCTTCAAAACACGCCACATGTCGGCGTGCGTGTGGGTATAATAATCACCACAAGCACGCCGACACCGCCAACAGTACAATCAAACAAGCCATGGCCCGCTTTCCCCAATAGTGGGCGACATAAACGCTTTTGGTGTCAGCAGAATTTTTTGCAAGGCCGGTTGTAATCGATACAAAAACAAAGTTCTCCTGGATTTTGGGGTAATGTATATAAAAAACCCGCCATGCCGGATTACATCTGATGTGACACAACTATTTACCTGTTTCTCACATTCTCTAATGCTGAGTGAGTGACCTCGTTTCTTCATTGCAAACGAGACAGGATCTGGGACCAAATGAATCGCGTCTCAGGCAAAAGCTGACGAAGTGAAGCCACATCAAGTAAAATAGCTGATCTCAGCTTGGCTGATGGAACATTTCATTGCCCCCTCCGTAGAAAACAATCAGATCAGGTTTGTCCTCGACGGTCAGTAAAAATGTGATTGTTCGACTCATTTGGACACACCGCATGCCTCCTTTACCGTGCCACCATAAACGCGCCCTGTGCCTGCCAAGAAACAGACGGGAACCTTCAGCACCTGCTCTCGCATGGACAAAAGCCTTTCTCACTATTGAAGATCCATTAAACCAGATGCTGATGTCTCTTGCAGCAACGAAAATCTTAACTGACTTGTTAGTTGCATACAGTGGAAAAACCATTATGATAATAGGCATGTATGAATATAGAACACAGTAAAATCATGTAACCTCCCAAAGAAAACCATGTACCCGCACTATACGAATCCCCAAACAACTGTAGAACTCCAACAGTTATAGCAAACAAGAATCACCCTATTGACTCAAAGATATGGATGGTATCCTAAAGTAAGATTTGAATGCCCCGGACTCCCAGCGTCCAAACGACTTAATATCACTGTCCGAAAAGCCATTTTTCGAAGCAGTTGTCGCAGCCCCAATGCGAAAATGAATGAGGCTCCAACTGACCCCTAGTGCCCTCCCCCCCCCACCCCCCCCCCCCCCCCCCCCCACAAAACGATATTAAAACTGATAACGGGACACTGGCTCACCCCCGAAATGACAAAAAAGTGGCCCTGCTATTGTGACTCGTCTTACTTCCATGTATTGATTCAGAAGAAAAACAGGACAACAAGGCCAACCTGTAGCTGATGGTGAAACAGAAAACAAAGCTGTAAATAGTTTAGATTCATACGATGAATAACATACCTTGAAAGTGACCCAATCAAGGGAGACAATATGACAATTGTTATTGGGATCCTATTATCTAACCTATTGTGTAGACGCCCCATCCCCGTTAACAATTTTCGAACAATAAAATACTGAGTCGTATCGGGAACATTGAGCATCTTGCAACGAAATGAAATGATAGATACATATAGCCGTGCTGTATACCTCGCAATGACAAGCTTGCTATAAAATCTGAAACCTGTTGTAATGGCGGAGGCCACAAACCCGGACAAGTGTATGTGCTCCTGAATAATTCAAACATTCACACCCCATTATTATAAGCCTCTCTTGTACTTTCTGACAATGCCCCCGCTAGCAATCGGTCAGATTCACTGATGGTGATTTCATGCAACGTAACCACAATTCCTGGTCAACTGTACCCCACTGCAGTGTAGGATCCCTGGATTTCCTAATCCGAAATTGCTCATCATAGACTTTCCAACCTAGCCCAGTTACCCTACTTGCACCCAGTCTGAGTCTGATATTAAACATGTATTTTAACAAACATGGAGCCTCATCGCCATGCACCTCTGTGTATACACTTGTAACAATGATGAAAACATCCGTCCACTGCTTTATTGTTGATACAGATTTTGCCATATATTTTGCTTTTTAATACCAATTGCCCTTGTTCGAAAAACACATATTTTTCATCTATGCGCCCAGCCGCAGGAGCAAAAACAAGCATAGCCAAATCGACATAGTCGCCATTAATAATTGTTTGCCCGATCTCCAAACGTATCGTGGTATCTTGGAATTGAGGAAATAATATTACCACTTTCATCATTCGTTAAACCGCACAAATTGGTTTCAATTGGAGAGCCCACCAATTCAGCCATACCTGGCGTCATCACTTGCCGAGCCACCCGAGTGGCTATCGCTTCTACATCCTGCATCGACAGTGACGACGAACTGGCCGGCCGAGCTTCCACCTCCTCTGTTGCCACTGTCCCATCAGTCTTATCGCTGGCCCGCTCATGTGCCGCGTTTTACGCTTAGTCTTAGGCATCCTGCTAAGCACAGTACAATCATACTTTACACAATATATATACATAATAAAAGGTGTGCCCAAATTGTCAACACCAATAGCAGGATTTCCCAATTGCAACAATAATTAATTTACGAATTAAGATCCACAAATGCCAAATTGACATAAATTGTATAAACTATAGAAGCCACAAAAGGATATTAAATTATGTATGAAACAACCACAATCAATACAAATGTTCGATACAACCATATAACAACACAATCAATTTCACTTCCCAATTAACGATATTAAAAAAGAAATGACTGTAATGATCCTCTAGCAGTCAAAAAAATAGGCTACCAACCAAATTCAATTAATTTGGTTATGGGCAACCACAAACAACAAAATGCAACAAGAAGCCACAAATTTGTATAAATTATAAATGAAACAACCACAATCAAGACTAATGACACAATCAATTTCACTTCCCCAATAACGATATCAAAAAATTGACTGTAATGATACTCTAGCAGTCAAAAAGTAGTTTTCCAACCAAATTCAATTAATTTGGTTATGGGCAACCACAAACAACACAATGCAACAATTTTTCAATAACAACAAACCAATTAAAAAACAATGTACAATATGAAATGCAAAACAACCAATAATAAAAACTGAATTTTTTGGCTCGTCTCAGGCAAAAGGTGGGTTAGATGGTAAAGCAAAGAATTGGTTAAGCGCAAACAAAAACAAAAAACAATTGCCTCCTTCAGCAATATGCCAAAAATTAGTTGTTTTTTTATTTTCTAACAACACCCACAAACACTTACATTTATATTCTCAGACCAGCACATACAATAAAAATTACCCATCATGCCTATTAACTCAATTGCAGCAGGCAAAGACAAGTAAAACCTTCATTTGCTACCACTGTAATAGCTCGCATAAAAATAGTCTGGTTCATACGTTTTCCCTGTTAAGATGGGCCCCTAACAAACATATTAATAAATAAACCATTATGAGATTCAACCTCAACCTAAATACTTACGGAAACTGTCGACGAAAAGAAAAATCTCACAAATACCTGGCGACGAGTGTCCGCTAGATCTTCCGGATGAACTAAAATATGCACAAACAGAACATGTATTTATTTTATAGGTGCTGGTGACCTACAAGGGACCCCACCATCAGCACTCCTCTGATGAGTGCTCAAACAAACCAAACGCCATGAAAATATTACCAAGGGGCGCCAGTGGGGGGGGGGGGGCCCGGGGGGGGGGGGGTCCCCCAAAAGACACCATCACCGTTTTATATGTTATGTATGTATACACAAATACTTGCAATTATTTCCCTAACTTTAGGCGCAGACACAGTTTTCCAAAACAAAATCAGCGGCTGCTTCGCCAGTCAAAGACAATAATACAACAACAACAAAAATCTGCTTCCCAAATTCACGTCACATATCCCCTGAATTAACTTCCCAATAATATAAACGATACAATAGCATTAGCAAACATTCATAGTGATAAATATCAAATATTTGTTAACTGTTGTCCATTATTTAATTTTAAATACCACAAGTTTACTGACAACAAAATTGCCCTCGTGTGTTCCACGCTGGTGTGTTATTGAAAAGAAAGAACGACTCGAAAATCCGTGACAATAAAATAGTTGGCTCGCATGAAAAAACCGAACCACTAAAAATACTTACAATATAATGACCCCATTGTAACAGACTTTAACCTGAAAAGCTTAAAGTGATATAATACTGACATTATTACATAATCATAAATGTTTGTGATAATGTGATATATTCAGCATAGTAAAAATTAAAAAATTGATCCTTAAATTGAAATTTCTTCCTCAAAGTGTACTTAGCAAGATAAGTATACTTTGAAATTTTGGTGAAATCGGCTACTGATCATCATATTATTCAAACATAATTGCATCTTAAATGTAATGGGATATATGTAACATAATTATATTTGAACATTGCCTCGTTACTGTATGCTAAGTTGAATAAACTCTATTGCCATAAACATATTTGAGTGTAAAACGGATTCAATCCACATAACTATCTCTTTAAAATATATTACACGCCTGACGGACAAACATATTCCATTACTATAGCAACCGGAGACATATATTCAAGTATGTGTCATGGATTAGCACATTTTGGTGTCAGCAGCAAGGTGTGGGACCTCCTCGGGATAAGGTATTATCAACTATTTTCATACATTTAAGCTGTATTACAAGTGTATATGTAGATCCATAAATATCATATCATAATTGCAAAAGCGACCATGTTGATAGTCATCTTGAAACTGACAGTCACGGAGACACTGTATATGATCAAGTGTTGGGTGTATTAGTTTAAATAATGTTTAATTAGAAAAATAGAGCACATGTAGTGTTTAATTTCGAACTAACTGATTACACCAGTGACGACACGAATGAAGAAGATGTCGTATAAATTATTGTATTGATTCACGATATTGTATAAACTCACGAACAATGGTTAATTTAAATTATTGGCACATATGAAGACATATGTATGTCCCTTAATGTGGGAGAAAGCCATGCATATTTGAAATTAGCATACCCATGCCATTCATCTTGCCACACTACACACTGCCTTGGCCAATGATCATCATGCTCGCATAAGTGTAAGAAGTCACCCATCATATTTTATCCCGTCAACACAGTACGTATGTGCCGTGAAACAGTGTTGATATCCTTTCAATACGACCGGATCACTGCGTATGAATATGTGCATTGTCATGCTATTCGATTCTCCGATTTTGAGGATGCGGCGGTGGTTATTTCTTTTTAAATGTAAAGCTATTTGTAGTGTTGACGGGATAAATACAATAGTAGGTTAGTGCCGTGAATGGGAAAATATCTGGCGCGGCACGGAAACGGGATGTGCTCGGCAGAGCCTCGCCCATCCCGTTTCCTAAGCCTTGCCAGATATTGTTTCCCATTCACGGCACTAACCTACTATTCTCTATATCTAGACCACCCACTAGTAACAGTATATTCCTTGTCAATAGTCAATCCATGTTGGAAACACTTTGAAACATGTATTCGATACTAAAAATGGACATACATCCGTATTTGTCTTTTAAAATAAAAGAATATAACAATGTATATGTGTATGTATATGTGTTTCAACTTTAAGACTAATCGTTCGTAACAGCACACAATTCGTAGAAAATGCCTATTTCGGCAGCCATTTTGAAATATAATTAATTTGGTGATGTAATTAAATGTAAGATGTATTCTAAATCATGTTACATTCATATTGTGACTTAATTGTAGCAATGTATCAGGTTAATATTGATCTGACTGAAACTTAACAGTCCTTAATAAAACAATATAATAATGTTCGGCAGCCATCTTGGAAAATGGCCGACATCCAGCGCCTTTTTGAGCGCAGACAACCAGGTTTGATAGACAATAGGCTACTGAATTCGAAAATCATACTCACACCAATATCCCACATGGGGGGGGGGGTGGGCTATTGCTGGCTCCAGGTCTATTCATTTTGTTTGTTTTCAGATACCACTAGGCTTGAATACTACAATACACAAGGAAAGACAGGCTATCTACTGATACTGAATTCTACCGATAACAGGGAAGGTCGGTAACATTTATTCCCGAAAGGCTAAACAAGTAATAAAAAAATACACATAAAAAAATATTTTGTCAACTCTGGTAGATAATTATAGAAAGAAAATTGAAAGGAAAAACAGATAATTACAATGCAAACCCTATTAAAGTAGAAAAACAGAATCAAAAATATTAATCCGATCAAAAGTTATGTAAATTTTCATATACATGTATGAACATTGTATGCCCAATTCTGTATTCATGTTCCAACTAAATTCAAATAAAGCAACACAATAAGGTTTAATGATAATAATAATTGATACATTTTACATTTTTCTTTTAAACTTAACCCGGTCTATTCCATTTCCTTTGTTCCCATTATACGCAGGTACAGAACATGATGTCCGTAAACTAAAAGAATTATTTGAACAAAAACTTAAGTTTGATGTTAAAAAGGAACAGGACTTGAGTACACCCGAGTTAGACGAAGCTTTGGAAGAGGTCAGAAATAAACTCAATGACGAGGAATTATCGAAGAAATATTACTGCTTTGTCTGCGCCATACTTAGTCACGGAGATGAGGTAAGTGGACCAGTCAATGCATGCACAGCGTTATTAAACTCTTTCAACACCACATGCCTGTATAGTGGTTTTTGCAAAAGTGTAGATCCAGATGAGCCGGCTCGTGACGAACCGTCACACCAGAATCTGCACTTTTGCAAGAAATTTTCATATTTTTGGCAACAAGAGCATCCCCTTTTTATACGACCGTTTTTAAAAAACCGTAAGTATTATTTTTTACCGCTGGGCGGGCGGGCGGCTGACAGAAAAAGTGCATAGTTCGTGTACACAACTCCTCCGAAACCGTTAAGTCGATCGATCTAAAACTATATACACGTCTTCTACACATATTGAAGATATGCACCTTGGTGTTTTTATGCCAAATAAATATATTTTAACAAAAATATCACCTTTTTAATTTAGCCATTTTGTATGCATTTTTCTATACAATTCTATATACGGTACAGATTTTGTGTACACATCTCCTCCGAAACCGTTCAGTCGATCGTTCTAAAACTATACACACGTCTGCTACACATATTGAAGATGTGCACCTTGGTGTTTTTATGCTTGGTGTTTTCATTTTTATACGACCGTGTTTAAAAAACGGTAAGTATTATGTTTTACCGCTGGGCGGGCGGGCGGGCCTTATGGGCCGACAGAAAAAGAGCATAGTTTGTGTACACAACTCCTCCGAAACCGTTAAGTCGATCGATCTGAAACTATACACACGTCTTCTACACGTACATATTGAATATCAGCTTTTTAACTTAGCCATTTTTTCTACATTATTGTATCCAATTCCCTATCATTTCTACTTTACACTCTACTTTTCTATCTCTGCCTAAATTAGTATACATGTTTAGCACAACGAGATGAAGAAATAAAGCTATAGACTTTCAAATTCTCATTAATGTTTCTTGCCTTGGTGACAGCTTCACATTTCTGCATCTTCGCTGTCTAGCCCATATTCGACGGGCGTATTTTGTGACTTGCGGCACTCTTGTTATAAATGGACTAGTCTTAAAATCATTTTGTGATGATTGGATTGGTCGGAACATTGACATATCAAAGTCCATTCCAGTTACTTCGGGATGAAATGGTTAACCCTTTCAACCCTGGATATCACACACTGCTTTTTTCGTATAAATTTTGGGCTTTTCCGAAACTATGTTTAGAGATGAATAATAGCGACAAATGTTGCAGATCCTGATGAGACTGCTCATTACTGTTGGTTTCCGATAAATTGGCAAGGCACGTGACGTCAGCGGACTATGTATATTATAGCTTTCTAGGGATATAGCCGTTTGCAGCCATATCTAGAGCAACTTAGAGACTGAAAATGCATGCTCCCGATAGCTTAGGAGATACTTTAAATTACCAACTGGTTGACTGGTTGACCGGTGAAACAGGCGATTGAAAACCACAATAAAAGCCATATTTGTAAACGTAAAACGTTTCGAAAGTTGATTCATTTTGATTGCCCAGTCGTCCGCCAGAATAAGAAGTATTGTCCCCACAGTTCACAAGGTGTATGATCACGTGGTACTAACAACAACAACAAGTACTGAAACTTCCAGAATCCATCAGATTCAAAGTACGTATTCTTTTATATTGTAATTATTACGTAACGGATTTTGATCAAATACGGCGCATCAAACGCGTTTTGTTAAGCTGCATTTGGTGGTCTCTGTACTTTGGCACAAACTTCTGTCGTTTTTGTGAAGAATCGATTTCCGTGTCGGTAGACACGGAACTTGATTCTTCGCAAAAACAACATAAGTCTGTGCCCAACTCCCTGGACGACCAAATGCAGCTCATGAAGACGCGTTTGCTGCGCCATATGTCATCAAAATCCGTTTCATATTAAGGAAAATATCAAATAATACTTACTTGGGCAAGATTTCAACACTTTCAGCCACGTTTTAGCCAGGTTTTTTTAAAACAAATCCAGGCTATTGGATTGGCGAAAGCCGACGGGCGGGCGGGCGGGCGGGCGGGCGGCGAGCGCGGGCGGGCGGCGGGCGGCGAGCGGCGGGGCGGGCGGCGGGCAGCGGGCGGTCGGCCGGCGGCGGGCGGCGTCCACAATCAATGTTAAGTTTTCGTGTTTGAGTCCTTTTCTTTGTTACTGTACCACCTAGTACCACCAAACTTTCACAGCTTCATAATCAAGGGGTGCCCACCACATATTATTATCCAACATGTTACTTTTTTTTTAACTTGACCCATTTTTTCCGCGCAGTCGACTTAGCCATTTTCAATGTTAAGTTTTCGCGTTTACAATGTTAAGTTTTCGTGCTTAATTCCATTTCTTTGTTACAGTACCACCTAGAACCACCAAACTTTCACAGCTTCATAATCAAGGGGTGCCCACCACATATCACTATCCAACATGTTACTTTTTTTTAACTTCACCCATTTTTTCCGCGCAGTCGACTTAGCCATTTTCAATGTTAAGTTTTCGCGTTTACAATGTTAAGTTTTCGTGCTTAAGTCCATTTATTTGTTACTGTACCACCTAGGACCACCAAACTTTCACAGCTTCATAACCAAGGGGTGCCTACCACATACAACTATCCAACATGTGACCATTTTATTACCTTCACCTATTATGTCTACGTAATTGACTTAGCCATTTTCAACGTTAACTTTTTAACGTACGTCTGGTTAAAGTTTTTTGGCTAAAACTTTTTCGTTATACTATATCTCTGCAATTACTTCGCCCATTACCTTGAAACTTCACATGGGTGTTTATCATCATCCATATTTTCATTCTAACCCCCAACCGTGCGGCCCCTGTGCCCAATGTCAAGGTCAAATTACTTTGAATTTTTTTGTTAAAGTTTGTTAGTGTACTATGTCTCTGCAACTGCTTCACCCATTACCTTCATACTTCACATGGGTATTTATCATCATTGTCGCACCCGCTTGCGGAAAGCGCGATATCGTAGGCATTTTGGCATACGTCCGTCCTTCCGTTCGTACGTCCGTGTCCGGTTAAAGTTTTTTCGTTAAAGTTTTTCCATCTACTATATCTATTTTTTTAGTGTCCATGGCCCCAAGGCGCGACATGCAGGCCACGGCCATCTAGTCTACAAAAAGTGGGTATAATTATGTTATCCAAGTGTCTATGCTTGGATAAAACCTGGCCTTCGTGGCTTTGCCTCGTTTCTTGTGTTGTTGTTATAACCACTTGATCATGCACCTTGAGTTAAAATGGTAGAGTTTCCGGTAAATGCATTCGACTTGCTTTCCTTTTGTGCGAGTTCGAGCCTCGGACAAATTATTATTGTTTTTGTTTTCATATAACAGATTCAACGCTTTCTCACTTGTACGAACATGTCTTAGATAGAGTTTGACATACGGGTCCTTGTGACGTATGCACTGGATTTACAGCGTCACCGATCAGGATGCACATCACGCAGTCAGATCATGGCATACGGTGTTCACAATTCATTTACTGAATAAATATTTGACTATCAAACAACGTGAAACAAAATCGGGATGTAGACACATTCTAATATTGTCGCGAGTAGGTATTTCATAATAGAAACGACAGTACGGGAGGGGGACTCTTCGGGATGTCAAATATACACATCATCGGGGTTTTGGCCTCATAATTGCAGGTCCCTGAAAATGTTTTACTGTAAATACATCCCACTCATTGTATGTCCGCCGCCCCAGAGCGTGGAAAACATTGGTTGAACTTATACATTTGGTCCAGACAGACATATGGGTGTAACTAAGACGATTCAAATGACATTATGCAATTTACGTCTTTATCAGTTTTTGAACCAATACAAAAAATATGTTTCTGTAAGTTATATTAAATAATGTTAATTCAATAAACCTATTAACGACGGCAGATATCTATCTGGGAGTATAAAGTGAGGGACATAATTCAATAAAAAAGATAGCACAGTGTTGGTTTCGAACCCACAACCATCAACGTTGATTAATTAAACAAAAACAAATATTACCACTACGCTACATGCATCAGATACAGATTGATATAGGTGCACGTATGTATAACACTGATTGTATGTTCTAAAATTAGATTAAATACAGGTGCATTGATATCGATTAATATTGACTTGCTCATGCATGCATTACAAATGAGCACTTGACATATGATTGTACGTAGATTGCTTTGTACGTATATTATACCATAGTCGTATATGTATGCTCATGAGGCAGTTGCCTCGATGTAATAAACTATTCTTGATTCTATGATTGTGTGATACATATACGATTCGAGTGCCTTTGCTCACTATTTTATTTTTCAGCAAATACGTACCAACAAAAGTTCCAACTTGATTAAGAATATTCCTGAACGTGAGAGAGAGACTGAGAGACTGAGACTGAGACTGAGACTGAGAGAGAGAGAGACTGAGAGAGAGAGACTGAGAGAGAGAGAGAGAGAGAGAGACTCAGACTGAGAGAGAAAGCGAGACTGAGAGACAGATAGACAGAGACTGAGCGAGAGACAAAGAGAGAGAGACTCAGAGAGAGAGAGACTGAAGTTAGCACCACCGAATGAACCACCGAATGAAGAATGAAGTTAGCACCACCGAATGGAGTTAGCACCGAACAAAGTTAGCACCAAATGACGGGATCACCTTACCGAATGACGGGACCACATTACTGAGTGACGGGACCACATTACCGAATGACGGGACCACATTACCAAGTGACGAGACCAAATTACCAAATGACTTGATCACATTACCTAATTAAACATTATTTAAACTAATACACCCAAAACTTAATCATAATTATAATGTGCCACCATGACTTAAGTCAGTTTTAAGATGACCAACACCATGGCCGCTTTTGTAATTATGATGTGATATTTACTGATCTATATATACACTTATAAAACAGCTTACATTTCTTAAAATAGTTGATAATACCCCTATCCCGAGGAGGTCCCGCACCTTGCGAGGACACAAAATTGTGCTAGCCCGTGATATATACACGAATGCATACCTCTGGTTGCTAAAGTAATGGAATATGATTGTCCCTCCGGGGTGTAATACATTTGAAAGACAACCATAGGGATTGGTATGTGGATTCAATGCCACATAGGGCTATATGCATATACATGTATGACACGAAGACGTGTATTTTAGCTACAAAATATGTGTAATATGTATAGTCTAAACAGGTAAATAGCAAAGGCGGATTCAGGGGGGGGGGGGGGGGGGAGGGGGGGGGGGGGGGGCCGGCCCCCTCCCCCCTTTAGAAATCCCGAATTTTTTTTTACGATTGTATGGACTGTTATAATCTTCAAATATATGAAAAAAATGCAGTAGAATGCAGGAAATTGCTTCCTCAATTCAAAACCTTTACCGGAGGGGGCATGCCCCCGGACCCCCCTAGCCAACTTCCTCGATCCGCTCAGTCGACGAACGAGCATACCTCGTTCAAGTTCCATGTGCCCCCCCCCCCCCCCACCCCCCCCTTGGTGAAATCCTGGATCCGCCACTGAATATAATTCAGGAAATAAATGTACACATGGTACATGATTATATAGTTTCGAGATCGTTACAATGACATTACCTGTTGTCAAATAGAGAAGTATATAGTCCGATGACACACAACTTTGGTACAATGCAGCATAAAACGCCTTCCACAAACCTGATACTGACCGCCTGCGTAAATAGTTAGAATGCATTGTATACATTAGTTCAATTGCATGGTAAATCCAAATTTAATGTCTCGATAGATGCTATGATGGTTAAATATTTTCTTACCATGCCTCACTTTCAAAATAGAATATTGTAATGGGTGCCTCTCGAATGCCAGTAATGGAGTAATATACCTGCCCTGTGAATGTTTCAGGATGGCATATCAATAGCTGTGGGAATGTTTCAGGACGACATAACAATAGCTGTGGGAATGTTTCAGGACGACATAGCAATAGCTGTGGAAATGTTTCAGGACGACATAGCAATAGCTGTGGAAATGTTTCAGGACGACATACCAATAGTTGTGTGAATGTTTCAGGACGACATACCAACAGTTGTGTGAATGTTTCAGGACGACATACCAATAGTTGTGGGAATGTTTCAGGACGGTATAGCAAAAGCTGTGGAAATGTTTCAGGACGACATAGCAATAGTTGTGGGAATGTTTCAGGACGACATAGCACTAGTGTTGTGAATGTTTAGGACGAAATAGCAATAGCTGTGAAAATGTTTCAGGACGACATTGCAATAGTTGTGGGAATGTTTCAGGACGACATAGCACTAGCTGTGTGAATGTTTCATGACGAAATAGCAATAGCTGTGGAAATGTTTCAGGAAGACATGGCAATAGTTGTGTGAATGTTTCACTACCTCATATCAATAGTTGTGTGAATGTTTCTGGATGACATAGCAATATCTGTGTCAATATTTCAGGACTATATAGCAATAGCTGTGTAAATGTTTCAGGACGACACAGTAGCTGTGGAAATGTTCAGGACGACACATCAGTAGCGGTGTATATGTTTCAGGACGACATAGCAATAGTTGTGTGAATGATTCAGGACGACATATCAATATATGTCTGTATTTTCAGGACGCCATAGCAATAGCTGTGTGAATGTTTCAGGACGACATAGCAATAGCTGTGTGAATGTTTCAGGAAGACATAGTAATAACTGTTTAAATATTTCAGGACGACTTGGCAATAACTGTGTGAATGTTTCAGGACGACATAGCAATATTTGTGTGAATGTTTCAGGACGACATAGCAATAGATGTGTGAATGTTTCATGACGGCATAGCAATAGTTGTGTGAATGTTTCAGGACGGCATATACATAGTTGTGTGAATGTTTCAGGACCATATAGCAATAGTTGTGTGAATGTTTCAGGACGGCATAGCACTAGATGTGTGAATGTTTTAGGACGGCATAGCAATAGTTGTGTGAATGTTTCAGGACGACATAGCAATAGTTGTGTGAATGTTTCAGGACGACATACCAATAGTTGTGGGAATGTTTCAGGACGGTATAGCAATAGCTGTGGAAATGTTTCAGGACGACATAGCAATAGTTGTGGGAATGTTTCAGGACGACATAGCACTAGTGTTGTGAATGTTTAGGACGAAATAGCAATAGCTGTGAAAATGTTTCAGGACGACATTGCAATAGTTGTGGGAATGTTTCAGGACGACATAGCACTAGTTGTGTGAATGTTACATGACGAAATAGCAATAGCTGTGTAAATGTTTCAGGAAGACATGGCAATAGTTGTGTGAATGTTTCACTACCTCATATCAATAGTTGTGTGAATGTTTCTGGATGACATAGCAATATCTGTGTCAATATTTCAGGACTATATAGCAATAGCTGTGTAAATGTTTCAGGACGACACAGTAGCTGTGGAAATGGCTCAGGACGACACATCAGTAGCGGTGTATATGTTTCAGGACGACATAGCAATAGTTGTGTGAATGATTCAGGACGACATATCAATATATGTCTGTATTTTCAGGACGCCATAGCAATAGCTGTGTGAATGTTTCAGGACGCCATAGCAATAGCTGTGTGAATGTTTCAGGAAGACATAGTAATAGCTGTTTAAATATTTCAGGACGACTTGGCAATAACGGTGTGAATATTTCAGGACGACATAGCAATATTTGTGTGAA
The DNA here is from genome assembly GCA_029237695.1 of Conchocele bisecta. NCBI lineage: Eukaryota > Metazoa > Mollusca > Bivalvia > Lucinida > Thyasiridae > Conchocele > Conchocele bisecta. Next base: position 8,969,835 of record CM055279.1, read on the forward strand.
TGTTTCAGAACGACATAGCAATAGATGTGTGAATGTTTCATGACGGCATAGCAATAGTTGTGTGAATGTTTCAGGACGGCATATACATAGTTGTGTGAATGTTTCAGGACCATATAGCAATAGTTGTGTGAATGTTTCAGGACGGCATAGCAATTGATGTGTAAATGTTTCAGGACGGCATAGCAATAGTTGTGTGAATGTTTCAGGACGACATAGCAATAGTTGTGTGAATGTTTCAGGACGGCATAGCAATAGCTGTGTGAATGTTTCAGGACCGTATAGCAATAGCAGTGTCAATGTTTCAGGACGGCATAGCAATAGCTGTGTGAAAGTTTCTGGGACACATAGTAATTGTTGTGTGAAGGTTTTCGGACCGCATAAATAGCTGTGTGAATGTTCAGGAGACATAGCAATAGTTGTGTGAATGTTTCAGGACGGCTAGCAATAGTTGTGTGAATGATCGGACGACATAGCATTGTGGATGTTTCAGACCGTATAGCAATAGTTGTGTGAAGTTTCAGGATCGACATAGCAATAGTTGTGTGAATAGTTTCAGACGGCATAGCAATAGCTGTGTGAATGTTTCGGGGCGACATAGCAATAGTTGTGTGAATGTTTAAGAACGGCATAGCAATAGTTGTGTGAATGTTTCAGGATGACATAGCAATATCTATGTGAATATTTTCAGGACGACATAGCAATGGTTGTCTGAATGTTTCAGGACGACATAACAATAGCTGTGTGAATGTTTCATGACGACATAGCAATAGTTGTGTGAATGTTTCATGACAGCATAGCAATATCTGTGTGAATGCTTCAGGACCGTATAGCAATAGCTGTGTGAATGTTTCAGGACGACATAGCAATAGCTGTGTGGATGTTTCAGGACGACATAGCAATAGTTGTGTGAATGTTTCAGGACCGTATAGAAATAGCTGTGTGAATGTATCAGGACGACATAGCAATAGTTATGTGAATGTTTCAGGACGGCATAGCAAATAGCTGTGTGAATGTTTCAGGACGACATAGCAATAGTTGTGTGAATGTTTCAGGACCGTATAGCAATAGCTTTGTTAATGTTTCATGACGATATAGCAATAGCTGTGTGAATGTTTGAGGACGACATAGCAATAGTTATGGGAATGTTTCAAGACGGCATAGCAATAGCTGTGTGGATGATTCAGGACGGATTAGCAATAGCTGTGTAAATGTTTCAGGACGGCATAGCAATAGCTATGTGAATGTTTCAGGACGACATAGCAATAGTTGTGTGAATGTTTCAGGACCGTATAACAATAGCTGTGTGAATGTTTCAGGACGACATAGCAATAGTTGTGTGAATGTTTCAGAACGGCATAGCAATAGCTGTGTGAATGTTTCGGGACGACATAGCAATAGTTGTGTGAATGTTTCATGACAGCATAGCAATAGCTGTGTGAATGTTTCAGGACCGTATAGCAATAGCTGTGTGAATGTTTCAGGACGACATAGCAATAGTTGTGTGAATGTTTCAGGACGGCATAGCAAATAGCTGTGTGAATGTTTCAGGACGACATAGCAATAGCTGTGTGAATGTTTCAGGACCGTATAGCAATAGCTTTGTGAATGTTTCATGACGATATAGCAATAGCTGTGTGAATGTTTCAGGACGACATAGCAATAGTTGTGGCAATGTTTCAAGACGGCATAGCAATAGCTGTGTGGATGATTCAGGACAGATTAGCAATAGCTGTGTAAATGTTTCAGGACGACATAGCAATAGTTGTGTAAATGTTTCAGGACGATATAGCAATAGCTGTGTGAATGTTTCAGGACGACATAGCAATAACTGTGTGAATGTTTCAAGACGATATAGCAATAGCTGTGTGAATGTTTCAGGACGGCATAGCAATAGATGTGTGAATGTTTCAGGACCGTATAGCAATAGCTGCATGAATGTTTCAGGACGGTATAGCAATAGTTGTGTGAATATTTCAGCACGACGTAGCAATAGTTTTGTGAATATCAATAGCTGTGGGAATGTTTCATGACCGCATAGCAATAGCTATGGAAATGTTTCAGGAAGGCCTAACACTGACTGTGTGAATTTTCAGGTAGGCTTTAAAACAAAAAATGGTAGCAAGTCTGTTGAAGACATACGGAAGAAATTCAACAACAAAAACATACCGAGGTTCGCAGGTAAATACCCGGATGTTTGGTCTAAGAGTTCCTGATAAACTTGATATAAAAGACACTAGAATGGTACTACCCGTTTCTGAATCGAGCCTGATAACTTGATCCATTGTAGTTATTACGCATTGAATATCAGGTTGGTGTCCTTTGATATCGAGTTTATCAGGCATAGCCTGAGATTTTCCTTTCGTTTCGGAGCAACTGCAGATAACGTTTGACATCATTAGACACTATCGTGGTATGCTATTTATTTATGCCGCGATAATTACACTGAAGTGTTATTCGAATAATGGAACATCAAGGAATTATGTGTTGACCCAGATATACGTATCCAGCCAATGCAGGGGGATGTTTCACTAAACTCCGTACGACTAAAATGTTCGTAAGTGTAAATTTATATAGTCTGTAAATGTCACATTAACAATGTTTTATTGTAAATAATTATTGGATTTACATTTATTGAGCATAGGCTGCATATGCAACCTATGCTCAATACATGTAAATCCATCAATTGAAATTTCCAGACTATCCTAAATTTGCACAGTTTAGTCGTACGAAGTTTAGTGAAACGGCCCCCAGGTTACACCAATTTCCTATCACTCAGCGTGCATTAGGTCAATGCACGTTATTAATTTTCAAATTTCATGCACTTGCATTGTATTTCGCCAACGTTTTGTCGACCATATTGTAACAGTATGATCAATTATATCATTAAATCAATAATTCAGACAATGTGTTCATATTCTAACACGATACGATAATAAACTGATATTCATGAGTGTCTTTACATGTGGCGCACTGGCAAAACTAAATGTTAAAATGGATTTGGCGGCCATTTTGAAATCAATAACTGGCGATACTGATAATCATAGGACATATTCGGAGTGGCTCCGTTGCCAAAATTATTCGTGAAATAATGACATACACATGTGAAAAGTTTCATGCATGTACGTATTATATTGTCAAATATATGCCACACTTTCTTCCACTATAATAGCGAGTTACGTGATAAATATTTGTCGCAGGGAAACCAAAGGTATTTTTCGTGCAAGCGTGCCGTGGAAGTGTTGAACAAGACGGTATCGACGATCAGGCAGACGATAGCAGTAATCATCCGCCGGATGACGTCGAATCCGACACCATCATAAGCATCCCGACGGACGCCGATACTATGATAGCGTTCTCTACTACGCCAGGTGAGTGTCACATGATCTGCCGTCGTGCATATAAAACGTTCATGTACAGGGACGATTTGTGGGAAGTTTCCAAACAAAGGAAAACGAATGTAAAACGATCGTTTTGTCCACGACACGTATAGAAACGAATAGTGTTTCGTTTATTGGTAAACGAATATGATATTTTCGTTTAATACCCGGCTCCCACCTACATAAACGTCTGTCGTTTCTTTCAACACATGTCGTGTCGTAATTTTCAACGAATGTATCATTATGTCGTTCGGTTTACACATCGTTTTCACATCATTTTTGTGTTTTTTTTCTTTAATTATAAAACAATGTTTTCGTTGGTTTAAACGTGACTTGACAACAACGAAAACATCGTTTTCTAATTAAAAAATGACAACGATGTGAAAACGATGTGTAAACGGTAGGCATTCGTTTGTGAAACCAGGAATAAATCAGTGGGCATATACAATTCACCATATAAGACACGCAATATGAATTTCTACCTGAGAAGCTGTGCAATATCTCATTAAACATTGTATGAATACAGTCGCAACTTGTTTTTGGTTTTAAACATGTATTTGCCCGCTAATTATTGCATTTGCATGTCGGCATTCGATGTCGTAAACATCAAGTCGAGAAGATTCCATGCTGAATTTAACTTGGTCATATTGGGTCATCTATCGAAAAACTCCTTTCAGCGAATCATAGTTTCAAAAGCTTTATTACAAGACATGATCAGCAGTGCACACTTCTAAATAATAACCATATATACTGTAATGCCTTAAAGGTGCATGCCCACTCAGTAGGCACAAACTGTTCTTTATAGGAAATAAATAATTGTATGCATGTAAGTGTGTCACTATTCCACCAGTTCTAAAAATTACGAGTGCCCGCTATACAGATATAATCATTTAATAATATTTATGTTACTGATAGTGACTCGCGGTGGTATCAGGCTATTTTCATATGCAAATGAGGCATGACATTTTTTAATTATTTATACTAATTAAATGGGTCGCCTGAAAAAATAATATTTTCGACAGATGATCAAGTATGATCAATGCACATCAAACAATAAATACAGAAAATAAATAATAAAGTCTGTTAACATTTTAAGGAAACACGGTTATCGCCCCTGATATCAGTGTGGAAATTTACGTCTGATATAAAATGTTTAATCAATGTCAATCAATAAGTGGGGTAATGGTGAATGAATGTTTACTTTGCCAGAAAATGTCTCAGATGTTACTGTAAGTTGGATTAGCTTGAAACGTCATATACTTATCTGTCATCATACATATTTCCAGCCATGCGGCCTCTGTGTTCAAGATCAAGGTGAATGACTTAACAATTTACATATACTTACATGTATTAATCATCCACATTTTCATTATATAGCCCAGCCATGCGGCGCCTGTGCTCAATGTCAAATGATTGTGGAAATTTGCGTGACCGCTTTTGAGGGTTACATCATCCATCAGTGTTACTGATATCATGATATCATGTTTAACTATTTCAGGATATCTTTCCTATCGGAATCCTGCCACGGGCTCTTGGTTTATAACTACGTGCCTGGACGTTTTTACAGAATTTGAAAACAATCATCTGGCGGATATGATGATAACAGTATGCAATCGCGTTGCCAAGAAAACGACAAAGGGGAATAAACAAATGCCATGCATATGGAGCTCCATGACAAAGCGATTAGTGTGGAAGATTGAACCAATTTGAGGACGTGTGAAGTTCCCTGAAAAAGGTGTTTACGGGAAAGGACCCGGACTGGTTGGAACACGTTGCAGATTGTGATTTATGTCATCTAAAATATTAAATAATATCAAGCAGACCGTATAGTATTTGTGGAATATGCCTACGATGTATATATGGTCTACATAAGCGAGTGGGTAGGGTAACGATTTTGAACGAACACTGTCGGAGTCCTAGGACTGAGTATTTCACCTGTAAAATGAGCCATAATTACAAGCTCGGAGTAAATACTCCGGGCTAGTATTTATGGCTCATGTTGCGTTCATCTGATTAAACTGCTCTATCTGATAAATTCAAACCTTGCTCTGACTGGAGAAATGGGGCTTATTGGATTCGTGACCAGTGTAGCTCCTGATCAAATAGCACACTCATGTAGCCTGTTAACGATCAATATTGCTCGTCAGAAAAATGATGGGTACTTTATTAATGGAATGGCGAACAGTTTCTCAAGCCACATGCACATATCTAGAATACTGCATGCTCTCCCCTGACATAAATATTTTACATGCATGCCCAACCATAAATATATATAATCAACAATTCTGCAAAAACCAGGAACCCACTTTTCCGACGTTTCGGCACAAGGCCTTTATCAAGGAATTAGTTTCTACTGAACGATAAGTAGAATTAATTCAGGGGCGGATCCAACAATTGGGGAACGGGGGGTTATCCTATTTTCGAGCTCCACGGAGTGAAGCGAGTGGTAGGGGGGTCCGGGGCATGCCACCCAGGACACATTTTAAAATCTAGATGTCCAGAAATGCACTTTCCCGTGTTTTACGGCATTTAAATTCAGACTCCAACTGCTGGTAAACTGTGATCTATGTAAACTCCGTGACTAAGTTCTCGATAAAGGCCTTGTGCCGAAACATCTGAAAAGTGGGTTCCTGGTTTTTGTAGAATTGTTCAACATAGTAATTGTATTATTGCGGAAAGATTACTATATAAATATATAAATACTAAGAAAACTAAAGAGCCAGAAAAACACATTCTATTTATATGTTATAGGTAAATGCCCACTCAGTAGGCACAAACTGTTCTTTATATCAGAGACATCATCTGAGACATTTTCTGGCAAAATAAACATTCATTCACCATTACCCCACGTATTGATTTTATATCTGACATAAATTTCCACAATGATATCAGGGGCGATAACCGTTTTTCCTTAAAATGTTAACGGACATTACTATTTATTCTCTGTATTTATTGTTTTATGTGCAATGATCATACTTGATAATCTGTCGAAAATATTATTTTTTCAGGCTTTTAATTAGTATAAATAAATAAAAAATGTCATGCCTCATTTGCGTATGATACCACTGCGCGTCACTATCAGTAAAATAAATATTACTAAATGATTATATATGTATAGCGGGCACTCGTATTTGTTAGAACTGGTGGAATTGTGACACAATTATACACTTATTTAATTCTTATAAAGAACATGTGCCTACTGAGTGAGCATGTACATTTATACATAACAATTGTACGGGTACAGTAACAGTATACACTATACATACATAGTTTAAAGGTACATACCTACTCAGTAGTCACAAACTGTTCCTTATAGGAATTAAATAAGTGTGTAATTGTGTCACTATTCCACCAGTTCTAAAAAGTACGAATGCCCGCTAGACAGATCTAATCAGTTGGAAATAATGGTTTTACTGATAGTGACGCGCGGTGGTATCAGGCTATTTGCATATGCAAATGAGGCATGATAATTTTGAATTATTTATACTAATTAAATTGCGTCACCTGAAAAAAATAATATTTTCGAGAGATTATAAAGTATGATCATTGCACATCAAAAAATAAATAAGGATACTTAACAGTAATGTCCCTTAACAGTTTAATGAAACACGGTTATCGCCTCTGATATCAGTGTGGACATGTAAGTCTGATATAAAATGTATAATAATGCCAGTAAATACGTTGGGTAATGGTAAATGAATGTTAGTTTTGCCAGAAAATGTCCAGATGATGTCTGTGATATAACGAACATCTTGTGTCTGCTGAGTGGGCATGTATTTAACATGCTATGTGCAATCTTGTCTCTGCTGAGTGGGCATGTATTTAACATGCTATGTGCAATCTTGTGTCTGCTGAGTGGGCATGTATTTAACATGCTATGTGCAGTAAGCGTAAAACTACTGAGCCCCACAGGGGACATGGACTTTTTTTTATTAATTCATTCCCACGAAATGACAATTTGTTCCCTCAATTTAACAATTTGTTCCCTGGAAGTAACAATTCGTTCCCACGATATAACAATTCGTTCCCTCGAATTAACAATTTGTTCCCACGATATAACAATTCGTTCCCACGAATTCACAAGTCGTTCCCACGAATTCACAAGTCGTTCCCGTGGGAACGAATTGTTTTTATTGGTGGGAACGAATTAATAAAAAAAAAAATTCTACGTCCCCTGCGGGGCTCCGTATAAAACAAACTGTATTGAAAAATATTATAAATGCAACAATCTGCTTGTCATTAATTGACTGGTCTAAACAATAGCTGACACACACAATACAACTTCAGGAAACTTTTTTGTTAGGTTTCATGATATATAGGAATATTAGAGATTGTATGCATATAGGAATATTAGCGAAGAACTATCTTATGATAAAGTGAACACATTTGAACCGATCTGTTATCGCCTTTTTGAAACACACTATGGTGTAACCACAACATAACTACTTTCTAATAAGCCTGATAATAAAACTCCGCCACATGCCCCAATGTACCCGATCCTACGGAGCCCCGCAGAGGACGTAGAATTCTTTTTTTTTTATTAATTCGTTCCCACGAAATTGTCATTTCGTGGGAACGAATTGTTAATTCGAAGGAACAAATTGTTATATCGTGGGAATGATTTGTTTATTCGAGGGAACGAATTGTTAAATTGAGGGAACTAATTGTTATTTTTCATGTTTTCCGTTTACAATATTGCTTATATTTCAGCAAACAATTAGTATATGCAGCGCTCCAGATAAGTTATGTATCTAAAGAGTATTATACACGCATATTTCAAATTCAATGCGTATTTTACAATTGTATTATCGATTTTCTTCCTTATTAAATAGGAATGATAAACAAATGATAAAAAATAAAACAAATTAAAAAATTCAGCTCAACTAAGTGAATCTTCAACTTTATTACAGTATTTTCACTGCTCAATTTGAAAATCAATGCGTATTTTCACATTGCTGTGAGTATTCTGTACTCCCACTGTGGATAATCAATGCGTATTCTGCTAAAATAAATACGCCAATATGCACCTTATCTGGAGCTCTGTATAATATGGAATATGCTTCAATATTTGTGTGTCCAAGAGAACCGGGACGCGTTTAATGAACGAAAGTTCGTACACTCATATCCAACTTTCGCGGCCACCTTATAAGTACCTGAACAAAATCCATAGTGACCACATGGTCAATTTCAGCTGACCAATACGTGATGGTCAGTCGGCAATTTCCGTGATATTGGCTTTTTCCGTAATCTCTCGGAAATCTACAGGTGTCACGTGATGTATGCAATTTTATCGATATGTAAATCGATAATCCATGTACTTGTAGTGTGGCGAGACCACCATTGACCACCGTGATATTCTAATTAACGTGTCAGGTTAGCATGTATCTCACTCCCCGAACATGTTTATTTTATTGAAAATGACATTTAGGACCACGTGAAAATGATTTCAAAAGTTAAATATGTTTTCCGTCAATGACATCGCATATATTTTATACCAAATGTGGAATTAAATATTCTTCTGTTGTACAAATAAAGTTCAAGGAAGTTTAGTTTGCAGTAAATAATTCGCGATGATTCTGCTTAATTCCCTGTAAATAAAAACAATACATTTCCATTTATTGACAATTTTATAATTTGTGACACTTTCACAATACTAGTTTCGATAATCGGTGGAAATGTCGTTAATATTAACGTGAAATCAAGAGAAAATATGCAGCGATACAAATAGTTACAACCAGCGTAAGTAATTTTGTAAACTAACGTAGTCTGACCAAGATTTATAATTCCTTGTATGTAAAAAGGGAATTACGTTAATTATTTCTAACCAAATCAAATAAAGGTGAAATTATATTAAGTATTGCAAGTTGCAAGTTGCAATTATGTCAAAGAAAATCAAATAAGACAAAGTCTATGCTGACATTACAAATCAGTAGAACATGTTTGCCGTACTGCAAATTTAAGAGAACACTTTTTATTAGGGTCTCATAATTTAACGTTGCACAAATCTTGTAATAAAACAGATCAATAGTATGCATTATCATCCTTATGAAAGTGAATTGCACTATTATCAATGGAATTACAAAGTATTCACAAAAATAACATTAATAATATGTCAGTTGTCAGTTGTCAGTTGTCAGGTGTATACTATGATCAGATTGCGCGGATGTAGATATATACGTGTATGCTATTTTCTAATCGATTTTTAAAATGTGTACGTGAATGAGTCTGATCGGGGTTTACTCTGTTCATTAATCATTACGTAGCCTGCACTATATGTAAATAATTACAGATGACCGATGTACTCGTTATATATATTCTCAGACTGGCGAACTTGTTTCACTTAATATTTCGGGCAATATACATGTAGCCTAATTCAAGGAGGTTTGCAGTAAATAATTCGCGATGATTCTGCTTAATTCCTTGGAAATAAAAACAACACATTTCCATTTATTGACAATTTTATAATTTGTGACACTTTCACCAATATTAGTTTCGATAATCGGTATAAATCCCGTTAATATTGCCATCAAATCAAGAGAAAACATGCAACGATACAAATATTTACAACCAGCGTAAGTAAATTTGTAGACTAACGTAGTCTGACCAAGATTTATAATTCCCGTGTACGTAAAATTATTTCTAAACATATCAAACAAAGATGAAATTATATTCAGTATTACAAGTTGCAATTATCGCAAAGATAATCAAATAAGACAAAGTCTATGCTGAAATTACAAATCAGTATGTCAGTCGCTATAGGTGTATACTATGATCAGACTGCGCGGATGCAGACCGTATATGCGTGTATGCTGTTTTCTAATCGATTTTTAAAATGTGTACGTGTATGAGTTTGATATGGGCTTACACTGTTCATTAATCATTATGAAGCCTGCACTATAGTTATGCGGAGAAAACAACCACACAGTCGTAACAATTAGTTAAATCACGTAAATAATTACAGATGACCGATATACTCAGTATATATATATATATATATATATATAGCCTGAGAATATATAATATATATATATATATATATTCTCAGGCTAGCGAACTTTTTTTAAGTTAATATCTCGGGTAATATACATGTAGCGTAATGTAAAACAGCGATTGAAACCAGTGTATATCCAGATCAAGCTGCGCATCCGCACATTCTGAACGGGGTCTACACTGGTTGTACAAATATAGTTCAAAGTTTAGTTTTCAGTAAATAATTCTGCTTAATTCCCTGTAAATAAAATCAACACATTTCCATTTATTGACAATTTTATAATTTGTGACACTTTCACCAATATTAGTTTCGATAAATCGGTATAAATCCCGTTAATATTGCCCTGAAATCAAGAGAAAACTTGCAACGATACAAATATTTACAACCAGCGTAAGTAATCTTGCAAACTAACGTTGTCTGACCAACACATATAATTCGCGCGTACATGTATAAAGAGAATTACATTCATTATTTCTAGCCAAATCACATTAAGATGAAATTATATTAAGTATTGCAAGTTGCAATTATCGAGATAATCAAATGAGACAGTCTGTGCTGAAATTACAAATCAGTAGAAAATGTTGGTTACTTTGTTCACTAATAATTTTACCGACAACACGGGCATGCCTCGGGCAACATATAAGCTTTTAGAGTGATTGTAAGCAGGTGCCCGTTTCAACGAATATCATTGAAATTGCCGAAGATTTCCGTGATACGCTAATTGGAAAATGAAAACAGATGGTGTCATTATTATTATCTAAAACGGACCAAAATAATATCAACTTAGAAAGATAATTTTTATATCAATGGATAGAAAAATGAATGAGCTAATTGAAAATACCTGTGCATTTATTGTAACAATTATTATAAAAAGAGATTTTGCAATTTTCCCAACGAAAATCGAGAAGAAAAATCACAATTTGCTATATAAATCATATGAAAACTACCGACTATGTTTAAAGCTAAAAAGGACCAAAATATTTTTATTTTAAAAACACGATCGAAACATCATCATAAAGTACAATAATTGAAGTTTAAAATGTGGCTTATGCATTTTCAATCGGTTGTGTAGTTTAAAAGTTACGTAAGAAAAGCTAATAGTCTCTTATATAATTCCATATAAAAATCGCCGCTACTGATGCAGACTTTCAACAGGTAAGATGGCCGCGAAAGTTGGATATGTTATGTTTTCCGATCATGTTTACTACAGTAGAACCTCTCTAAACCGGACACACATACAATATAAAACCAACTAAATTTCGCGGCTACTAAATTTCGCGAGTTTTGAACCTGGCCATATTCGCGACGATTATCGGTATTACGACGTGCGCTATTAACTTTCGCGACCAATTTTGGAAATAATATGTTTTCATGGCCATTTTTGACCCGGAAACAGAACTGCTGGATCAATTTCGTCCTTTGATAAACTCGTCCGCAAACCAACTCCAAATAATGGACGAATTTGTCGGCGAACGAAACGGTATACACTGTACATTGGGCTAACCTCGCTGTGTCAATCATAATCCCCCATTTAACTTTTAAGTAAATCAACAACAGTTGTGTGTGAGATATGTTCACCCTGGCTATATAAACGGTCTAGTACTGATTCGCATTGTCCACTGATGTATTAATCAATATTTTATTGAGTGAATTTCGAACATTGCAAACCATGACGATAATCCGCAAATTGGTCTTCTAGACTTCCCACTGATGCAATACGCCGTGATTTGTCAGGATAGGGGCACAGGTGGAAGACTCGGACCTATGACACCAACAAAATGCCTATTTAAAAAAAATCCCATTACCCCACCCACTTGGTCTCGTACATTACCATCTTATATAAAGAAAGGTGGATAACATTGTGGCCATTATAGAAAGAGCCCTCTCGTTTCCGACTCGCACAAACACAATACACATCGATTAAATGTATGATTTCTGTCGCTGGCAATCGATACAGGTATTATGTGTGTGAATATATTCACTTCAAATCGCTCTTTCCAGCATTTATTCAGTTATTCGCATTTTGTATACCCCATCCAAAGCGAAATTTGCATGTACGAAAGAATCTCACACAGAATCGGAGGCCGTCCGGCGTGGATTATCGGTCATATTTGACCAATAACTGATCGCCAGCTCAAACTAAAGTGGTGCACCATGATCGTGATCATGATCCAATTGTGATCGTTCACCGATCTAAAAAAACACCTTTTTTCTACTTTCATTCATGATTCGCGTACTATCAGATTATGTCTTCCGGAATCCCGAAATAGGTTGAATGACGTCATACAGTTTAGATTTAGCCAATGAGAGATGTTCTTTACATAGACGCTTCCGGTTGTATTATGGAAGATGGTGCATTGACCCGTCCAGATAATGAACGAAATTAGACAAAAAGTGTTTTTTAGATCGGTGAACGATCACAATTGGACGAACTTTGTATGGTTGGAGATTCTAATGTATATGGTCATGGTGCACCACTTTAGTTTGAGCTGGCGATAAGCTATCGGCCAAATATGACCGATAATCCACGCCGGACGGCCTCCGATTATGTGTGAGATTCTTTCGTACACGCAACTTTCGCTTTGGATGGGGTAATCAAAACGCGAATAACTCAATAAATACTTGAAACAGCGATTTGAAGTGAGTATATTAACACACCTAATTCCTTTATCGATTGCCTGAGACATATTTCATACATTTAATCGATGTTTATTGTGTTTATGCGAATCGGAAAAGAGAGGGCTCTTTCTATAATAGCCATATTTATACCCACCTTCTATAAATAGAAGATGGTAATGTAAGAGACCAAGTGGGTGGGGTAATGTGATTTTTTTAATAGGCGTTTATTTGGTGTCTTAGGTCCGAGTCTTCCACCTGTGGATAGGGGTCGCATTCAGAAAACACAAGCCGTGGTGTATGCGCGAATGACGTCAGCAATCGTGTGTGTTAATCTTTGAATTATCGGTATGACTAAAGTGCCCACGGCGTGTACTTTACACTTGCTTATTCTTCTTCTTCTTCAAATTGAAATCGACAACACAACAAGCTGACCTATCACAGGCGTGGCGTGTCACTTTAGACCAATCAGAGTCGGTTAAACTGTCAAGGTCATTACCAAGGTCAGGAATGATCGAGACAAATTGTCTCCCCCAATTATCATATGAACCAAGTATACTTCAATTGTTATGACGTTATGGCCAATATAGCTTGATCCGACGAACGAAAAGTGGTAACCATGCAGTTGAAGTGTAAGGGATAGGCCAGAGTAGATAAGTACACGTAGTCACTTAATCACTTATAATGTACACTATATTACATGGGGAACACACAGGAATACATGATACATTGATGCGAACATCACTGTACTGTGCATGACACTATTCAATTACTACAAGGTTGTAAGCCAATCGACTGTTATACTTTAACGCAACTTAAAAACTATAGACGAATAAACTCGGTATGTGGTATCTCAATGGTCCCGTAGTGGACAATAGTATGAATGCACAAGTACTTTGATGATCGCTAATCAAAGTTAAATAACATACAAGTATAACATTGCATAACGAACATTGGAGGACAAAATGACAATCATCTGAGCTACCCCAGTGCTGGCGTATCTCAATAGATAGTGTAACCTCTGAGTATCAAGGTCCCAAGGTCTGCCTCACCCGCAATATGAGGTCTAGTCAACAATATGGCTATAATCCAACTTCAAGTGGATTAATCCATAAACAATATATGTAGTCTTACTACAATCCTTTAGCCATGATATGCCATGATAGGAGTATTACCATACACTATCAAAGTATACATATGTATTGCCTATGCAATATATTTTCAAAGTATGAATGTCAAAGTCAAAGCCGGATGTGGTTACATCACATGATAGTCAATAACGATAATGTTCGGAAGCTGGTTCCCGGAAGTAAAGTTCCACAGGTAGTATTATCTCCGGAAATGGTGGACCAGATGTAAAGTTCCTATGGTATCACTCGACTGTAGCAACCCGTTTGTGGTAGACCGGATGTAAAGTATCCATGATGAATCAATGGGTTGTAATACCGGAAGTGGTAGACCGGATGTAAAGTTCCGATATAATACAAAATAGCGATTATCACGTTGGCTAAGACGCCGGGAAAAGTTTCACTTAGGTGACATTCAACTCGGTGGTAGTATAATGATATGATATGTGTGTATGGCGTTTCACTTCACTAAACTATGGCTGTGACTGTCTGCTGAACGCGAGGTAGCTATCACACACTGCTCTATACAGGCCTGTACCCGGAGCTGCTACACACTGCGCCAGACAGACGTACGGACACTCGGACGACCCGATACTCTGCACTGACTGGGGTCTGCCCTCAAACGAGTGGACCAAAACGTCCAATGTGGCTCGCTGGAGCGTTCTCAAGAGGCTACAAAAAATGAAATGAATCTCCAATTACTGGACGAATACGCACAGACAAACAGACAGGATGCACAACAGACTAAAACGGGAATCGAACAACGGCAAATCACAGCTGAAATAAAATGTTCTAGGTACATACCAAAATCCTCCGTGTCACTGGTGAATACAGTACTAGTCTTCTGTAACCAGATATGTGTCCCGCCAACACATAGCGAGACATCGCTTATATACGCACCAGTGAAACCATGCACGGAATAATGGATATGCCTACCCCTCGTACGACATCTCACATAAATACTACAAAACCATGGCTTTTGCCATGTCACCCATGGGTTATATTTGGCATAAAATATATGTTCCCACGCCTTAAATTCAACCAAACCAGTGTACAGCCCTCGTGGAATAAATACCATCCAACATGGTATACCCCACACTACCATAAATCTGCACACTATAGACCCAGATCTCATAATCCGAAATCTACTCGACTGGTCTCGACAATGCGAAGGTCGCTTCTTGGCCCCGCCAAACCCCTCCATAACGGTCCTACGGCTATACACTCAAATGAGAGTGTAGCACATACTAAACTCAAATATCGTGGTCATTTACGGAAATATCACGACACAAAACATCACCATTATGGGATCTGATATATCCGTGTTGGCCAGTACCAGGCTATGCTGAAACACTAACCGGTAGCATACATAACAGGGCAGACCATGGTATGGTCTGCGCTGTATACTGGCTTCACCTACAGAAGGTACCTTATATGGTGAAAACACTGACACGCGGACAAACCTCGGCTGGCACGGACAGTGGACATCCGTAATACTAAAAAGGTATCTTTTCCCTAGCGAAACCAGCACACGCAGTCAACGAGTTCTCTACCACACACATGCATAGTCTGTGGCAAATATGGCGTGACATCAGTAAAACATTGCTCATAAACTAGACGTATATTTAAATCCGCAAATAGGACACGCATAAACGTATCTCCACCAATACAACATAAGCCCCCTTATTACACGCACATTGTACATGGCAAATGTACATGCCAAACACAGGTGTGTGAAACCACAGGTATGTGGAATCACAGGGATGTGAAACCAATAATACGCACAACAATACACCACAGTACCACACATCACAAATATACAATTATACGGATTTCAGAATGTACAAGAATACACGTGTCACGCGACATATCTCCCCCCTAAACAAAAAGTGTTTACACTTTCGTGCATAATCGCGAGACACGTTGGCACAGCTGAATCTACCCCGATATCCTGCTCAGGTAGCCTGCCCACTTTATCTCCTGTTTCCCTATATGGGTGTGTCCTGGTGCGTCCCTCAGGACATGGGTGAATTCCCGTAAGATCTCTTTGACTTGCGTCTTTTGTTTCTTGCCTAAATCAGGCGACAGGTCAACTTTGCTCTCACTATCGGACTCTAATCCCCTGGGACATAACATGTTTTCTTCGGCACTACACCCACTTGGACTAGGATCCCCCTCTACTGTGTCTTCTATCACGGCCGCATTTATTACAGCGAGTATTCCCTTCCCCGGGTGCTCAGGCCTAGTCTCGTACCTCTTTAACATGTTTGCATGAAAGGTTTTCAACTTCCCTCCCATGTCAACTCTATAGTCCCACTCATTAACTACCTCTGTTATGGGGTATGGTCCCTTCCACCTAAGAAGCAATTTGTTGTTGTCTGTCGGTAGTAGTACAAGTACCACTGATCTGCCACTGCATACTGCCTACTACGAGTCTTACGGTTGTAGTACTTTGCGTACTTTTTGGACGCACTCTTCAAGTTCTCATGCGCGATTTCGCACGTTTTCTCGAGCCGTTCGCGCAAGTCTAGGACGTACTGATACGTCGTTTTGACGTTGTCCTCTATATCCTTCTCGGACCACAGATCTCTTAGTATGCTCATCGGACCTCGAACGGTCCTTCCGTACAATAGTTCAAACGGTGAGAAAGCCAAACTTTCTTGAGGGACTTCGCGATACGCGAATAAGAGCGCGTTAATGTATTTGTCCCAATCTTTGGGACGTTCGCTTGCCATTCTACGAAGCATTTGCTTTAAACGTACCATTGAACCGTTCCACGAGACCGTTACACTGTGGGTGGTACGGTGTCGTGGTTAATTGTCTCAGCGATAACAATCTACTAACTTCCTCCATGACTGCCGACGTAAATTGACTACCCCTATCGGTGAGCATCTCCTCGGGGATACCCAGTCTACTGAACATATCCACGAGAGCTTCCGCGACTCGTTCGGCCTCGATGCCTGGTAGTGGTACCGCTTCTGGGTACCTAGTTGCATAATCAACTAATCGTTAGTCATGTAACGATTCTTCCGATCGGTAGCTGGAAAAAAATTGGCCCTACAATATCAACTGCGACTCGTTTGAACGGAGTGTCTATCAACGGCATAGTTCCTAACGGAACCTTGGTGATGTGTCCCTTTGACACAGTCTTTTGACATATGTCACAAGACCTACAAAACCGTGTAATGTCACGCCCACGCTGGCCAATAAAATTCTGATAACACTCGATCAGTTGTCTTCTTAACCCCTAAATGGCCCGACCATGATTGATTCATGTGCCACTTTCATCACGGTAGTCCTAAGTGTTTTTGGGACTACAGCTGATGGTACATCCTACCTGACCCTATCGATTCGAAATTACGATACAACAAGTCTTTTCGGTATGCGGAATTTCGATTTGTTTCCGTTCTTACTTGACCGTACCGTTCCGTCTTTTGCATTATTTCGAACTGACGTCAATGTGACGTCATGTGCCTGCGCCTCTTTGAATTCATCGCGTGATACGTTCGCGATTGCGGTAGGGACTTTGAGGGTCTTATATGATTCGTCTCGGGCTGTCGTTTGTGACCTAGTTTCAACTGCGCACGATTTAGCGCCTCTAAAATCCGATATCACCGGTAACTCTGACCCGTCTACATTACCTATGGTAACATCATACATTGTATCTGTCATGCAAAGGGCTTCTACCCGACCTTTGAAAAAAGGTGTATCTAGATCTACCCGGGCGGTAGGAATTCCACTCATTTTGCTCCTATTTACCAGCATGCATGTTGAAACTTTGCTTAAAAACTGATCTGGTTGTACTAAGCTTTCCCTGACGACCACCCCGGTACACCCAGTATCTCGCATTACTGTGACCTTTTTCCCATTTAATGTGCCCTCTGCTACGGGTAGCCTATCCATACCAAATGTACATCCGTTAATCAACTCCGGCTGTATCTCGCTACCTGAACATACAATAGTGGTGTCGGTATCAACCACACAGAAATTTCCTTGGTTTTCCCCTGGTTGTTCCGTGTTTTGCCATCTACCTCTACCTCTGCCTCTAGTGTGCCTTCCACTTCTACCTCTACTTCTACCTCTGTACCGACCTCTCTGTTCTTTATCTGCAAAACTTACATGTTTCTCTTCCTCGACTGCTGCTGCTTTGTAAGCTGAGGATCGGTCACGCTTAGGACAATCGTAGGACATGTGACCTTCTTTGCCACAATGGTAACATGTGCCGCGATGCCTATCATAGCCGTTCCTGCTGGTACTTCTGTCATAACTACCTCTACTCGGGCTTCTATCATAACTACCCCTACTTGGGCTTCTATTGTGGTCTCTATTCTGATATCTGTCCCTATCTCGACTCCTATCTCTGGATCGATTATCTGCACTATTTACCTTGCGCCTCTGGTTATCTACTGACCTGTACTCAGTTCTGTTGCTAGTACTGTTCCTCTGAACTACATACTTGCTACCTCCTCTAGCTTCTGCAAAGTAATCTGCCTGAACCGCCATCTGATCTATCGAGTCAAATGTTTTCTCTTTGAGAAAATAAGTAGAGCTCACGACTGCATATACTTAACATCTGATCTCTGATCATGTAGTCTAGTACTCCTTCATATGTTCTATTCACCTTACCTAACTCAAACCATCTATCTAAATAGTTCTTTGACCGACTGACATATTGCACAAATGATTCACTGTGATCAGGTTTGGTGTTTTTGAACATGCGTCTGAACCCATCTTCTGTTAGATCAAAACATTTCAACAATGCGGATTTCAACTTATCATAGTCAAGAGCATCATCAATAGGTAGTCTAGAATATACATCTAATGCCTTGCCCTTCAATAAAGCACTCAAGTGTAGTGACCACTTATCTCTCCCCCACCTTTGAATTGCTGCGTACCTCTCAAATCTAGCTAAGTAGCTATCCATGTTGTCATTATTCTGATCAAAATGTGGCAGCTTCGGACCGAATGCTCTGCCATAGTCCCTATCATGTCTATCTTCATCTACTACTTCCCCTTTCTACTTTTGCCATTTCTACCTGATGCTTAGTGTCTAATTCTCGCAATTTGAATTCTAGAGCTAACTGCGCTTCATTGGCATCTAATCTATCTTTCCCCATCTGTCGCTCAACCTCTTTAGCTAACTGCTCAGCATCTAACCTATCCTTCTCAGCCTGTCGCTCAACCTCTTTAGCTAACTGCTCAGCATCTAACCTATCCTTCTCAGCCTGTCGCTCAACCTCCTTAGCTAACTGCTCAGCATCTAACCTATCTTTCTCCATCTGTCGCTCAACCTCTTTAGCCAACCGCTCAGCATCTAACCTATCTTTCTCAGCCTGCCTAGCCTCTAGTCTTTCCTGTCTTTCTCTCTCCTGCTCTTCCTTTACAAAGGCCCTTAACTCTGAATCTGCTAGCCCTAAGCTTTTGCCTATGTCCATTAGCTCCTTAATGGACGACATTCTCACTCTCAACTCAACTCCGGATTATCGATTTACACGCTTTACCCGACGGTACACAAGGTCTCTAGCACTCAAATCACTTGGTGATTTGTGCGAGTCTCTTGCTTCACGTCTATAAGGTTAAGGTAAATCAATCCGGTCTCTACTCCTAACGACGGTATAAGTTTCTAAATTCGGGTAAGTCAATCCGGTATATGTATAGTCTAATGTAATGGTATATTTACCATTCCCTCTCTAAGGTACTGGACACAAATATTGGGGACTGGTTATAGACACCTGGCAGGATATAGTATTGTTCATACACACTATAATAGTGGTAGTAATCTCGCCTCAGATGCAGAAGTGTCTAGTGCTAACCTAGAACACCCGCTGTGCCATCATCACAGGGAGGTACTATTCAACAAATCCAAAGTTACAATGACCCTTACATCCACTATCTCACCAGATCGTCTCAACTCTATACTTCTGTACCTAGGTAGTCAAATCATGTATGTGGTGATGTATTAGTGCCTAAGTGTTGGAGTGCATCTTACATTAACTCCCAAGGCAAACAAATACAAGATTGAATTTTGACGACGCTAGGGGTACAGCTATTCTAGCCTCCTTACTTCAACTGCTTTGAAGAAACTGATTATAAAAGAGGAAACAAAACCCCACCCATTTCTGACACCATTGTCAAGGTCATTACCAAGGTCAGGAATGATCGAGACAAAATTGTCTCCCCCAATTATCATATGAACCAAGTATACTTCAATTGTTATGACGTTATGGCCAATATAGCTTGATCCGACGAACGAAAAGTGGTAACCATGCAGTTGAAGTGTAAGGGATAGGCCAGAGTAGATAAGTACACGTAGTCACTTAATCACTTATAATGTACACTATATTACATGGGGAACACACAGGAATACATGATACATTGATATGCGAACATCACTGTACTGTGCATGACACTATTCAATTACTACAAGGTTGTAAGCCAATCGACTGTTATACTTTAACGCAACTTAAAAACTATAGACGAATAAACTCGGTATGTGGTATCTCAATGGTCCCGTAGTGGACAATAGTATGAATGCACAAGTACTTTGATGATCGCTAATCAAAGTTAAATAACATACAAGTATAACATTGCATAACGAACATTGGAGGACAAAATGACAATCATCTGAGCTACCCCAGTGCTGCGTCTCAATAGATAGTGTAACCTGAGTATCAAGGTCCCAAGGTCTGCCTCACCCGCAATATGAGGTCTAGTCAACAATATGGCTATAATCCAACTTCAAGTGGATTAATCCATAAACAATATATGTAGTCTTACTACAATCCTTTAGCCATGATATGCCATGATAGGAGTATTACCATACACTATCAAAGTATACATATGTATTGCCTATGCAATATATTTTCAAAGTATGAATGTCAAAGTCAAAGCCGGATGTGGTTACATCACATGATAGTCAATAACGATAATGTTCCGGAAGCTGGTTCCCGGAAGTAAAGTTCCACAGGTAGTATTATCTCCGGAAATGGTGGACCAGATGTAAAGTTCCTATGGTATCACTCGACTGTAGCAACCCGTTTGTGGTAGACCGGATGTAAAGTATCCATGATGAATCAATGGGTTGTAATACCGGAAGTGGTAGACCGGATGTAAAGTTCCGATATAATACAAAATAGCGATTATCACGTTGGCTAAGACGCGGGAAAAGTTTCACTTAGGTGACATTCAACTCGGTGGTAGTATAATGATATGATATGTGTGTATGGCGTTTCACTTCACTAAACTATGGCTGTGACTGTCTGCTGAACGCGAGGTAGCTATCACACACTGCTCTATACAGGCCTGTACCCGGAGCTGCTACACACACTGCGCCAGACAGACGTACGGACACTCGGACGACCCGATACTCTGCACTGACTGGGGTCTGCCCTCAAACGAGTGGACCAAAACGTCCAATGTGGCTCGCTGGAGCGTTCTCAAGAGGCTACAAAAATGAAATGAATCTCCAATTACTGGACGAATACGCACAGACAAACAGACAGGATGCACAACAGACTAAAAACGGGAATCGAACAACGGCACAAATCACAGCTGAAATAAAATGTTCTAGGTACATACCAAAATCCTCCGTGTCACTGGTGAATACAGTACTAGTCTTCTGTAACCAGAAAATATGTGTCCCGCCAACACATAGCGAGACATCGCTTATATACGCACCAGTGAAACCATGCACGGAATAATGGATATGCCTACCCCTCGTACGACATCTCACATAAATACTACAAAACCATGGCTTTTGCCATGTCACCCATGGGTTATATTTGGCATAAATATATGTTCCCACGCCTTAAATTCAACCAAACCAGTGTACAGCCCTCGTGGAATAAATACCATCCAACATGGTATACCCCACACTACCATAAATCTGCACACTATAGACCCAGATCTCATAATCCGAAATCTACTCGACTGGTCTCGACAATGCGAAGGTCGCTTCTTGGCCCCGCCAAACCCCTCCATAACGGTCCTACGGCTATACACTCAAATGAGAGTGTAGCACATACTAAACTCAAATATCGTGGTCATTTACGGAAATATCACGACACAAAACATCACCATTATGGGATCTGATATATCCGTGTTGGCCAGTACCAGGCTATGCTGAAACACTAACCGGTAGCATACATAACAGGCAGACCATGGTATGGTCTGCGCTGTATACTGGCTTCACCTACAGAAGGTCCCTTATATGGTGAAACACTGACACGCGGACAAACTCGGCTGGCACGGACAGTGGACATCCGTAATACTAAAAGGTATCTTTTTCCCTAGCGAAACCAGCACACGCAGTCAACGAGTTCTCTACCACACACATGCATAGTCTGTGGCAAATATGGCGTGACATCAGTAAAACATTGCTCATAAACTAGACGTATATTTAAATCCGCAAATAGGACACGCATAAACGTATCTCCACCAATACAACATAAGCCCCCTTATTACACGCACATTGTACATGGCAAATGTACATGCCAAACCACAGGTGTGTGAAACCACAGGTATGTGGAATCACAGGGATGTGAAACCAATAATACGCACAACAATACACCACAGTACCACACATCACAAATATACAATTATACGGATTTCAGAATGTACAAGAATACACGTGTCACGCGACATATCTCCCCCCTAAACAAAAAGTGTTTACACTTTCGTGCATAATCGCGAGACACGTTGGCACAGCTGAATCTACCCCGATATCCTGCTCAGGTAGCCTGCCCACTTTATCTCCTGTTTCCCTATATGGGTGTGTCCTGGTGCGTCCCTCAGGACATGGGTGAATTCCCGTAAGATCTCTTTGACTTGCGTCTTTTGTTTCTTGCCTAAATCAGGCGACAGGTCAACTTTGCTCACTACTACGGACTCTAATCCCCTGGGACATAACATGTTTTCTTCGGCACTACACCCACTTGGACTAGGATCCCCCTCTACTGTGTCTTCTATCACGGCCGCATTTATTACAGCGAGTATTCCCTTCCCCGGGTGCTCAGGCCTAGTCTCGTACCTCTTTAACATGTTTGCATGAAAGGTTTTCAACTTCCCTCCCATGTCAACTCTATAGTCCCACTCATTAACTACCTCTGTTATGGGGTATGGTCCCTTCCACCTAAGAAGCAATTTGTTGTTGTCTGTCGGTAGTAGTACAAGTACCTGATCTGCCACTGCATACTGCCTACTACGAGTCTTACGGTTGTAGTACTTTGCGTACTTTTTGACGCACTCTTCAAGTTCTCATGCGCGATTTCGCACGTTTTCTCGAGCCGTTCGCGCAAGTCTAGGACGTACTGATACGTCGTTTTGACGTTGTCCTCTATGTCCTTCTCGACCACAGATCTCTTAGTATGCTCATCGGACCTCGAACGGTCCTTCCGTACAATAGTTCAAACGGTGAGAAAGCCAAACTTTCTTGAGGGACTTCACGATACGCGAATAAGAGCGCGTTAATGTATTTGTCCCAATCTTTGGGACGTTCGCTTGCCATTCTACGAAGCATTTGCTTTAACGTACCATTGAACCGTTCCACGAGACCGTTACACTGTGGGTGGTACGGTGTCGTGGTTAATTGTCTCAGCGATAACAATCTACTAACTTCCTCCATGACTGCCGACGTAAATTGACTACCCCTATCGGTGAGCATCTCCTCGGGGATACCCAGTCTACTGAACATATCCACGAGAGCTTCCGCGACTCGTTCGGCCTCGATGCCTGGTAGTGGTACCGCTTCTGGGTACCTAGTTGCATAATCAACTAACGTTAGTATGTAACGATTCTTCCGATCGGTAGCTGGAAAAATTGGCCCTACAATATCAACTGCGACTCGTTTGAACGGAGTGTCTATCAACGGCATAGTTCCTAACGGAACCTTGGTGATGTGTCCCTTTGACACAGTCTTTTGACATATGTCACAAGACCTACAAAACCGTGTAATGTCACTGCCCACGCCTGGCCAATAAAATTCTGATAACACTCGATCAGTTGTCTTCTTAACCCCTAAATGGCCCGCCATGATTGATTCATGTGCCACTTTCATCACGGTAGTCCTAAGTGTTTTTGGGACTACCAGCTGATGGTACATCCTACCTGACCCTATCGATTCGAAATTACGATACAACAAGTCTTTTCGGTATGCGAATTTCGATTTGTTTCCGTTCTTACTTGACCGTACCGTTCCGTCTTTTGCATTATTTCGAACTGACGTCAATGTGACGTCATGTGCCTGCGCCTCTTTGAATTCATCGCGTGATACGTTCGCGATTGCGGTAGGGACTTTGAGGGTCTTATATGATTCGTCTCGGGCTGTCGTTTGTGACCTAGTTTCAACTGCGCACGATTTAGCGCCTCTAAAATCCGATATCACCGGTAACTCTGACCCGTCTACATTACCTATGGTAACATCATACATTGTATCTGTCATGCAAAGGGCTTCTACCCGACCTTTGAAAAAAGGTGTATCTAGATCTACCCGGGCGGTAGGAATTCCACTCATTTTGCTCCTATTTACCAGCATGCATGTTGAAACTTTGCTTAAAAACTGATCTGGTTGTACTAAGCTTTCCCTGACGACCACCCCGGTACACCCAGTATCTCGCATTACTGTGACCTTTTTCCCCATTTAATGTGCCCTCTGCTACGGGTAGCCTATCCATACCAAATGTACATCCGTTAATCAACTCCGGCTGTATCTCGCTACCTGAACATACAATAGTGGTGTCGGTATCAACCACACAGAAATTTCCTTGGTTTTCCCTGGTTGTTCCGTGTTTTGCCATCTACCTCTACCTCTGCCTCTAGTGTGCCTTCCACTTCTACCTCTACTTCTACCTCTGTACCGACCTCTCTGTTCTTTATCTGCAAAACTTACATGTTTCTCTTCCTCGACTGCTGCTGCTTTGTAAGCTGAGGATCGGTCACGCTTAGGACAATCGTAGGACATGTGACCTTCTTTGCCACAATGGTAACATGTGCCGCGATGCCTATCATAGCCGTTCCTGCTGGTACTTCTGTCATAACTACCTCCTACTCGGGCTTCTATCATAACTACCCCTACTTGGGCTTCTATTGTGGTCTCTATTCTGATATCTGTCCCTATCTCGACTCCTATCTCTGGATCGATTATCTGCACTATTTACCTTGCGCCTCTGGTTATCTACTGACCTGTACTCAGTTCTGTTGCTAGTACTGTTCCTCTGAACTACATACTTGCTACCTCCTCTAGCTTCTGCAAAGTAATCTGCCTGAACCGCCATCTGATCTATCGAGTCAAATGTTTTCTCTTTGAGAAATAAGTAGAGCTCACGACTGCATATACTTAACATCTGATCTCTGATCATGTAGTCTAGTACTCCTTCATATGTTCTATTCACCTTACCTAACTCAAACCATCTATCTAAATAGTTCTTTGACCGACTGACATATTGCACAAATGATTCACTGTGATCAGGTTTGGTGTTTTTGAACATGCGTCTGAACCCATCTTCTGTTAGATCAAAACATTTCAACAATGCGGATTTCAACTTATCATAGTCAAGAGCATCATCAATAGGTAGTCTAGAATATACATCTAATGCCTTGCCCTTCAATAAAGCACTCAAGTGTAGTGACCACTTATCTCTCCCCCACCCCTTTGAAATTGCTGCGTACCTCTCAAATCTAGCTAAGTAGCTATCCATGTTGTCATTATTCTGATCAAAATGTGGCAGCTTCGGACCGAATGCTCTGCCATAGTCCCTATCATGTCTATCTTCATCTACTACTTCTCCCCTTTCTACTTTTGCCATTTCTACCTGATGCTTAGTGTCTAATTCTCGCAATTTGAATTCTAGAGCTAACTGCGCTTCATTGGCATCTAATCTATCTTTCCCCATCTGTCGCTCAACCTCTTTAGCTAACTGCTCAGCATCTAACCTATCCTTCTCAGCCTGTCGCTCAACCTCTTTAGCTAACTGCTCAGCATCTAACCTATCCTTCTCAGCCTGTCGCTCAACCTCCTTAGCTAACTGCTCAGCATCTAACCTATCTTTCTCCATCTGTCGCTCAACCTCTTTAGCCAACCGCTCAGCATCTAACCTATCTTTCTCAGCCTGCCTAGCCTCTAGTCTTTCCTGTCTTTCTCTCTCCTGCCTCTTCCTTTACAAAGGCCCTTAACTCTGAATCTGCTAGCCCTAAGCTTTTGCCTATGTCCATTTAGCTCCTTAATGGACGACATTCTCACTCTCAACTCAACTCCGGATTATCGATTTACACGCTTTACCCGACGGTACACAAGGTCTCTAGCACTCAAATCACTTGGTGATTTGTGCGAGTCTCTTGCTTCACGTCTATAAGGTTAAGGTAAATCAATCCGGTCTCTACTCCTAACGACGGTATAAGTTTCTAAATTCGGGTAAGTCAATCCGGTATATGTATAGTCTAATGTAATGGTATATTTACCATTCCCTCTCTAAGGTACTGGACACAAATATTGGGGATTGGTTATAGACACCTGGCAGGATATAGTATTGTTCATACACACTATAATAGTGGTAGTAATCTCGCCTCAGATGCAGAAGTGTCTAGTGCTAACCTAGAACACCCGCTGTGCCATCATCACAGGGAGGTACTATTCAACAAATCCAAAGTTACAATGACCCTTACATCCACTATCTCACCAGATCGTCTCAACTCTATACTTCTGTACCTAGGTAGTCAAATCATGTATGTGGTGATGTATTAGTGCCTAAGTGTTGGAGTGCATCTTACATTAACTCCCAAGGCAAACAAATACAAGATTGAATTTTGACGACGCTAGGGTACAGCTATTCTAGCCTCCTTACTTCAACTGCTTTGAAGAAACTGATTATAAAAAGAGGAAACAAACCCCACCCTTTCTGACACCATTGTCAAGGTCATTACCAAGGTCAGGAATGATCGAGACAAATTGTCTCCCCCAATTATCATATGAACCAAGTATACTTCAATTGTTATGACGTTATGGCCAATATAGCTTGATCCGACGAACGAAAAGTGGTAACCATGCAGTTGAAGTGTAAGGGATAGGCCAGAGTAGATAAGTACACGTAGTCACTTAATCACTTATAATGTACACTATATTACATGGGGAACACACAGGAATACATGATACATTGATATGCGAACATCACTGTACTGTGCATGACACTATTCAATTACTACAAGGTTGTAAGCCAATCGACTGTTATACTTTAACGCAACTTAAAAACTATAGACGAATAAACTCGGTATGTGGTATCTCAATGGTCCCGTAGTGGACAATAGTATGAATGCACAAGTACTTTGATGATCGCTAATCAAAGTTAAATAACATACAAGTATAACATTGCATAACGAACATTGGAGGACAAAATGACAATCATCTGAGCTACCCCAGTGCTGGCGTATCTCAATAGATAGTGTAACCTCTGAGTATCAAGGTCCAAGGTCTGCCTCACCCGCAATATGAGGTCTAGTCAACAATATGGCTATAATCCAACTTCAAGTGGATTAATCCATAAACAATATATGTAGTCTTACTACAATCCTTTAGCCATGATATGCCATGATAGGAGTATTACCATACACTATCAAAGTATACATATGTATTGCCTATGCAATATATTTTCAAAGTATGAATGTCAAAGTCAAAGCCGGATGTGGTTACATCACATGATAGTCAATAACGATAATGTTCCGGAAGCTGGTTCCCGGAAGTAAAGTTCCACAGGTAGTATTATCTCCGGAAATGGTGGACCAGATGTAAAGTTCCTATGGTATCACTCGACTGTAGCAACCCGTTTGTGGTAGACCGGATGTAAAGTATCCATGATGAATCAATGGGTTGTAATACCGGAAGTGGTAGACCGGATGTAAAGTTCCGATATAATACAAAATAGCGATTATCACGTTGGCTAAGACGCCGGGAAAAGTTTCACTTAGGTGACATTCAACTCGGTGGTAGTATAATGATATGATATGTGTGTATGGCGTTTCACTTCACTAAACTATGGCTGTGACTGTCTGCTGAACGCGAGGTAGCTATCACACACTGCTCTATACAGGCCTGTACCCGGAGCTGCTACACACACTGCGCCAGACAGACGTACGGACACTCGGACGACCCGATACTCATGCACTGACTGGGGTCTGCCCTCAAACGAGTGGACCAAAACGTCCAATGTGGCTCGCTGGAGCGTTCTCAAGAGGCTACAAAAATGAAATGAATCTCCAATTACTGGACGAATACGCACAGACAAACAGACAGGATGCACAACAGACTAAAACGGGAATCGAACAACGGCAAATTACAGCTGAAATAAAATGTTCTAGGTACATACCAAAATCCTCCGTGTCACTGGTGAATACAGTACTAGTCTTCTGTAACCAGAAAATATGTGTCCCGCCAACACATAGCGAGACATCGCTTATATACGCACCAGTGAAAAACCAATGCACGGAATAATAATGGATATGCCTACCCCTCGTACGACATCTCACATAAATACTACAAAACCATGGCTTTTGCCATGTCACCCATGGGTTATATTTGGCATAAATATATGTTCCCACGCCTTAAATTCAACCAAACCAGTGTACAGCCCTCGTGGAATAAATACCATCCAACATGGTATACCCCACACTACCATAAATCTGCACACTATAGACCCAGATCTCATAATCCGAAATCTACTCGACTGGTCTCGACAATGCGAAGGTCGCTTCTTGGCCCCGCCAAACCCCTCCATAACGGTCCTACGGCTATACACTCAAATGAGAGTGTAGCACATACTAAACTCAAATATCGTGGTCATTTACGGAAATATCACGACACAAAACATCACCATTATGGGATCTGATATATCCGTGTTGGCCAGTACCAGGCTATGCTGAAACACTAA
Source organism: Conchocele bisecta (assembly GCA_029237695.1). Taxonomy (NCBI): domain Eukaryota; kingdom Metazoa; phylum Mollusca; class Bivalvia; order Lucinida; family Thyasiridae; genus Conchocele; species Conchocele bisecta. Next base: position 8,998,858 of record CM055279.1, read on the forward strand.
CCGGTAGCATACATAACAGGGCAGACCATGGTATGGTCTGCGCTGTATACTGGCTTCACCTACAGAAGGTCCCTTATATGGTGAAACACTGACACGCGGACAAACTCGGCTGGCACGGACAGTGGACATCCGTAATACTAAAAGGTATCTTTTCCCTAGCGAAACCAGCACACGCAGTCAACGAGTTCTCTACCACACACATGCATAGTCTGTGGCAAATATGGCGTGACATCAGTAAAACATTGCTCATAAACTAGACGTATATTTAAATCCGCAAATAGGACACGCATAAACGTATCTCCACCAATACAACATAAGCCCCCTTATTACACGCACATTGTACATGGCAAATGTACATGCCAAACCACAGGTGTGTGAAACCACAGGTATGTGGAATCACAGGGATGTGAAACCAATAATACGCACAACAATACACCACAGTACCACACATCACAAATATACAATTATACGGATTTCAGAATGTACAAGAATACACGTGTCACGCGACATAAACAATAGAAGATAATGGTGTTGTAAATTTATCCCGAAGCTGTTTTGTACGAGTTTTCAAACTGTTCATATAGTATAGTATTATATTACCGGTATGTCTGCTGGAATACACGAGGCAGAACACGTATCAATATAGTTCATTCAAAACAACCAGGATTAACTCGTGTCACCGAATGACACCGATATATATGGGAAAGGTAAATATAATTAAAAAGAGGCCCGACATCTATTAGCAAAATATTTTTAACAATCTTCTAGGAAATGTGGAAATATTCGCGGAGATTTACATTTGCGATTTTCAATCCCTTGCGAAGAACGCGAAGGTATCTCGCGCGCGAATATTAGTCGGTTTACTGTATCACTTATGCTCTGAAAACAACCAAAGCGACCCTAACAACCGATTTCCGGTTCGTTTGTATTTTTCGTGATATTGAGATTTCACATATCGCACCGTATCTGATACCTATGCTGAGCCAGGCACTGAATTAGTCTTCGCTTTATCTCTCCTGTTTATGCGACCAACTGCCGCGATGTGGCGCTGTAAAAATAATCGCTATGACGTAGCAGTAGTACAATTTCCCTGATTGGTCGATACAGGTTTCTTATAGAATAACGTGTGGATTTAACTAACATCATTTATTTGTTACATAATTTCTTTGTTTGTATCGTTTAATATATTCGTTAATCGTGATGACTTATTCACCTAGTTATACTTGGATTATTTATACGCTGGTTGCAATGGTCAGCGAGGACGAACTGTGCGGCAGTCGGTTGTAATTCGCGGTCAAACAGACAGCCGAGTCAGAATCCGAAAAATGAGGAATTAAATGTTAATTGGTATTTTGTTACACATTGTCTTGTTTTGTTACAGAATGTCTCCGACATTTCGTAGATTGATTCTGCAATGTATTGCAGATATGTGTCAATTAAGCATACTTGGGTTTTGACAATTTCGAGATGAAATGAATTCTTTATTTTGAGCTGCCAGTGTTCGTGTCAGTGACACGCGCGTGTCGTTACGTTCAAACGGATGCCGCCGGGGATGTCATTAATTGTCCGGCATAGCAAACAACTTATCCTCTGATTTGACCGCTGGGAAATAGGGAGTGGATTTTGGGACAAATGCATTCTGAAAGCAATGAAGCCACATCCATTTCATGCTGATTGGTTTAATCCTTTTGTATCAGTCGTATTCCGTGACAAACGTGTGAAGCTACGTTCAAACGTTTGCCCGCCGGATGTCAACAACAATGCGGCATAGCAAACCACTTATCTGATGACTTGACCGCTGGGATTAATTTGGTGAGTGGATGTTGGAACAGGTATATGTTGAATCCGTGAGGTCACACATATTCCAAGCTGTTTGGTTGAATCCAGTTTGACAGATAGGGATTATTTTTGACAGATATGGGAGAATCGATACACTGTGCACATCAGGATGCTTCCTACAGATTCGAAAATCCAATATTGATGGGATTGTTGTTTCTAAACATGAATGATTATTATATTACATGACTAACCTTTTGTAACTTGAATATTAATATCGCCACGTTTATTTATCCGTGATAGTTCAACGCTTTACTATTTCTAATATATTTGCCTACTGTCTTGTTTGAAATAAATAGAAAAAATATGGACATGTTAAAAAATTACAGATGTTTTCCAGAATAAAATAGTTGTTTTCCCAAATGGGAGAAACGTTGATTAAACATAGATTGGTCCTATATGTGGCTGTGACTGATGAAATCGGGTTTAAGTGATTTGTAACCAGTGCAGGTCATTATCATATTTCACACTCATGTAGCCTAAAAATGACCATGATTGCTGCTTGTTAGTGCGTTTCGCTGATAGAATGGGAAAAGGTGCAGATACTGATCAGTCTGTGTACAGGCTGATCTGGATCTACACTGGTCGTAAGAGCCCTATAAACCCCGTGTTGTGTTTGGCGTATTGACCCTCTCAGTCGATGTGTCCGGGCGAGGCAATTAATCGCTCTAATAAGTACAGCGGATGCCACAAGCTTCAAACAACGGTGCCGCGGGCAGGGCCCATCAATTAATATTCGACCCAGCATCGGGGTATTCGGTCACTGCTCCAGTGCATTCTACTCCAGTGACAATTGGAGCGACTAATGTCCCTGCTACTAGCCCCTAATTGTATCCCATGTGCAGCATTGTAAATGGACAATGGCCCGCCCACAATAGTTACCTTTTGACATTTTGACCAGCATAGCACACATCCATCTATACATCTGATAGGTGTCTACTCTGTTACGCTTCTGGTGACTGATTTAGCATTATATATAACTACTATCAGAAAAAAATAGATTGCAACCTGACGATGTAAATATACATATTATCATAGATATAGAATATTATATGTCTATGATAGTATACAGTCTGGTATCCTACAGCTGTTGAAAATTGCATGGTAATGTCACCCACTGTCGCATTTCATTATGTATTTTGTATCTATGTCATTCTTATATGTATACAGTACTAGGGTATGTCTGTTATACCAGCACTCTAATAAACTCGAGTTCTAAGGAGTCTGTTGAATTAATAAAGCACCGCTAAGGGAAATAACTGTGGTAAGCAAAACAAGGGGTAGTTAGTCATGCAGTGACGGCTGGAAAAACTGGCTGCCCGGACTATGAAATCAGTAAAAGAACGGCTCAGAAATTTGTTTTATTCGATATATAAATGATACATACACAAGTGTATTGCGACAACATAACCTGGTTATATCTCCTTTAACTGCACAATGTATCTAATATTAGTAAACTATAATTTAAATAGCAATAGGTTTATGCATATGTGAAAATACAACACAACATATCACAACATACAGCATGATTTGCAAACCTTAAACAGTATGTCTATAATGTGTGCCGAAGGGGGTCAGCTACAATACAACAAAGCCTTGTCAGTACGTACACTTGGATTAACCACTAGATGGCCGCGACCCGTATGGCGCGCCCGCTGAGGCTTTGATAGTATACCAAAAAACGTTAACGAAAAACGTTAACTGCAGACGAACGTACATACGGACGTACGTACGGAAGTACGTACGTACGCCAATGTGCCGATTATACCGCAATAATTCCAGCACAAAAATATTTACACAATTCCCTAACATTTGACTGGCCAGTAGCAAGTCTCTGTCCAAAATGTAATTCTTAAGACAACGGAAAATAAACACATTTTAGTGAAACGGGCCCCTGGTGCCGATGCTGAACTATGTTTATCACCTAATTATGAGATATTAAGTCTTAATTAGGAGATAACTTAGTTATCTTAGTTATCTCCTAATTAGGAGTTAGTATCTCCTAATTAAGACTTAGTATCTCCTCATTAGGAGTTAGAAATAGTTCAGCATCTGGCACCAGGACGCATCCATAGATTTGGGAGTGACGTTCGGTTCTAAGTTAAAATTTAGCCAACATATCATTAATCAAATAGCGAAAGTTAATATTAACCTGGACATCACATTTAAAAGCTTCACATATCTTAACATAGAAAACGTACAACGGGGAGCAACGAGAATGTCTGGAAACGGGTTCAGCAAGTCTTATTCTGAAATGTTAAAAATCCTTGGATTACGATCGTTAGAATAGCGGAGACTGAGAGCGGACATCATACAGGTCTAAACATTTGTAAATAGCATCGATCGTGTAGACAAAATCAGTTCAGACAAGCAACATATTCCGCCACTAGAGGCAACACATACAGACTGTCCAAGAAAATAACATGTCTGAGTAGTAAGCCGCACACATTCAGCCACAGAGTAGTTGAAGTTTGGAATATGCTCCCCGACAGTATTGTAGAAGTCCCAAGTGTAAACACTTTTAAAAATCGTCTAATCAAATTCTGGCAATTGCATCCTTCCAAATTTAACCAGAAGTCGTAACTGTTACAATTATTCGGCCACGGAAGCGGTGTCGCGCCTGCCGAGGCATTTGACCGTAACATGGTCATGGGCATGTGCGAAATTAACCATCACAAAAACAGTCAGAGAAGTGCATGCTTAAAACACGAACAAAGAAAAAGTTGAATAAACTTTTTGACATAAATGTGTTTCCACAACCATGTGAAGGTCAAAAAAGGGCAAGGTCATGTTAATTGCGGCATGAATGTGTTCCAATTGCTTACATGTATCACGTGTCGGACGACGATGACGACGCCGACGGAAAAAGCGGCGACTACAGTCGCGCCTTCTGCTGAAGCAGGCACTACAAAAATGTACTAAGCACAACGTATTGTGTTTGCATATATACTTAAGGCCAACATAATGTTTATAGTACACTGTACATAATAAATGGTTCGATATTTCTTGAACAAATATTTTTAAAAATCTGACGTAAAATGTTTTTAATGCTGAATCTAATCGGAGAGATTGTGTAAACAATGAAAAGACAACAACACCCTTCATTTCAAAAGCTGCAGTAAAGAGAACACAATTTCCTAGTCAATATTGATATCCCGAGCATAATTCGGATCGCATACAGAGATCACAATGGTGTATTGTCTAAACAGACACATAATGATATATGATTACAGCACAAAAATATTTACACAATTCTCTAACATTTGAATGGCCCGTAGCAAGTCTCTGTCCAAAATTTATATCCCAGTAAACTCCCATGCCGAACTACTTTCCATAACCATGAGGCGCAGTTAAAATAATTGTTAAGAAAACGGAAAATAAACACATTTTCTTGATGAATTTATTTCAAATGCTGGAATTATAAGGAATGAATGGCCTTTTTGTTGAATTTATCGGCGATATAAACTTGGAAAAGTCGCGGGAATACTGGACGAGGCCTTCCGGCCTTCGTCCAGTATTCCCGCGACTTTTCCAAGTTTATATCCCGATAAATTCCACAAAAAGGCCATTCATTCCTATAACATTAGCACGGGAAAGTCAAAGGGCTGCGTTGAACAACGCTGTGGTCACCTCTTGTCAATAAGACAATACTTACGCAAGCGAATCGAAACGGGGCTCTCGGGTTGCAGTCAAACAGGTGGGGTGGGGGCAGCGTGATGGCGTGATGCATCAACGTGTCATTCGGTCATGTGCACATTCAATGTACGCATTTATCAACGCCCAAGGTGGGCACACTAGGTAATGAATACGTTCAATTCATAATTTTGATCATTGTAGGCGATCCATTGCATGCTCTGGATAACAAATATTGACTAGGAATGTTTCCAAATTATGTTCTCTTTTACTGCCGTGTTTGAAATGAATGGTTTTGTCGTCTTTTCATTGTGTATGCAATCTCTTTAAACACTGCATCTAATGTTTTTGTGCAGTAGTTGCAGATTAGATTTATTACATTTATATACTGTAAAGTTTCTTTTGGCCTTAAGTAACTCGAATAAGCTTTAAATAAACTTATGAGGACTCGACGTCAGTAAGTCAATAAGTAAGAATAAAAGTCTCTTTCCAAATGTGATTTAGTATGACCATTTCGCCAATAGTTATGCTGCACCGTTTGTACTTGCTTGTACTCTTGGTTATAAGAACAACTACATAAGGGAAAGTAACAAGGGAAAAGCGAATACAGAATGTAATCCATCATCATCATTTGCCTTGCCTTTATTTTTGCTTTTGCCTTTGGAAGCCGTAGTAGTGGGTGCAGTGGTAGTAGTGGGTGTGCGTGTAGTGGTGGGTGTAGTGGTAGTGGGCTTAGTGGCAGTGGGTGTAGGTGTACGTGTAGAGGTAGTTGTAGTGGGTGTAGTGGGCGTAGTGGTAATGGGTGTAGTGGTAATGGTAGTGTGTGTAGTGGTAGTGTGTGTAGTGGTAGTGGGCTTAGTGGTAGTTGGCGTAGTGGTGGGTGTAGTGGTAGTGGTGATGGTTGTAGGTGTAGTGGTTAGTGTAGTGGTAGTGGTAGTGTGTGTAGTGTAGTTTTAGTGGGTGTAGTGGTAGTTGTAGTGGTGGGTGTAATGGTAGTGGGTGTAGGTATAATGGGTGTTGTGGTAGATGGGTGTAGTGGTGGGTGTAGTGGTAGTGGGTGTAGGTGTGGTGGTAGTGGGCTTAGTGGTAGTTGTGTAGTTGTAGTGGGTGTAGTGGTGGTGGGTTTAGTGGTGGAGTGTAGTTGTAGTGGGTGTAGTGGTGGGTGAAGTGGTAGTGGGGCGTAGTGGTAGTGGGCGTAGTGGTAGTGGGCGTAGTGGTAGTGGGTGTAGTGGTAGTGGGTGTAGTGGTGGTGGGTTTTAGTGGTAGGTGTGTAGTTGTAGTGGGTGTAGTGGTGGTGGGTTTAGTGGTAGGTGTTGTAGTTGTAGAGGGTGTAGTGGTGGGTGAAGTGGTAGTGGGCGTAGTGGTAGTGGGTGTAGTGGTAGTGTGCGTAGTGGTAGTGGGCGTAGTGGTAGTGGGCGTAGTGGTAGTTGTGTAGTTGTAGTGGGTGTAGTGGTGGTGGGTTTAGTGGTAGGTGTGTAGTTGTAGTGGGTGTAGTGGTGGGCGTAGTGGTAGTGGGCGTAGTGGTAGTGGGCGTTAGTGGTAGTGGGTGTAGTGGTAGTGGGCGTAGTGGTAGTGGGCGTAGTGGTAGTGGGTGTAGTGGTAGTGGGTATAGTGGTAGTGGGTGTAGTGGTAGTGGGTGTCGTGTGGTGGGTGTAGTGGTAGTGGGCGTAGTGGTAGTGGTGTAGTGGTAGTGGGTGTAGTGGTAGTGGGTGTAGTTGTAGTGGTGTAGTGGTAGTGGGTGTAGTGGTAGTGTGTAGTGGTGGTAGGGTTTAGTGGTAGGTGTGTAGTTGTAGTGGGTGTAGTGGTGGGTGAAGTGGTAGTGGGCGTAGTGGTAGTGGGCGTAGTGGTAGTTGTGTAGTTGTAGTGGGTGTAGTGGTGGTGGGTTTAGTGGTAGGTGTGTAGTTGTAGTGGGTGTAGTGGTGGGTGAAGTGGTAGTGGGCGTAGTGGTAGTGGGCGTAGTGGTAGTGGTGTAGTGGTAGTGGGCGTAGTGGTAGTGGGCGTAGTGGTAGTGGGTGTAGTGGTAGTGGGTGTTGTGGTAGTGGGTGTAGTGGTAGTGGGTGTCGTGGTGGGTGTAGTGGTAGTGGGCGTAGTGGTAGTGGGTGTAGTGGTAGTGGGTGTAGTTGTAGTGGGTGTAGTGGTAGTGGGTGTAGTGGTAGTGGGCGTAGTGGTAGTGGCGTAGTGGTAGTGGGTGTAGTGGTGTGGTAGTGTGTGTAGTGGTAGTGGGTGCCGTGGTAGTGGGTGTCGTGGTGGGTGTAGTGGTAGTGGGTGCAGTGGTAGTGGGTGTAGTGGTAGTGGGGTGTAGTGGTAGTGGGGTGTCGTGGTGAGTGTAGTGGTAGTGGGTGTAGTGGGTAGTGGGTGTAGTGGTAGTGGGTGTAGTGGTAGTGGGTGTCGTGGTAGTGGGTGTCGTTGGTAGTGGGTGTCGTGGTAGTGGGTGTAGTGGTAGTGGGTGTATAATGGTAGTGGGTGTAGTGGTAGTGGGTGTAGTGGTAGTCGGTTGTAGTGGTAGTGGGTGTAGTGGTAGTGGGTGTAGTGGTAGTGGGTGTAGTTGTAGTCGGTGTAGTGGTAGTGGGTGTAGTGGTAGTGGGTGTAGTGTAGTGGTAGTGGGCGTAGTGGTAGTGGGCGTAGTGGTAGTGGGTGTATGGTAGTGGTTGTAGTGGTAGTGGGTAGTAGTGGTAGTGGGCGTAGTGGTAGTGGGTGTATGGTAGTGGGTGTAGTGGTAGTGGGTGTAGTTGTAGTGGGTGTAGTGGTAGTGGGTGGGTGTAGTGGTAGTGGGTGTAGTGGTAGTGGGTGTAGTGGTAGTGGGCGTAGTGGTAGTGGCGTAGTTGTAGGTAGGGTGTAGTGGTAGTGGGTGTAGTGGTAGTGGGTGTAGTGGTAGTGGGTGTCGTGGTGGGTGTAGTGGTAGTGCGTGTAGTGGTAGTGGGTGTAGTGGTAGTGGGTGTAGTGGTAATGGGTGTAGTGGTAGTGGGTGTAGTGGGTATTGTGGGTGAAGTGGTAGTGGGTGTAGTGGTAGTGGGCATAGTGGTAGTGGGTGTAGTGGTAGTGGGCGTAGTGGTAGTGGGCGTAGTGGTAGTGGGCGTGGGCGTAGTGGTAGTGGGTGTAGTGGTACTGGGCGTAGTGGTAGTGGGCGTAGTGGTAGTGGGTGTAGTGGAGATAGGATCTCGTTCCCACGAGATAGGATCCCGTTACCACGAGTTAGCTATGTCGTTCCCACGAGATAACATCTCGTTCACACGAGATAGCATTTCGTTACCACGACTTAGATCTCGTTCTCTCGAGATAGATAGCCATTGAAAATGAAGCATAATTTCCGCCATATTAGTCCGACAGCCGGATGCTTAACCTTGTTTTAATTATCATAGTTTGTTTATTGGCGATTTTGCTTGTCCATGCCATCCACATCCAGAATCCGGCTAATGACACTCTGTCATCCTTGAGCGTTTTGAGAAATTTGCATCAATTCAAAATGACCGCCAAACAGTTATAGTATGCCGTGTGAGGTATTGAAGTAATTTAATAGCGTAAAGTGTATTTACTCGACTTATCAGATAAGCGGTCAGCATTTTTAATATTCAATTCAATTCAATGTGACATGGAAAAAAATCCAAAATAACCGCCAAATGTGACATATTTTATATATAACTACTCTCACACTCTATATCAAAGCAAACATTATATTGGTATTGGATATATTGACACAATAAACGCTTTCAGTAAGTTCGATATGTTCGTAGACAAGTTGTTGAACAGGGGAAGTCCAAGATGGCCGCCACATATAAATATAATATAATATAACAATAATGTAAACGACTGATAATTAAGTATATAACTGCATATTAGCGTCATATCGTAGTAAATTGGTATATACGTATTAAAGTTATGCATACACTGAACGTTTTCAGTAACTTAGAAATATAATTAAATAACTGTGCCAATAGCAGAAGTCAGAAATGGCTGCCAAATATTTAAAAAAAAGTCACGTTGCCTTATATTGCGCAAATTGCATACTAATTACTGGGGCTATTGATTAATTTAAGCATATTAGTATACATATCTCAGGTTTATGGACACATTGAACGTTTTACGTAACTTTCAGATGCAATATTAGACAATTGTGTAAATAGAAGAAGCCTTAGATGGCCGTCAGATATAAATTACCTTGCAATGACAATCATAATGTGCAATGATTAAAATATGAAATGTCACGTTGACCTATTTCAAAGAAAACTCACATATTTATGTCAATCTTGTGTTCTTTTGTAACATTTGTATGTAATTAGACACGTGTTCCAATAGCAGAAGTCCAAGATGGCTGCCAAATATAAATTATATCAATCATCGTTTAATAATTAAGTCATATAATTATGTTCAGTCCAGCTCCATAGGGAGAACATTGTTATAGCAATAGCATGTTATATAACTCATTTATACATGTACGCTCACACATGTGTCACTACTTGTAGCAGACTTCCACGTTGGTATTTCAATGTAACTAGATTACCTTATAGTAACAATTAAATCGTTTATAATAGCTATTTTTCTTTTTACCATTTTTGTGCTATTCTTAAGCAAATATATTAGTTATCATACCGATGAACCTGTCAGCCAATATAACCATGCAATTTCATACGTTATATATCAAAAGTGCTTTATTTTATAAAAAATACAAAATCGGAAAAATGGTGTAATGTTCAAATGGAGTGTTTTCACAATACCTGTGTTCCACTTTTCTGTCGAACACCACATGAATCCACTCAATTGGTGCAATGCATTCACTTAGCCAAGATGTTATTAATTTATGTACCCGATGTATGTACGTACAACTGCGTATGAAGCGCTAACCTATGTTTAGCTGTTGTGTGGTTTAATGTGTAACATATGGATTATCATGTCAAGATTGCAACATTTCTACAAATGTATGTCAATGACGATCGCATAATAATGACATGATTATTAAAATAGAGAACGCAGTAGATAAGTGAGACTCATAAACCCATGAAAAGAAGAAACCAACGCAATAAATACTTCCTAATAAGCATATGACATGCGCACATCGGTGGTCGCAGAACCTTCAACGCGGCACAAACATGCATTCCACGATCAGCGGTGTACGGTCCCAAAACGAAAGCAACGGTGCATGCACTACATAAACGGTATAACAAATGCAGAGCAAGCACAAGAACAACTATTCCCCCAATGAACTGCTGGTAAAGTAACAGGAAAATCAAATCCTAATGAAGTACAGTACATGGAGACATGACAAGAAGGATGCCACCTTGGACAGGACAGGGCATAAAACAGAACACTTGGATGCTTGAACCTGAACTGTTTAGCAAACCTCCCGCTTACCTCGCCACCATGCTTCAAAAGGATATCAACATACAAGGCAATCATAAACGAATAATATATCATACGATAACGACAAACTAATTACATTAAATACACAGTATACATGAAATGAAAGTTAATATTGTAGATATGACTATAAGAAAAGAAGAAGATAAGATGGCACACAAAAAACTCTAGCCGCAAGGATGACAGTTACGTTGTTTAGCATTGTCATATTAGTATATTAATTTCCGTGATTACTGCATTCCTTATATCCATTGCATGGTACTTTGAATGCTGTCATGTTGTATATATTGGTGTGTACTATGTATTTTGTAGTCTGCAATGACTATAACGGTTATTGTTACCGTGATTTAGTCGTGGCTCAACTGGAATGACTGTTGTATATCTCATTCCAATGTGTATTAGTTGTGTCCACACTATATTATATCAGTGTTTTTCTCAGAATTATTGAATTTGCGATTAAATTTGATGTCTTTGTTCAGCATTTACGTATGTTAACATGTCATATGCATCCACTCCATATTGAGTTGTATGTAATAAAATCAACTAGATATGCATGTCAGACGTTGAATTCCGACTTGTCATTGAAAACAAGAATGTTATAGAAATATTACATTATCTCATCATACAAATATAATTTGCTCTACATAATCAATAACAATCTGAATATATATAAATTACTTGCAGTTTACCAAAAGATAAGTGATATTAAAAAGTTGTACATAAATCACCATGTACATACCGCCCTTCAGTGGTAAGTATATACCTTTAGCAGAAAAAATAACTTGTCAGAATGTAATAATATCAGTGGGAGTCCTTAGTTGCTATGGGAATAACGCTAATGGGACCGTGGAAATATATAGATGTGTTCTCCATTTGTACTAGCCAGGTTAGCCAATTCGCGTGATTTCACAGGGAACTTGTTGAGCATTGAAGTGTTTGGAACCAATGGTATGACAGAAAACCTCTTGTATTCATTCAAATTAGGAAGTCATTAAAGTTTACTGTAAAGTTGTTCCACACTACATCTTCTTGCCAACGCCCACTATAAAAGTTATAATTACAAAATTGTGTAGCCATATTGGATTTGGTGTCAGAATATTGTCAGCATGAATGTTGATGTGGAATGGCAAGACAAGATGGCTTTCCAAAATAAACTGAATAAGCCACCGTATATAACCAAGTGTACTATTTATACGTATATTATTTGATTACTAGTAGAATGTACTATATTATTATACGGCGCCCATTTTAGACTTCTGTTATTGAACGTTGTCTAATGGTGTATATTAAGTTAAGAAAACAAATGATCATCTTGACTTGATACCAGTATTTGTTATAATTACATTCTTAGATGTGACATCCGAGTGTAATTAACTAATTATATAAGCTAATTGCTACAATAATGTCAAAATAGTTGGCGACCATCTTGGACTAATGCTGTTGAAACAATGATCTAATTGCGTACCTAAGGTACTAAAATCATTGTGTATCTAAATACAATATTCGTATGCACATTTGCTCTGATATAGGGTATGAATGCAATTATATATGTTTTCTTATGTAGAGATACGATTGCACGTAATTTCACAGCAACGTTACAAAAATAAACATTCATTGTTTCAATAAACCCAAGATTATGAAAAGCATACTCTTTGTTGTGACGAAATAGTAAAATTACGTCAAATGGTCACATTTGGCGGCCATCTTGGATTTTTCCCATAGTGCAGTTAAGGAATTTAATTTTAACGTTGCAAATTTCCATCACTATGTCAAATACATCTAGTTTACGCTCTTAAATTGCTGAATTTCGTCATGCTAATACAACAATATGGCACACTATATCTATTTGACAGCCATATTGAATTTGTCAAATGTCTTAAAACGCTCATGGGTGACAGCTTGTCATCAGTTTGATTTCAAAACTAGAAGGTCTGGACATGCAAAGTCAGTAATAACAAAAAAACAAGGTAAAGCCCCAAATCGGCCTTAGGCTGCCGGACTATATTCAACTATGGCTGAAAGAAAAAATGGCGGTAATTATGCTGCATTTTCATTGGTTACCTATGTCGTGGGAGATGCTATGTCGTGGTAACGAGATGCTATCTAGTGGGAACGAGATGATATGTCGTGGTAACGAGATGCTATCTCGTAGGAACGACATAGCTAACTCGTGGTAACGAGATCATATCTCGTTGGAACGAGATCGTATCTCGTGGGAACGAGATGCTATCTCGAGGGAACGAGAATCTATGTCGTGGGAACGACATAGCTAAGTCGTGGTAACGAGATGCTATGTCGTGGTAACGAGATGCTATGTCGTGGGAACGAGATAAAAAAATAGTTGCGCATGTCCATTTTAAGCTACCGTATGTCTGTTCATATTACTGATGTTTATTTTTATATAAAACAAGAGTGCCGTAAGTCACAAAATACGCCTGTCGAAGATGGATCAGACAGCGAGGATGCAGAAATGTGAAGCTGTCACCAAGGCAAGAAACCTTAATGAGAATTTGCATTAGGTGTACGCTCCCATAGAAAGTCGGGTATTTGTAAACCCCACTACTTCAAAGAAAACGTGGGGTCGGGAAACCCGAGTTTCACAGCTGGATACTGGAATAAACATGTATGCATCCATGATACCAACCAGATTTAATGTTCCTAACACCGGGTCAAATGGCCCATTAGGCGATATGATAATATTCTGAAATTCCCAGTTAAATTCTAAATATGTTATAACGCAAATAAAATCTATAAATAATGCTATAATCAATTTTATCATTATTAGAGATGCAAAAATGCCTTTTCTCCCGTCAAAATCGGTTGACCAACGACAAATATATTGTGAAAAAAAAATAAAAAAAAAGTAAGATTTTACCAAAATATGTGTTCCGAAGACCTCTCCAAATCCCGCCAAAATGGTTCCAATACGGCTTAGGAATATGCGGGCCAAAATACTATCTATGATACCATTATAATATAAAATCATATTCAATATTTATATACACCGAGGTGAATCGATATATGTATGCATTCCACTAAACAAACGAAAACTAACAAGAAGCCAAATCGCCAAACATAATCCTTATGTGCGAAAATGAAACTGGACGTGTGAGAACTATTTTGTGTCCGCGCATGAATAATGGTCAGGCAGCTTGACCACTGCATAGGACAGAATAAATATGTCTGGTTTCTGAACTAAAATGGGAAGATATAATAAATACTAATCTTGTTTTGTTATTATTCGATACCAGAGATATGTACTAGATATTTGCTGTATTTTTATATTTTATTCAAAATGTAACAGTAAATATGAAGAGCACATAATTATGGCACCACGATTGCAAAACCTGCAATTATCTATGACATACATGCATACATATGGCATATGATGTCATGACGGAGAAATGGGGCTTATGATCTATGCTACCAACTCCGCTACCAAAATCAGCCTGCATATCCGCGCAGTCTGATCAGGGTCTGCACGGTTCGCCATTCCGTCTATCTCAATTGATTTCATACATAATAGCATCCGCGATATTCAAGGAAGGTCATTAATATATACTATAAATAGAGCTGGTCCCAGGACTGAGCCCTGAGGTACGCCAGAAAGTACAGGAACAGTTGAGGAAGATTTGTGATTTGTGATGTACCTTTCTTTCTTTTTTTATGAGATTTGGTCTAACGCCTCCTGCAGTGAAAAACGATATGGACAGTGACTAATTGCTTAGAAATATCACATTAACTATGGTACATTCATTACCAATAATCGACACATTTAGGCTATCACCTAAGTAGGCTATCACCTTAGGCTATAACATTTTGATTTGGTAGCGCCGGCGGTGTGGAAATACTCACAAATACATCTTTGTTGCATTAAAATAATTTATAGACAACCAGACAATGAAATAAATTAAAATGGCCGATATTACCGGCATTTATCTTAACTTTCATCTACATGCATCTAAGGTTTTAAGGCACATGCCCACTCAGTATGCACACACTGTTCTTTATATCAGAGACATCATCTGAGACATGTTCTGGCAAAATGAACATTAATTCACCATTACCCCATGTATTGATTGGCATTATTATACATTTTATATCAGGCATAGATGTCCACACTGATATCAGGGGCGATAACCGTGTTTCCTTCAAATGTTAACGGACATTACTATTTATTCTCTGTATATTATTTTTGATGTGCAATGATCATACTTTATAATCTGCCGAGAATATTACTTTTTCAGGTGACGCATTTAATTAGTGTAAATAATATATCATGCCTCATTTGCATATGAAAATAGACTGATACCACCGCGAGTCAGTATCAGTAAAATAAATATTACTAAATGATTATATATATATATGTATAGCGAGCACATGTAATGTTGGGGTGGAGCGCAGTGGCCTGGTGGTTAGAGCGTCAGACTGCTGATCTAAAGGTCGTGGGTTCGAGCCTCACCGGAGGCGCTGCGTTGTGTCCTTGAGCAAGACACTTTATCCACACTGCTCCAGCTCACCCAGCTGTGAATGGGTACCGATAATTCGTAGTTGCTCTGTAAATACGAATTACCGGCTTCTCTCAAAAAATCTCTACCTCCGTTCTTTCTCCCATTCTTGTGAGACGGCATGCAAGGTCCTAGAGCCAGTGCCGCCGTTAAATATAAGCAAAAAAAAACAAACAAAAAAACATGTAATGTTTATAACTGGTGGAATAGTGTCACAATTATACACTCGAACAGTTTGTGCCTACTGAGTGGGCATGTACCTTTAAGAAATTACAAATCACTTTTGCGCTTTAGCTTCATTTCATTGCTAAAATAACCCCTGCCATCGTACATATTCATACGCAGTGATTAGGTCGTATTGACAGGATATCAAAAATGTTTCACCACACCGTGTTTCACGGCACATACGCACTGTTTTGACTGGATAAAAACTGTTCTCCAGACACGAACATTGTCGTGTGGAACATTTCAATATAGAACCAGATATCATTAAATACATCACAGTGTGGGCGCAGGAATATTGTCACACCAGTATATCATCAGTTCAAAATCCGCCATTGTCCAGCCATTTCATATACTCGGTATGCTATAAGAAAAGCACGCAACAACATTAAATTTAGCTCACTTGAATATCTCAGACTGCAAATGCCGAATGCTAAACAAAATGGCAGCCATTTTGAATTCATGCACAAATTAAACATATTTATGACAGTTTTTCAAGCTGGACACATTCCTATCGGATTTAGGACATATTGTTCCATATGAAACTACAATAAAACCTTTTCCACCGCACCGACCCTCGACATTTAGGTGGACGTTTTAACCCTGAACACAACTGAACACAACTGAAGGTGACAGTGGACGATGGGAGCTATTTTCCTCAGATAGTTACCCATCCCTCCCTTTTCCACTTCTTTGGAGACGGAATTCGTAATATGAGTGATATCTGCTCGGAGATGCTTTTTTTCGTAAGCGATACTGTTTACCATTGTTTACGGCGGGCCTTCTCACCAGCTGAGGCTGACGGTGATTTGTGTTTTGTCTGACGTTGTTAGAATCAATTGTAATAGACTCTTTTTTTTCCATGATCGTAGTATTCACTTCACCACTTCTCCGAGGGGTATACGTTACGTCGTCTTCTGGCAGTAACGTAGTGTTTCACTTTGCTACTTTCGATGGCGAGTGAAAAGCGATCCGAATTCCTTGTCAAAGTCCACCAATAACGGTGATTTTCACATTCCAGGGGGCCGTTTCACTAAACTTCTTACGACTAAAATGTTCGTAAGTGCAAAATTATGATAGTCTGTAAATGTCACATTAACAATGTTTTCTTGTAAACAATTATTGGATTTACATTTATTGAGCATAGGCTGCATATGCAGCCTATGCTCAATACATGTAAATGCATCAATTGAAATTTCCAGACGATCCTAAATTTGCACTTACGAACATTTTAGTCGTACGAAGTTTAGTGAAACGGGCCCCAGATGATTAAACATACTGGCGATCATTTTAGGTATGAAATCCGGGACGGCTACGCCGTTATATTCCATGCTTTTCTTTCTATATTATGGAGGATCATTTTTGCGCGCCAAACTATCATATCGGATCATGGAAGACCCATAAAGAATGAACCGTTCTTCAAGAACCTGTGCTTTAGACGGGCAAAATTGCCAGATTCTCGTCAGACATACTTGAATTGAACATATGTTTGAAATGTAGTAGTTTTGATTGATCATGAAGTGATTTTACAATATGATTGTATTTGTCCATAACGATAAATAGCTCTGAACTGTGTTTTGAAGCTGCGCTATCTGAGGCGAAAAGTACATTTTTCATAACATTAGGTTTTGTATTTTTTTTTTTTTTTGGAGGATTAAATATTTAATTTTCCCTTTTTAATACATTATGATCACTGTATAGAAATTTAACATAATATTATCTAAGTATACTACACAAGGTTGCATACAAAATGTATCAGAAAGTAGTGTTGAGAAGAGCCTGTTATACACTCTACTGGTAACTACGGAGCCCCGCAGTGACGTAGAATTCTTTTTTTTTATTAATTCTTTCCCACGAAATAACAATTCGTTCCCTCAATTAAACACTTCGTTCCCACGAAATAACAATTCGTTCCCACGATATAACAATTTGTTCTCACGATATAACAATTCGTTCCCTCGAATTAACATTGTTATATCATGGGAACGAATTGTTAATTCGAGGGAACGAATTGTTATATCGTGGGAACGAATTGTTAATTCAGGGGAACGAATTGTTAAATTGAGGGAACGAATTGATATTTCGTGGGAACGGGTTAATGAAAAAAATCCATGACCCCTGCGGGGCGTCGTAGGTAACCGCCCTATGATACCTTTTGCTACAAATACTATACATTGTCGGCGCAGAATTCGTATTAAAGCCATTCGAAATAATGCAATGCATACCTCATTGTCGCATACACATGTACATACATGCGGTAAAACAACATTCAAATGAATTCACCTGTGTCATACATACATATACATGTACACTGTAGAAATCATGCTATAGTCGAACCTCCCTGAACGGCCACCTCTCTACAACAACACCCTCTCTGTAACAGCCACTATTTTATATCCCAAATTGATGATGTCCACTATATTTAAACTGCTGAGCACGAAAATTGTCGTCTGCTGTTGCTTTATAGTTTGCCTTAATTCTTAATAAAAACATGGTTTGGCAGCACTTTAGAATCATTTCCATTGGAAATGATTCTAAAATTCTGTCAAAGCATGTTTTTTTATGAGAATAATCGAAGAAAATAAATAAACAGCAGACGACAACATTTAATTCAGCATTAACCTCCCTACAACAGCCACCTCTCTACAACAGCCAGTTTTGTATCTTCCCATGGCTGGCTGTTGTAGAGAGGTTGAACTGTATAACCATTTAGTACATGCCCCTCTGTCACGTACCTAGCCATCTTAAAGGTACATGCCCACTCAGTAGGTACAAAATGTTCTTTATATCAGAGACATCATCCGAGACATTATCTGACAAAATAAACATTCATTCACCATTACCCCAAGTGTATTGATTGGCATTATCATACATTTTATATCAGATGTAAATGTCCACACTGATATCAGGGGCGATAACCTTGTTTCCTTAACATGTTAACGGACATTACTAATTATTGTCTGTGTTTATTTTTTGGTGTGCAGTGATCATACTTTATAATCTGTCGAAAATATAATTTTTTCAGGTGACGCATTTCATTAGTATAAATAATTAAATACTAGTATGCCTCACTGAGTGGGCATGTACCTTTAAAATTAGGGGAGATAATGCTGAGAAAAAGAAGGAAAGAAATATTTCCATTTGTGTTCTTATGAAATATACATGTTTAGCTGAATATTAAACCTACCCCATTTGATAATGTGTTGTTCTCGTTTATCCTTCAAGTTTGTATGTGCACTTTTAAACTATTTCCTGTTCTATCTGATTTCTGTTCTTGTTTATGAATGATTCGAACATTATATCGCGTTTTTCATATTTACATTTTAATACGAAATGTTTTTCTAGTGTAACGATGAAATTAAGTTATTGTGCCAAAAGTGCATTATCATTTATTCCTATAGAAATGTATTAAGTTCATTCAGTATACATGTTATACCCCTATCATTTAAGTAAGTTATTGGCGGAGACCAACAATGTTGCACATGGGTACATTCACAGAATAAGTGTTTTATACTTCAACATATATAGATCGAAATCCACATAGGCTACTATACTTACTATATTACAGCGATACAGTAATGTATTTATTCCCAGAATTCGCATCGGGTATTTGTATTGGACGTTGTGTAATGTGGAATCTATAGTACAATCGAAACTACTTAACGTGTAAATTTGTTGCCAACATAGAGTAACATCTGAAAACTCGCTTGTCCATTTTCAAAGTTTGTTGAGATTGTATTTCTTCAACATTTGTCCCGTGGAGACGATTCTGATGTGGTGATAAAACATGATGGATTTTTATGATATATAGCGCACCAAGGACGATGTCTTGTGTGTTTTATGGTTGCACTATAAACATTATTTACAAAATCCAAAAACTTTCATTAAGAATCAAGTATAATGTACTGGCCCTCAAATTATATTTATGTTGACGGTAACCAATTCTTCTTCAAAACAACAGGTATGAGATTACAGCAAACTGTACAATAATGGATAAACAGTTTCGCATTTCCTGCACCATGTTTCATAAAAATAATCAGCCGATTAGTATTAAAGATATTAAAGGAAAAAATACTGTAAACATATCTAAAATCATAACATCACACCGTTCGGAAACCACGTGATCCCACAGCCTGTAATATAATGTTTAGAAGCTATTGTTGCACATGTAAGTATTGTATTCATTGTACAATGTCGTATTAATTAATGTTTAAAATAACATAAGACTACAATATATGCAAAGATATAGATTTTACAAACGTTTATAACGCAACCATTGCTCCATGTAGCAGCTCCGGCGGCAGGACCGGACACAATTAAACCACTTGTACTTCGACATGTTCGAGAGCTGCGTGAACAGATTGCACCAGTCCTTAAGGTAATATACACCTTATCAATTAAAACAGGACAAGTACCGACGGACTGGACCTCTGCAAATGTTGCACCGTTGTACAAGAAAGGTGATAAGTCAACAGCAGCGAACTACCGCCCAATATCACTTACCTGTATGTTGTGTAAGGTCCTGGAGCATGTGGTTGCTTCCAATGTGGTCAGACATATGAATTCAAATGGCCTGATGTACGATCTACAGTACGGTTTCAGAGAGCGTAGATCCTGTGATACCCAGCTAGCCATGTTAGTAGAATATCTAGCCAAACATACCAGCATAGGTAAGCAAACAGATCTAGTGCTCCTTGATTTTAGCAAGGCTTTTGACATGGTGTCCTACGAGAAGTTGCTCTACAACCTACACAAATATGGTATTCGAGGATATACACTTGCATGGATACGAGCATTTCTGAGTGGACGACAACAGACAGTTGTACTAGAAGGCGAGAGACCAGACACCATACCTGTCACCTCGGGCGTACCTCAGGGTTCTGTAATTGATCCCATACTATTTTTGGTGTACATTAACGATCTGCCCGAAAGTATTATCTCACAAGTACGGCTCTTTGCAGATGATACAGCAGCCTACTTGACCCTAAATAACAAAACTACAGACAATATGACACTACAAGCCGACCTAACCACTATGGAAGACTGGTCAACTCGATGGGATATGAGTTGTAATCCCTCGAAGTGCCAGGTCATACAGGTCACAAAGGCTCGAACCCCTTTCCCTAGCATTTACAGACTTCACGGACAAGTGCTTCAGATTGTCAGCAGTGCTCGCTATCTCGGCGTTAACCTTGCCAACAACTGCTCGTGGAATACACATGTCAATCGAATTACTGGCAATGCCAATCGCACACTGGGGTTCCTGAAAAGGAACATTAAGACAAGCAGTCCCAAAATCAGGGAGCACGCTTATAAAGCCCTTGTCCGTCCCCAAGTTGAGTATGCCAGTGCCGTTTAGGATCCCCACACACAATACAACTTCAACCAACTTGAAATGGTTCAAAGGCGGTCAGCCAGGTGGGTTCTGAACGACTTTTCGAGCTATTCCAGTGTCACTACGATGCTTGACAGGTTAGGATGGAGGTCTCTGGAGCAGCGCAGGTCGGATGCTCGCCTGTGTCTCTTTTACAAAATTGTCCATGGTCTCGTGGCCATACCAATGCCAGCATACATTCAACATCCGACTAGACTCTCTCGATACTGCCACTCGGTGAGCTTTCGACAAATACATACTGGAGCAAACTATTACAAATATTCATTCTTTCCTTTGGCTATAGTACAGTGGAATGCACTACCACATGATGTTGCACTGATGCAAGATTTGGAGAAATTCAAACTTGCGGTTAGTCGCATCACCCATCCCAAACCTTAAATCCTGAAATTATGTTTTTAACCTGATTTTACCCTCCACTTTCACACATATTGTAACATGCTATCACAGTACTCCACTTGTCTTATTCTTTTAAACCTTAATATTTCTATTAATTGGACACAGGTGCGCAACTGCTCGAAATTACCCGTGAGGGTGTGCAGCAGTATTAAGAGATAGATAATAAAGGGGGTTCAATAAATGATATTTATATCTGAAGTAACATAATACATGTGTACCTGAAGTAGCCTAATATACATGAAGTGCCGTTTTTTGCCTTTATTTTTTCACCTTTGACCCCTAATCGTGGCCTCTGATTGGTCAGTCTCCACAGGAAATTCAAGATGGCGGCGAATTTTAAAATCGAAATCACTGTCGGTTCAGCTGAATTTTTTCCATGTGTACAGTATATGCGACGTAACCAACGACACAGATATTAGGCATTGGGCGTACCGGCATAAAACATGACTTTTAGTACCATCTCTGCGCACTAAAGATTTGTGTTACCAATGTGACTAAACATATATATTTCCACATGATAGACCTTGAGAAGTAGGAGCTTACGCCTAGTAATTTGCATAAACAAGATGGCCGCCATTGAAATAATACTTTACTATATGTAGGGGCATATCGTATTGTGGAAGCAGTTTTAAAAGCACAAATACCGATAAGCGTCAGGCATTTAATACTTTATAGACGACTACATGTTTATCAATCCATTTTATCAAGAATATGATGTACGGAAATCCAGCATGGCCGCCATTTTACATGAATTTTATGAATGATTTAAAGAACAGGCACGTATGAACAATTAAGTGTTGAAACCACACATATATATGAAACTAACATAGTCCCAATGTGTTTAGCATGTTGGTATTATATGCAACAAAAACATATAATTTGTGGTATAAACGTGCTATATTGCATATACAATATGGTCGACCTTATGAAATGTATATCCAGTTTCTGGGATATTTGTATGCAACGTCGTTATTTCAGCAGTCACAGCATGGTTAATGTAAACACAATTCTGACATGTAATAACTGACATGCTATAAAATGCATATAAACCAATTATATGATAAAAAGAAAAGTGGGTAAATCCAAAATGGCGGCCATTTCGTACGAATTTCGTGAACTATTCTTATAACTTTGTATCACATACCCGTTCAAAACGGCAATTGTCCCACGCATTTTATACATATTTTGTTTACTAAAAGCATAGAAATGAACGTACACGTCGTATTACTTTGCATATTTAAGATATCCATCACGGTGAAATTGGAACAGCCATTTCTTGGAATTCTGAGTTATTCACGTATTACACACAACCTATCAGACGAGAGCATACGATCAGCTTTAACATGTACTTGCAGCAACAAGTTTCTCAATATTCATTTGAGGCAATTAAGATTTGCACACCTTCAAGATGGCCGCCATTTCGTACAATATGCGTAGCAATACAACTTAATCACCATACACATTATATCAGTAGCGTCGGAATAAAAATGATAATTGTTTATTGTATATGTACATGTACATGTATATGGTTTAGTATGACAAGAAGCTGTAATACATACCCTATTTTATATTTAACATACAATGTACTTTGTGCTTATCATGCGATTTGGGGACTGTACATGTGTTTGTTTCATGATTAATGTGTAATATCCTCTACCAACGCTCATTAGCAATAATGTATCTGTCTTAAGATTATAACATATTGTATCAACTGTTATTCCATTTTGTATTTTGTCTAATGCATTACCATGCACATTATACTGTTCCATGGTAACAAACTGAACAATATGCATATGATAAATATCAAGTGTATGCGAACTTATGTAATACAGCCAATTAATACAATATAAACTACATCATGCATGCACCTTCAGCGACAGATTAATCGATACGCAATGTTACCGCCAAATGAGACTAAATGAAATGCAGAAGTGTCAACATCACATAACTGTTGTACCTTGTTTTGTTATTACCACATGTGTACGTAAACATGTAACATACATGACAGTCCATGCAACCAACATATGCTATGAAGTATATGAGTCTGACATACCTGTTTAAACATGTAGTGAACATTATATATCACTTCATCCATTTAATAGTGTGTCCTTATTCATTGTTTACTTTATGTTGAGTACTGACCACAGGGAAACATGACGGCAAAGCAAGTAAGAGGGTTATCATGTGTGTTTTGATATGTCACATTACATACAATGTCGAGATACGCACGACTCTTGCCGAACACGACTACCAAAACAACGTATACTACGCGGTTCACGTTCTATTCTAGCTGATTGCTTGAGATTCTATGCGTGGGACCATGTACAGCTAATCATTGTAGTACCTCATTCAAAACTCGGCATAGCTGCACGTATTTTGTACATTATCCTTATTTTCCAGGTCAGGAAGTGGTGTTAGATCTATCGAATGTATTATTGTCTATGTCTATTTTCCATGCACATGCATGCTTAGCCAAACATAAGTGCATCAATCTATTTCTAGTTTTAGTGCAGATGAGCGATTAATAATTACAACCTATATGGAATTGATATGCCACTCGCTCATGTAGCACACTCATTTACATAAACTAGTTGTATACACAGGCGAGAGTTTTATTAATTATCAACCATATAAATGTTCTGGTATGGTAGGTGTTTTTCATAAGCATGAATTCAATTGCCAGCAGGCAATAACAATGTTAATATTAAACCAACATAAATTAAATCAATACTCCAACCGCTGGTCGCGGAATGCATGGTTGTGCCACGTTGAAAGCTCATCGATCACCGCTGTGTGTGTGTGTTGTGTGCTTAACCTGATGTATCGCCGTTAGTTTCTTCTGTACATGTATTCATGTGTCTCCTTTGGGTATCTTGTTATATATTGTCCATAGCATACCATGCACAAAGATAATGAGATATGACAACAACGAAACATTTATGAAGCGGCCACTGAAATAATTTAATGGCATGGGTTGTTTATCACATCTGACCAGATAATACATAGAACTAGGAATATAAACATCGATCATGAAACATGAAGACTAATAGGCAACATGAATAATGGGGCTGGATAAACCACTATGTTGACGTACATCTGTCGCTTAATTTCTCGTGACACGGTATGATGGATGCTGACGTGTTGTATATAGAATGTATCACCATGCATGTGCATCATGCAAGGCGGTAAAACAATCTCCTTTTCGTTCCTTTGTTTCTTTGCGTACTTCCGTCTATAACATAAACGTAATAAATTGCAATATTTCGTCGAGTTGTTGTATTTTCGGTTACCCATTACATAATGTTTGCATATTTGTGATACATACTTTCTTTCTATAGCTGCCCCAAGGCGAATAGACAAAGTCAAATGACATTTCCGCTAAAGCTAAAGTACATGCTATAAATATACAACGCATACACCAAGTTGTTGTATGCTTCATTGCTATTGCGACCGCATCCTAGTAATACATGTACTGGCGGCTGAACGAGCAATTTCCGTTAAACCATGATGTGCTTGTGATAGGAGTATACAAATTAGTACTTAATTTAATTACCAATAAGAACTGAAGAGTATTAACAATATTGCATAAACACGTTAAATAACCGGACCATTGTGTATGCAGATATAGCAGCTACTGATTTCATGAAATTTGTATTCAATATTCTTTCTGCAAAATATTAATATCCGAATGTGTGGGTCGGTCTCCATATATACACCATACTCTACAGATATATACGTACATAACGTACTTGTGAAAACTCATCGGCTTTACACATATTTTAAATATTAAACCCTACAATACGTAGGTAGCAACCGTGTTTTGTGCAGACATATATTACCAACACGAACAGATCACCTACAGATCAACTCGATTAACACATTGTGTATTAAACATCTGACCTTTCTGGATGTACACAAGTTATAATTATTGCCTAATATCATATACATTTATTTAAAAGACGGGCGGAACGTAATGTAATATATGTATAACTAATACTAACAACGTATTTCATTATAACAGTCTAAACAGCATTGTAGCGTTTAGTTTCGAACTGGAACAGTATGTACTTATTGATATAGTCAGGGCCTATCAATTAACAGTTAATAGTCGACCCAGATATAGTGAGTATGCCAATTTATGTACATGTACATACTTGACAAAATGCCTGTAAAATGGCAGTCATCTTTGATTTATACAAATTATGTACAAAATATGAGAAGTAAACATTTCCAATGTGTCAGCGTGTATGTGTCAGAAATTGTTATCATTTCCCTTAAAGGCCCTGAACGGCTCAGTATTACAATTTTCCGATTTTTTCAAACACAAAAACATGTTTGGCAACTGATTTAGTACACAAAACTAACATATACTGCCTAATAGATACATCTCAAGTCTTGAGCTTTACATCTTAATCGCAATGTGAAGACAACAAAAACTTGTTTTGTGTACCACTCAGTGCAAAATGTCAATATTGACAATTTCATTTCCGTAACCCAACGGCTTCGGTTCGGAAGCGAGTCGATAAACTCCGGCTATCGGAATTCATCGGCCGCGAATTGGGAAGTTGAGGAGTTGACCCGAGCGTCTATCGGAAAATCGATCGGGCTTTGAAACACGCACCTGCTGTTTGTTTATCAACAAATATTGATATTTTCATCGACTACAAACTCATTTTTGTACCAAAATGAATGCAAACAGTTTCAAAGTGTGTGTAAATAGAAACCTGTTGGATGTATGTGTGGGAAAACCCAATAGGAGGCCAAATTCGGCAACTTGAGCCGTATAGGGGCTTTAAAGGTATTACTCGTACACAATGATGCAATTGCTGTTAGTAGATTAACAATGGTCGCCAATGTGTCTCATATATAATTAAACGTCAATTATCTTACATATGCCATTGTTAGTACGATTGTGTCGAATCATCTTCAGAGCATGAATATGTTTCTTGGTACCGAAACTGATCATGACAGGCAGTGTGTGCCAACTGATTCGCATAATCAACACAATTCGTATAAAATGTCGGCCATCTTGGATTTATTGAACATGTAGATATCACACAATTGCCTGGTAAACAGATGTATTATAGTTATTAAATATTCAAAGTTAATTGGTAAATTCCTTTCGTTTACGATACCTCTATATATAGAGCAAAATTCTATAAATTATATATAATTTTCAACAATTACTGCCATCTTGTTTGTGGAACTTAACAAGTGTGCACGACTGTTATGATTCTTCTAACACATATAATATTCAGGATACATATATATGAACGACCTGTGGTCATATTACTTCAGAACTAGTGTTTGGTACCCACACTGATAGCACGTCCTTTTCCATTTACTTTCATATTCATTTTTTTATCAAATTCCAATAAAATGGCAGCCATATTGGATTTTCACAAGCTCGGTTCAGGCTTACATCAATAGTTATATATTCGGTAATGTATTACCTATTAAATAAATTAAGATGCGCCAAATTGTCCCTTCAAATATTGGTTCTACAATGTAATATATATCCTACGGTAGCCGATGTTTTTTTTTCACTGGCGGCCATCTTGTTTCTGCAAATTAGTGGGCTTAAGCTACTACTTTGAAAAATCTATCATACAAAAATATATACATTATATGTATCTAAACACATTGGCACCAGCAATCTTTGGTGCGCTTGGATGGTACCGTCAACCCTAACGCGCCCACGGCCTATATGTCCATTATGATTACAATTAATGCTTATTATGTCAACTGTAGTCTAAAAACAGCCAATATTGAAACTCATCGCAAACAAAATCGGAGATTTAAGCAGATACAATACCGAAACTACCTAGCGTGGGCGCCGCCATTTTATTTTGAATGACGTCGCTAGATTTGTGACGTATGGCGAGGTAATGACGTAAAAACATGACGTCACGCACGTTCAAACAATTAAATTTAATATGCGGTAGGCTATAAATTAAATATATGATTAGTGCCATCGACGTCGAATATAAAATCGCCCCGACAACTTTATAGGGGCTCGCTAAAGCTCGCCCCAATAAAGCTGTATAATGCTCAACCGAATATATTTTATATTCGACGGCACTAACCATGTATTTACTATATATAGCCGACGAAAAAATAAAATTGCATTTCCAAATCGTATTGACAGGATATCAAAAATGTTTCACGGCATCGTGTTTCACGGCACATACGCACGGTCTTGACGGGATAAATCAAATTATGATTATTTGTGCATTGAATTTTCAGATTTAGCTTTCACTAATAATAATAATAATAATAATGATAATAATAATAATGATAATAATAATAATAATGAACAATCATAGTTATTCAGACCCATCTCCGTTACATATTTCCGCTTTAAACATGTCCATTAATGGGGAATCCCCTGGAAAATGAAAGTTGGACATTATTTGGGCACATAGGTCGGACTTTTATCTAGTTTACTTCCGCCTGATGTTAACATTGGAACACCACACATTCTCTGTAATGGTTTGAAATTTATAAACCTCATATTCTCATAATTCTTAACACTTAAACATATGACAGCAACTTGTGTTTGAAAACATGCCAAATGAAATGTGGTACAGTTTTCGGACACATCTGATACCCGTTCATTCTGGAAGTCGGGCTTCGTCAATTTAGATTACTTGCAGGTTATACTGTCATTTGGGCTAATTCTGCGCATCGGCTAATGTGCAATTCACGTCAAATTTAGCCATTCCTACTTCATAATAAACTATCTGGATTTTGGAATAAACAAGTTGGGGTGGCACGATTTACCCAAAATCTAACCCAATCTTCAGGTAGGCTTAATTACTATATTTATTAATAAATAAAGCTAAAACATCATAATAACGATGTTTGGACTGTACTTACATCATATATTTCATCATATATTTCATTAATGTGGTCATACCATACCATTTTAATGTTTTGATGCAAAATGGAAATAGTTGTATATATGAAATAAATGGAGAGTACCGCGATTAACCTATGCTAGGAAGCCAAGGAAGATAATCCAGTTTATAATGGCTAAATGGGAATGATGATTTTTAATTGAAAAGAAATACAAATAAAAACAGTAGAACATCTCTAATGTTGACATCCAATCAGACAGTGTGCGAAAACTGTTCTGATAACTAGTATAATTATTCCACATATATGTATGTGCGATATATGCAATCATGATCGATGATAACTTAAAGTTAGACAACTGAGACATGATTAATGAGTCTTGATCACAGTAGTCTCCCTTTATACTAATGCTATATTAATCGCTTTCCCTCGGAAATATGTGCTTTATTCTTCCTTTTTCCGGTCCAAA
Organism: Conchocele bisecta; assembly: GCA_029237695.1. Taxonomy (NCBI): domain Eukaryota; kingdom Metazoa; phylum Mollusca; class Bivalvia; order Lucinida; family Thyasiridae; genus Conchocele; species Conchocele bisecta. Next base: position 9,027,527 of record CM055279.1, read on the forward strand.
TGTGCTTATTATATGATATACTAATGATATATTGTAGAAAAAGTATATAATATAATCATAAATGGTATTTTTAAGGAACATTTGGGTAGATTGGGGTAAGATTTGGGCAAATCATGCTGCCGATTAATTGCTACACTGTGAGTGTGGCCCAATTTTATCACATTCCGTTAGTTTGGTAAAAAGTTATTCTGAATATAGTCAAAATGTGTAAAATCGTCAGACCCTGCTGATTGAATAGCTGTTTTATTTACTAAATTAACTGTTCCACTAAGAAACGAACCTGTCATGATGTCACTGGATAGTTCTGCTTCAAGTTTAATACCAATTTTGCTCTGCTGATCCAGTATGCTGCTCGCCATTTTGTTTACACTACCAGATGCGCAGCATTAGCCGCACAAATGTGACGTTCCAACACGCATGTGATGTCATATGTCACTTACTGACGTCAGAACGTTATGACATTTTACCTGCACAAATATCTTTGAACTGTGTTGAATATTCAGGAAAGTTTGACTGAATATGGAGATGGTAATGCCATATAAATGTGTTTGGAAAGCCTTAGCAGAATTAGCCGACACCATTGTAATGGTACCTGGTCATTTTGTAACCTTACCATTTCGGTAAATGGACAATCTTGAACGAGTTGTCAACGGTCAAAACGGTCAATTTGTAAATTGGTCATTTCGTAGCCGTTTCCTGGGACGAAGGGTGTATGTATGGTCACTGCCGTTTCAAAACCATTGGTCAATTCATACCTAGACGAAAAATTAATACTAAGAAATAACTTAAAATTAATTGATGAAAATGAAACGAAAAAAAAGTTAAGTTTAATACCGATAACATCTTTTAGACTGGATGAAATGTGCGGTTTACACATTACAACGGATATTTCAGGATGTTGTCACTTCAATGATCTGCTTTAAGCATTTTGTTAGTTACAGGCAAAATTAGCTACCACAGCCAAGGCGATAATTGTGTGTACGAAAGAATGTCACACATTTTTGTGGGCTGTGGAAGCATAAATTACGTGTAAAATCTGGCTGAAATCCCATTGCAGTCTCAACATATTGACGTGAATCACTGAAATAAACATTAGTAAATCTGATGTTAAAATTTGTTACTAATAAGAGTCATTCACTAACATTGAATGATCTAAAACGTGCGTTTATTTTGATTTGCATTCCAAAATTTCGACATAACCTTCCGTGAATTTTACTTTCGGATTTCCTTTGTTATATTCGCAGAATGATCAATAATGACATCACTAGAAAACCTAAACTGGAACGTTACACATACCACAGCCAATCAGGTGGCGATGTGTGTGTGGGATTCTTTCGGAAAAAGATATTTCTCTGTAACATTGCTAGCTAAAACGTGTGTAACTAACAATATACTAAACATTTTTATTTTTTATTGATTCTCAACGAAGATCATGTTTTTGACGGCGCGTGAGAATCGTCTCCAGTGGAGACGGTTCTCAGGTCCTGTCGAGGCACGTTTTTTGTTTGTTTTTTTTTTCTGTTTTTTTTTCTGTAATAAATATGAGTACCGGTATGTCGCCTTCTGTTCATTTTAAATTTTCATTGATTTTTAACAAGGACAAGTCTGAAGGCACATGAGAATCGTCCCCGTTGGAGATGCTTCTCATGTCTTGTCAAGGTGTGTTTTTCAGTAATAAATATGATTGGAAATGAATATAAGCGGACGACAATTTTTGTTTCCCACGCTGTAAGGGTTAACAGTAAGTTGTTAATTATTTGTCAAGCAGTGCAGATCCTGATGAGACGGCTCATAACGGGCCAGCTCATCTGGATCTGCACTGTGTGCAAACATTGAAACAGTGATCATTGGTGTTGAAAAGGTTAAATACTGCTATAAAATGGCTCCTTTAATAGACCTATTGATCATTATGCAGACTTCTAATTCGCTAATCGAGAAACCAAGTGATGCATCCTTTACGACCAGGCAAATCAATATTTTTATTTTATTTTTTTGTTGTTTCTGTAATGTATTAGTAGGTCTGGATAAAAATAACTAGACTGTACCATGTTTTTAGTAATTCAAGGGTGATGTGCATTCAGGTAACATATTGAAACAAACTCTCATATGGCAGAAATAAAAATCTTAACTGTCAACTGTCGGGGAATGGGAGGGGGAGAAAAAAGGACAGATATTTTTAGATACCTGAAAGCGAAACGTTACCAAATTTATTGTTTACAGAAAAAAATGAAAAACTTACATGTATTAATTCACAATGGAATGGACAATGCTACTTTAGCTTTTGTAGATCGAATGCAAGAGGGGTCGCCATACTGTTCAGTAATGACTTTGAGTATAAAGTGCATAACTCTAACACTGATTCTGAGGGTAATTATATATTATTAGATATAGCAGTAGAAAATAACAGACTCACACTACTTACCATATATGCACCAAATTAAGACAGTCCAGAATTCTTTGAACGTGTGTTTCATGAGTCAGAGGCAGTCGGTAACAATACAGTCCCACCTCCCCTAACGGCCACCTCCCAGCAACGGCCACCTCTCTTCAACGGCCAGTTTAAACTCCCCCCGTTAGAATTTAACGTTATTTTACCTCTGTCCAACGGTCACCTCTCTTCTCCAGCCAACGGCCACAAAAAAACACAACAAAATCGTCAAAAGACCTCTCGAACGGCCAACATATTTTTGCTAACGGCCAGTTGATTTTTTCATAGCAAAGTGTCATAAGCTTCTCTGACCGGCCAACATATTTTTACAGGTCGTTTTTATTCTGAACGGTCAATATAATTAATCCCGCCAAACGGCCACGTCAATTAAAACCTGACACGAACCACCTCTCTGAGCGGCCAACATATTTATTTTTGACAAACGGCCATAAACCACGACAAAAACGGCCTGTAAACAGGCAGCATATTTTTTTTAATGGACATATTCGTACGCAAACGTTACCGTGAATCGCGTAAAATCAATATTCCTATGTAGCCTACCGGCAGATCTAATCGAGTGTGCCGTATCTATCGGATACCTTCGGTGGTAATCGGTCGATAAAAGTTGTGTGTAAACACATGTCCAAGTTGTGTATTCGAATTTATCACCTGTCTGGCATCTGACAATGGGATTGCCAACAAGTTCGTCACCGTTTGATAATCATATCAAAGGTGTTTATTAACAGGATTAGGATACTCAACACGGTCTGCTGACTGAATATGACACCATGTGACACTGCAAGAAAAGTGGGCTTATTTGGGTTTGTGACCAGTGTAGCTGTAAATTAGTCTGCTCAGTGTGTTCATTACATGTTTTTACACAAAATTGGATTAACATTAGCATGATTATAACTTTGTCACACAAATGCAGATCCGAATCCAGACTACAAGTTATTCTGATCAGGAGCTACACATGTCAAAAACTGAACGAGCCCAGTTTGTCATTATGTCATGAATGCATAATTGTTATTGGTCAATTTGAACATTTAACATGTTTAATAAATTGTTATTTCTCAAAATAACCATGATTACTATTTTGTCTTCTTCAATATTAAACATACTAACAATGACAAATGTATATGTTCTATAGTAAATAAAATATAATACTATAAAACATATCCAATCCTAGTGGTTTCTATGTTCATATATCAGTATAAGCAACTGAGAATTTGATGGCTGTTCATTGATCATGATGGCTGTTCGTTGGTGACCCTCTCCACAACAGCCACCTCTCTACAACAGCCACTTTTAGTCCGTCCGGCTGCTGGCTGTTGTAGAGAGGTTGGACTGTACCATAATTATTTGTGGCGATTTCAACTTGGTTCAAGATCCTGACTTAGATTATAAAAACTATAACAATATTAATAATCGCAGAGCAAGAGAAAAGGTATTGGAATTTAAAACAAAGGAGTATCTGACAGACCCATTCCGTGAATTCTACCCTCAATTAAGGAGATATACATGGCATAGAAGAAATCCTATACAACAGGCACGGCTAGATTTTTTTTTAATATCAGAAAACCTAGTCTCTTCTGTAAGAAAATGCTCAATTGAAACTAGTTACAGATCAGATCACTCAATGGTATTGCTGACACTAAAGTTTTCTAACTTTGTAAAGGGAAAATCTCTTTGGAAGCATAATAATTCATTACTAATGGAATTATATTACATTAAAGCAGTTAAAGACAAGATATTAGACATTAAAAAGCAATATGCATTACCAGTGTATGAATATGATAGCATTGTCACAGTACCAAATGAGGAAATACAATTTAATATAAATGATCAACTGTTTCTTGACACATTACTGATGGAAATACGTGGCAAGTCAATATCATATTCCACTTACAGGAAAAAAGAGAGAGACAAACGAGAACAAGAACTTTTAAAACTAATAAATGAAATTGAACAAAACCTTTCAACTGAAAAAATCACACAACTAGACTTGTTAAAAAATGAATTACAAGCAATACAAAAAAAAAAACAAATGGGTATATTATAAGATCAAGAGCACAATGGATTGAAGATGGAGAAAAACCCACAACTTTTTTTTGTAACTTAGAATCACATAACTTTATCAGCAAATGCATTCAACAACTAGTAAGAGAGAACGGGGATAATGTTACGGATCAGTTTGAAATTCTAGAAGAAGCTAAGCTATTTTACGAAACACTACATTCAGAAAAAGATACAGAAAAGGACTGATCTAAATGCTGAACTAAACTTTCCAAATATTCCAAACCACAGAAGAAGCACATAAGTTAGATGGTATGCTGACTTACATTGAATTGACACAGCAACTAAAAAGGATGAAAAATAATAAGAGTCCAGGATCAGACGGATTTAGTGCAGATTTTTTCAAAGTCTTCTGGAAAGACTTAGGCCATTTTGTTGTAAGAGCTATAAACTACGGTTACTGTCATGATACACTATCCACATGAAAAACTATCGATCTATTTCATTATTGAATACAGTGTATAAAATAGCTTCAGGTGCAATCGCAAATAGAATAAAAGGGGTGCTAAATAAATTAATTCATAACGATCAGACAGGTTTTGTAGCAGGCCGTTATATGGGAGAAAATACACGACTGATTTATGATATACTACAGTACACAGAAGATAATGATATACCAGGGTTACTATTGCTTATTGATTTTGAAAAAGCATTTGACTCGGTTTCGTGGAATTTTTATCAGGAACACACTATCTTTTTTCCAATTTGGGAACTCATTAAGAAAATGGGTAGATGTCTTATACAGAAACTCTAAACTAGTGGTACTTCAGTGTGGCCACCTCTCTTCCTTTTTTAATGTCGGTCGTGGGTGTAGACAAGGAGATCCTCTATCACCTTACATATTCATTCTATGTGCAGAAATATTAGCAATCAGAATACGAAATAATAGTCACATTAAGGGAATTATGGTAAATAATAGAGAAATCAAACTTTCAAGCTTCGCAGACGACAATTCACTTGCATTAGATGGCAGTGAATCCTCATTAAAGGAATTAAAAAAAAATTGATAACATATCTGGATTGAAAGTAAAGTTTGAGAAGACACATGTTATATGGATCGGTAAAAAGAAATTCAGCTCTGACACAATTAAAACAAAATTTAAAATAGCCTGGGGACAAACTGACTTCAAACTTCTGGGCATACATTTCCATGTTGATTTAAATAAAATGATGGACCTTAACTTTAACCCGAAAATAATCAAACTTCAAAAATCAATTAACCACTGGAAACGTAGAATACTTACACCATTAGGTAGACTTACAGTAATTAAAACCTTATTAGTACCAACATTAAACCACATGTTCATATCATTACCGAACCCAAAGGACAAAATCCTAAAGAAAATAAATAGTATGTTATATGAGTTCTTATGGCTAGGCCCTGCAAGAATTAAAAGTTCAGTAGTTACAAAAAGCTATATAGAAGGAGGACTAAGAATGATAAATCTTTCCGCATTTGTTAAATCATTAAAACTAAGTTGGATTAGAAGGATAATAGTGAACAATGGCAAATGGATAGATATACTAAACAAATATGTTGATGTTGGGCGATTATTTTCCATGGGAACAAAATATATTGAAGAAAAGTATGTAAACAATAATCCATTTTGGAAAGATGTTTTTAGAGCATATACAGAATTAAACTCAAAAACAGATTTAACAAACCAAGATAATTTATTAGCCAACAGTCTTTTTTACAACACAAACATCAAAATAGGTGGCACAACAATTTATTTCAAAAATTTATATGAAAAAGGAATTAGATTCATAAATGACGGAGACAATAAGATTTTTACATTGGAACAGTTTAAACAGAATACAGGCATAAACATTAATTATCTTCATTACCACGGTCTGTCATCTTCATTGAAATCACTATTCCAAAAACATCAAATATTAATAACACAAAAGTTAGAACAACCTATTATACCAGCACCTTTGAGAACAATTCTAAGATCATGCAAGGGGTCTAAGGACATGTATAGTATACTAAACAAAAACACAGAAACACCTACCGGCAAACAAAAATGGAATGCTATATACGAATTTAGTGCAAACAATTGGAAATCTATATACCAAGAACAATTTAGAACTACCAAAAGTACAAGGTTAAGATGGTTACAAGTTAGAATAAATCATAATATATTAGTGACAAATACCTTATACAGGATAGGAGCTGTTAATAACAATTTATGTAATCTATGTAGCTCCGATACACAAACCATTTGACATATTTTTTGGCAGTGTCCCCAAACAGAAAAATTGCTAACTAATTTGACAGAATTGCTAAGAAATAATAACATACCAATAGAACTAACAGAAAAATCTTTCCTATTTGGGCTTTTCGAAAATACGACGTCTGAAGTAGTCAAAATTATTTTTATGGAAACAAAAGCATATATATACCGATCAAGAACAATAAAACAGAATTTATATTTCACTGCACTAAAATCAAGACTGACAGAAACATACGAAATTCATCGTCAAATTGCGCACGACAACAATACATTAGATAAATTTGACGCAATATGGGACAATAATTACAAAACTATATTGATGAATGCACAACACCCTTGATGAATAGCTAATAAACAATGATAATATTAAATAGAATTGCATGTCAACTTAACAATACCTTAATATAATCAACCAGCCACCAACCTTCCATGTCTTTTACTTGATTGATAATTGCATCACACTTTTTTTATTTTATTTTGTATGCAGAATTATTATACTGAATTTATTACATTATCATAGCCAAAATGGCTGTGGTGGTGTGATAAATTCATTATAATAAAAATTAATAAATAAATCTCTGCTTTTGTGCGTTTTTTTCTTTTCCCTTTCTTTGATTTAACCCCTTCCCCACCCCCTCCCCACCCCCCATTCCACCTCATATTATAGGTTTGGGAAATAAAGACATTATAAATATGAATCTAGTAGAAGAATATAATATACACAGAGTAATACAGGTTGAAGCAAAGACCATGATCTGACAGAACCAGCCGCGTTTTCTTTTATAACCAATGTGGGGATCGGAACAGATTGTACATTGGCTTGTCAATACATAATGTTACCAACAACTTTAACATTTAACCCTTTCAGTCCTAAATAACTGGAATGGATTATATATAATATGTTAATTTTCGGTCAATTCCATTCAACACAAAATACTTTTCAAATAATCGATTTATAATTTTTTTATTTTTTTTAACAAATATGAAAATCACTTGCAAAGAGTGCAGATCCTGATGAGCCGGCTCATCTGGATCTGCACTGTTTAAAAACACCTATATAAACGGCTGTAGTGTTGAAAGGGTTAATACACGATTTAAACATGTAGATGCACAGTAGGATTGAACTTCACTTTTTACAGAGTGGGGCTGGTTCAGTTGGATCATGGGTAATATGAATGATAACATATAATCAATTACATGTATTACATATGCTAAATCAAACTTTGGCTCTTGCAGCGCTGGAGAGTGACATTGTCATCTGCGGGTTTATTATAAGTATTACTGTCTTTTTTTAATAACACATGCAAGTTTTTTATTAAAAATTCAGATCTCATTAATGACGATTCTAATGTACCACTCAACCATGAAGTCTTAATAGAACAGTGATTTCTACCCAGTACTACAAGAGCAAAAGAGGGTGAATATCTGTAATTGTATATTTTGTATTTGTATCTGACTATTACATGTATATTATGTACGATTTGTTGGGGATGGCCCCGACCCACCGCAAACCTATTATGGGGAAAAAAAATATTTAAAAAAAAATATATATATACTAAACACAGATGTTTAAAGTGAATATACATACATGTCTTTGGGGACGTATGGCATTTATTATTTGCCAGAGGCGTAAGTCAGCAGAAAATTTTAAACGTGTGGGCCCGAAACTAAGCCTGTATATGGCATTTTCCCAAGCTGTTGCCCACCTTGAAAGGCTATACTGTATATTGTAAGGAAATGGGTGGGTTGGGTTACGTTTTTATGCCCCACCACGATAGTGGAGGGGGCATTTAGTGTTACCCTTGTCCGTTCGTCTCGTCCGTCCGTCACAAAACTTTAACGCTCGGGTAAATGTATCATAATTTCTTCATCCTTTAACCGATCTGCTTCATATTTCATATACACATTGCTCTAATGGTCGTCTACCGCCCTGTGCCAAATCCACGTTCGTCCTACCCCCGCCAAGCCCAGGGTCAAGGTCACATACTTAGTACTTCAAAAACTTTAACGCTCAGGTAAATATCTTATAATTTCTGTTTTCTTTCACGGATCAGCTTCATACTTCATATACACATTGCTCTAATGGTCCTCTACCGCCCTGTGCCAAATCCACGTTTGTCCTGCGCCCGCCAAGCCCAGGGTCAAGGTCACATACTTGGTGCTTCAAAAACTTTAACGCTCAGGTAAATGTCTTATAATTTCTGTTTCCTTCCACGGATCAGCTTCATACTTCATATACGCATTGCTCTAATGGTCCTCTACTGTCCTGTGCCAAATCCACGTTCGTCCTACCACCACCAAGCCCAGGGTCAAGGTCACATACTTAGTGCTTCAAAAACTTTAACGCTCAGGTAAATATCTTATAATTTCTGTTTCCTTCCACGGATCAGCTTCATACTTCATATACACATTGCTCTAATGGTCCTCTACCGCCCTGTGCCAAATCCATGTTCGTCCTGCCACCGCCAAGCCCAGGGTCAAGGTCACATACTTGGTGCTTCAAAAACTTTAACGCTCAGGTAAATGTCTTATAATTTCTGTTTTCTACCATGGATCAGCTTCATACTTCATATACACATTGCTCTAATGGTCCTCTACCGCCCTGTGCCAAATCCATGTTCGTCCTGCCCCCGCCAAGCCCAGGGTCAAGGTCACATACTTGGTGCTTCAAAAACTTTAACGCTCGGGTAAATATCTTATAATTTCTGTTCCCTTTCACGGATCAGCTTCATACTTCATATACGCATTGCTCTAATGGTCCTCTACTGTCCTGTGCCAAATCCACGTTTGTCCTGCCCACGCCAAGCCCAGGGTCAAGGTCACATACTTAGTGCTTCAAAAACTTTAACGCTCAGGTAAATATCTTATTATTTGTGTTTTATTTCACGGATCAGTTTCATACTTCATATACGCATTGCTCTAATGGTCCTTTACCACCTTGTGCCAAATCCACGTTTCTCCTGTCCCCGCCAAGCCCAGGGTCAAGGTCACATACTTGGTGCTTCAAAAACTTTAATGCTCGGGTAAATATCTTATTATTTCTGTTCCTTTTCACGGATCAGCTTCATACTTCATATACACATTGTTCTAATGATCCTCTACTGCCCTGTGCCAAATCCACGTTTGCCCTGCCCCACCAAGCCCAGGGTCAAGGTCACATACTTGGTGCTTCAAAAACTTTAACGCTGAGGTAAAAAAGATTTTGACTTGGAATTTGGCCTCATTTATTATCAAAGCGATATGTGGGGCATCCGTGTTCTATGAACATATTTTCTAGTTTTCCAATGAGTCTTCCATCTGTGGTCTAGGGATGGTGCTTTGTTTTGCATATGACGGCGGACCCACGTCTGACCACCCAAGGTCAAGGTCATTTAGGACTTATTTTCACCTTGTTTGTAAGGCAAAAATGTTGAATTTTTTGTTTGTTCTTTTTTATACGTCTGTTTGAAAAAACAGGACGTATCATGTATTCATCTTGTACGGGCGGCGGGCAGGCGTACACAGCTTGTCCACGCAATAACTAGAGTTCTACTTAACACGGTAAGACGAAGAAGGCTATTGATTTTGAAAAATTTTCCGATGACCTATCTCCCCTTGGCGGCCATTTTTAATTTTCTCACTGTATCCTTGTCCACGCAATAACTAAAGTTGTACTTCACTAATCGTATCTAAATTCAATATACATGTTTATCACGGCATGACGAAGAAGTCTATTGATTTTGAAAAATTTCCGATGACTTATCTCCCCTTGGCGGCCATTTTAAATTTTCCCACTCTGTATCCTTGTCCACGTAATAACTCAAGTTCTACTTCACCGATCATAACCAAATTCGGTATACATGTTTATCAAAGCAAGATGAAGAAGCCTATTGGTTTTCAGTGAGTTTTCTACCCTTGTTGACTGGCCTTGCCTCGACGGGTGTATATTGTGACCTTCGGAACTCTTGTTTATAATTAAGGCTGCCAGCGAGGGGATTAGCTTAGTGATAAAGATGCCCTTGTTTATCACAGCATCTAATTATAGGCATTCGGCTTGTTTCGGCTTTCATCGGTATAACTACAATAAGGCTTCTAGCTTTGGTCGGACACGACCTCCTATTACATGTATAACAAATTCCAGAATCTTATTAACGCTAATGTATATATTTTTGCACATGTTCATTTGAGAATTATTGTTATGTTGCTGAAATAGCATAGTTAGAACATGATTATGCAAAGAATATAGAATTACATCTGGTTTTGATAGTATCAACCTCGTATCATAACAAATGAAATAATGTGTTTAAGGCTGTAACGTCAATATTTTAGTGGCAAGTTGATATGTTTATTTGAGAATGATCGTTATCCTGCAGAAATACATAGAATACCAGTAGCCTATTTCATCAACATTACAAAGTATACTTTACTAGCAAAGTATACTTTGAGGGAGAAATCATTTATTTTTCCCGAAAAGCATTATTTCATATAGAACTAACAAATGCATATATTTCATGATTAAAAGTATGCAGAATTATTATACTGAATTTATTACATTATCACAGCCAAATTGGCTGTGATAATGTAATAAATTCAGTATAATAAAAATTAATAAATTTATCATAAAATTGAAAATTTCTCCCTCAAAGTATACTTTGCTAGTAAAGTATACTTTGCAATGTCGATGAAATAGGCTACAGGTACACGCAATAGGCTACAGGTACAGGTACACTACAGGTACACGCAATAGGCTACTGAGCTCCAGTACTATACCCCTGATTTCAAAATCATTGCGTATTTTACTTTCACAAATGGGTTTTTGATTTGCTTCATTACTAAATAGGGAGGAACACATGATAAAAACAATATAACAAATGTAAACATTCATTTATTTGAGTTGCAAAAAGCAAACAGTTTGCTTTTTGCAGCTCAGCTAAGTGAATTTTCAACTTTCTGACAGTATTTTCACTACTCAATTTGAAAATCGATGCGTATTTTCACATTTTTGTGCGTATTTTGTACTCCCACTTTTGATAATCAATGCGTATTGAGCTAAAATAGTTGCATAAAATACGCCAATACGCACCTTATCTGGAGCTCTGGAATACATAGAAAATTACAATTGTAAACATGCTATTTTGTTACAATGCGAACTTGTGTCCGACCAGAAGCTGCATACTTTCTAATAAATAACAAAGCAAATGGCGTTATTTAATCTCAAGGGAAGTAATCATTGTAATGTACATGTATTCAGTATTACCAGCGCCGTTCAATTATAGCAGGGATGGGTTGTGTCCTATGGGTTAGAATACCTGACTTTCAATCCGAAGTTTGTGGGTTCAAATCTCGCCTTAGGCATCAAAAGTAATTTTTGTCTAGCCCGCTTGCGGAAAGTGAGACATAGTGATCACAGTGACGTCCGTGCGTCAGTCCGTCCGAAGAAATCTGTGTTAACGTTTTTAAATACCTTTGCGGTACATCTCTGCAGTCCTATAGTCTGTTTCACGAAAGCTGTCCAAATTTTACGGCCATATAAACAATTCATAAACAATATTTTCTTAAATTTTCCTTTAATTTAATATTATTGAAAAAAAAATATTGTTTTTCAATTGTTTATATGGCCGTAAAATTTGGGCAGCTTTCGTGAAACAGACTATAAGTTTCATTGACTTGAAATTTCATATGCTTATTACCGTAGTCATCATCCATATATACATGCTGTCTCCCACTCATGCGGCTCCTGTGCACAAGGTCAATGTCAAATGAATTAGAAGTTTGCGTTAAATTTTTGTCAAAAATTTGCGTTAAAGTTTTCACATGCATGTACCTACTATCTCTGTAACCGTAAGTCAGATTTGCTGAAACTTTGTATGCTTATTGGGCATCATCCATATATTCATTCTGTGTCCCACTCATGCGGCCTCTGTGCCCCAAGGTCAAATGACTTCCAATACTTCCTTTTCATCATCCATATTTTCATTCCATAGCCTGCCCATGTGGTCAATATGCCCAAGGTCAAGTGACTTTGAAATTTGTGTTAAAGTTGTTACATACCTTATAACTCCACAACACTTACTCCGATTTACTTCCAACTTCCAATACCTTTTATTCATCATCCATATTTTCATTCTATAGCCCATCCATGTGGCCCACATGCCCCAAGATCAAGGTCAAATGACTTTAAAATTTGTGTTAAAGCTTTTACATACCTTTGAAATATCTCCACAACCCTTAATTCAAACTTCAAATAAATATACTCTGAGAACATCAAATGCCTCGGCGGGCTCGACATGCGGGCTGCGGCCATCTAGTTCAATTGTAGCAGTACCGACGAAAGCCGAAACATGACAAATGCCTGTGCATCTAATTTCAGGAAACAACCAAAGGCAGCACCCAACGTACAAACCATGGAAGAGGTACATAGAACCATTCTGCGGAAGAACCGAACTTACATCGTGAATAATTTATCAAACACCGATCTAGATAAACTAGTCGACTACATGCTTGGGCTCAATTTACTCACGGAAAATATGCGCCAAGATATTCTTGTAAGTGGTTGGCCCTATGTAACTGGAATGGGCTCGTCCACGCTTGCTTCTGGACAATTCCATTCCTGGTATATGGCTGTGGCTGGATAAATGGGGTTTATGGTTTTTACGACCAGTGTAGATCCAGATCAGCCTGTGCATCCGCACAGTCTGATCTGGATCAGCACTATTCGCCATTCCATCAAAGAAATTCCTGTCATGCTTCTAACAAGGAACTACACTGGTCACAAATCCCACAGAGCTCCAGATAAGCTGCGTATTTCCATAAATACCCAATTAAAATTGCCAAAAAAAAAGTTATGGTACCTTTATCATGCTGCAGAAAACAATAAGCAGACCGGAAATATAGTATATTTTTCTTATTTTCCATGAAAACACTTCTTGGTATTTCATTAGAATTGTCTCCAAGGATGAAATGCCAAGACATGTTTTCATTTCGAAAACTATTCAATAATTTCTGTCTGTTGATGTGTAAACAGTAGCTTGATTTTATCTTACCCAATTAAAATCTTGAAATACCCAATTGCTTCAGAAATGATGGAGTGACAATACTCGATTAATAATTCCTTATCTTGAGCCCTGTATTTGTATTTGTCAGTATCTTCATCATGTCAAAATACCCGTCTCTATATGACCTTAGCTGTTGGTGGAACGTTAAACCCTTTCACTTTCATGTCAAAATAATTGATTGATATTGTGCTTGAAACCAAGCCGCTTGATTGGTTGAGCGTGAGCTGTGATATAGCTCAGACTCGTACAATTAAATAGCTTGATTGCGAGTTGGCATTGCCGATATACGTTACAAACATTGATAATCGGTGCAAGATTAATGCAAGTGCTTGTGTATAATACTTGCTGTCTGTTTCACGAAACCTGCCCAAATTTTACGGCTATATACAAAATGCAAAAATATTTTATTTTATTTTTTATAACCATGAAAACAGCTGTTGAAGAATGAGCCTTCTTTTTATTTCGGGAAATTTGGTCAAATATTGATTTTATTACGAAAAATTGATTTTTGTCTATGGGAATTTAACATGTGGGGAAAGGGAGCTGTCGGAAGAGTCAAAAAACAAAACAGTTTGGGAATTGACTCCAAAACCTGGCTAGCTAGTGTGGAAATAATCTAACTAAGAAAACAAAAGTAAAATTTTGCAAATCGGTCCACTATTTCGGAAATTAGAAAAGTTTCCCCATGTTAAATCCCCATAGACATATTTAACATGGGGAAACAAATCTCAATAAAATCAATATTGGACCAAATTTTACGAAATAAAAAGAAGGCTCATTCATAAAAATTTAACATTATCAAAAAAAGAGATCGTTTTTGCATTGTTTATATCACCGTAAAATTTTGACAGGTTTCAGACAGTGTATACATAATAGCATATCTCGAACTAGGACTGATCCTTCTGCTTTTGGGAGAGGGCCAAGTGATTCTGGTGTGGCGAGGACCTGGCATCAGGTCAGGATTATTCTTATTTCAGGGCTGAATTATAGTCATATTATTGTAAATATTCTGTTCTGATTTTGGGATCCCCCCCCCCCCCATTTGTACATGTACTTGAACATGTACATGTTCTTGTACATGTAAGATATGGGATTTAGTATTAAACCCATTGACCCGGCCTTAACTGACCTTAGCTGTTGAGTATTATAGGAATTTATGGCCTTTTGTGGAATTTATCGGGGTATAAACTTGGAAAAGTCGCGGGAATACTGGACGAAGGCCTTCGTCCAGTATTCACGTGACTTTTCCAAGTTTATATCCCCGATAAATTCCACAAAAAGGCCATTCATTCCTTATAATTCCAGCATTTGAAATAAATTCATCAAGAAAATGTGTTTATTTTGACAGACGGCAGCCATTTGTTTACATTGACAGCACTGACAGCGCACCTGTAGAAAGTGGTTCGGCGTGGGAGTTTACTGGGATATAAATTTTGGACAAATGTTAGGGAATTGTGTAAATATTTTTGTACTGGAACTATAGGTCGTTAAATCCCCAACAAACAAACTCGAGCTTGGCTTACACTTTTGCAGGAAGCAGAGAATACAGCAATTAAAAGAACGAGAGTCATGTTGGACATATTGCCAAAACGTGGCCCAACGTCCTTTAAACTATTCTGCGATGCCTTAATACACAGTAATCTGCAGTATATGGCTGAACGACTGAATCCATCATTAGTTGGTTCAGCGGAGAAGCAGCCACCCACGAACACTGGCAAACTCAAACCTTCCACACCAATACAAGCCAGTGCAAACAACAACTCCAGGTAGTGTAACAACTCTAAATACAAGTATATGAGTCACACCAATACAAGCCAGTGCAAACAACAACTCCAGGTAGTGTAACAACTCTAAATACAAGTATATGAGCACACCAATACAAGCCAGTGCAAACAACAACTCCAGGTAGTGTAGCAACTCTAAATACAAGTATATGAGTCACACCAATACAAGCCAGTGCAAACAACAACTCCAGGTAGTGTAACAACTCTAAATACAAGTATATGAGTCACACCAATACAAGCCAGTGCAAACAACAACTCCAGGTAGTGTAGCAACTCTAAATACAAGTATATGAGTCACACCAATACAAGCCAGTGCAAACAACAACTCCAGGTAGTGTAACAACTCTAAATACAAGTATATGAGTCACACCAATACAAGCCAGTGCAAACAACAACTCCAGGTAGTGTAGCAACTCTAAATACAAGTATATGAGTCACACCAATACAAGCCAGTGCAAACAACAACTCCAGGTAGTGTAACAACTCTAAATACAAGTATATGAGTCACACCAATACAAGCCAGTGCAAACAACAACTCAGGTAGTGTAACAACTCTAAATACAAGTATATGAGGCACACCAATACAAGCCAGTGCAAACAACAACTCCAGGTAGTGTAACAACTCTAAATACAAGTATATGAGTCACACCAATACAAGCCAGTGCAAACAACAACTCCAGTAGTGTAACAACTCTAAATACAAGTATATGAGTCACACCAATACAAGCCAGTGCAAACAACAACTCCAGGTAGTGTAACAACTCTAAATACAAGTATATGAGGCACACCAATACAAGCCAGTGCAAACAACAACTCCAGGTAGTGTAACAACTCTAAATACAAGTATATGAGGCACACCAATACAAGCCAGTGCAAACAACAACTCCAGGTAGTGTAACAACTCTAAATACAAGTATATGAGGCACACCAATACAAGCCAGTGCAAACAACAACTCCAGGTAGTGTAACAACTCTAAATACAAGTATATGAGTCACATCAATACAAGCCAGTGCAAACAACAACTCCAGGTAGTGTAACAACTCTAAATACAAGTATATGAGGCACACCAATACAAGCCAGTGCAAACAACAACTCCAGGTAGTGTAACAACTCTAAATACAAGTATATGAGGCACACCAATACAAGCCAGTGCAAAACAACAACTCCAGGTAGTGTAACAACTCTAAATACAAGTATATGAGTCACACCAATACAAGCCAGTGCAAACAACAACTCCAGGTAGTGTAACAAACTCTAAATACAAGTATATGAGTCACACCAATACAAGCCAGTGCAAACAACAACTCCAGGTAGTGTAGCACTCTAAATACAAGTATATGAGTCACACCAATACAAGCCAGTGCAAACAACAACTCCAGGTAGTGTAGCAACTCTAAATACAAGTATATGAGGCACACCAATACAAGCCAGTGCAAACAACAACTCCAGGTTAGTGTAGCAACTCTAAATACAAGTATATGAGGCACACCAATACAAGCCAGTGCAAACAACAACTCCAGGTAGTGTAGCTCTAAATACAAGTATATGAGTCACACCAATACAAGCCAGTGCAAACAAACAACTCCAGGTAGTGTAGCAACTCTAAATACAAGTATATGAGGCACACCAATACAAGCCAGTGCAAACAACAACTCCAGGTAGTGTAGCAACTCTAAATACAAGTATATGAGTCACACCAATACAAGCCAGTGCAAACAACAACTCCAGGTAGTGTAACAACTCTAAATACAAGTATATGAGTCACACCAATACAAGCCAGTGCAAACAACAACTCCAGGTAGTGTAACAACTCTAAATACAAGTATATGAGTCACACCAATACAAGCCAGTGCAAACAACAACTCCAGGTAGTGTAACAACTCTAAATACAAGTATATGAGGCACACCAATACAAGCCAGTGCAAACAACAACTCCAGGTAGTGTAACAACTCTAAATACAAGTATATGAGTCACACCAATACAAGCCAGTGCAAACAACAACTCCAGGTAGTGTAACAACTCTAAATACAGTATATGAGTCACACCAATACAAGCCAGTGCAAACAACAACTCCAGGTAGTGTAACAACTCTAAATACAAGTATATGAGTCACACCAATACAAGCCAGTGCAAACAACAACTCCAGTTAGTGTAGCAACTCTAAATACAAGTATATGAGGCACACCAATACAAGCCAGTGCAAACAACTCCAGGTAGTGTAGCAACTCTAAATACAAGTATATGAGTCACACCAATACAAGCCAGTGCAAACAACAACTCCAGGTAGTGTAACAACTCTAAATACAAGATATGAGGCACACCAATACAAGCCAGTGCAAACAACAACTCCAGGTAGTGTAGCAACTCTAAATACAAGTATATGAGTCACACCAATACAAGCCAGTGCAAACAACAACTCCAGGTAGTGTAACAACTCTAAATACAAGTATATGAGTCACACCAATACAAGCCAGTGCAAACAACAACTCCAGGTAGTGTAGCAACTCTAAATACAAGTATATGAGTCACACCAATACAAGCCAGTGCAAACAACAACTCCAGGTAGTGTAGCAACTCTAAATACAAGTATATGAGGCACACCAATACAAGCCAGTGCAAACAACTCCAGGTAGTGTAGCAACTCTAAATACAAGTATACTCCAGGTAGTGTAGCAACTCTAAATACAAGTATATGAGGCACACCAATACAAGCCAGTGCAAACAACTCCAGGTAGTGTAGCAACTCTAAATACAAGTATATGAGTCACACCAATACAAGCCAGTGCAAACAACAACTCCAGGTAGTGTAACAACTCTAAATACAAGTATATGAGGCACACCAATACAAGCCAGTGCAAACAACAAACTCCAGGTAGTGTAGCAACTCTAATACAAGTATATAGTACACACCAATACAAGCCAGTGCAAACAACAACTCCAGGTAGTGTAACAACTCTAAATACAAGTATATGAGTCACACCAATACAAGCCAGTGCAAAACAACAACTCCAGGTAGTGTAGCAACTCTAAATACAAGTATATGAGTCACACCAATACAAGCCAGTGCAAACAACAACTCCAGGTAGTGTAGCAACTCTAAATACAAGTATATGAGGCACACCAATACAAGCCAGTGCAAACAACTCCAGGTAGTGTAGCAACTCTAAATACAAGTATATGAGTCACACCAATACAAGCCAGTGCAAACAACAACTCCAGGTAGTGTAACAACTCTAAATACAAGATATGAGTCACACCAATACAGCCAGTGCAAACAACAACTCCAGGTAGTGTAGCAACTCTAAATACAAGTATATGAGTCACACCAATACAAGCCAGTGCAAACAACAACTCCAGGTAGTGTAGCAACTCTAAATACAAGTATGTGAGTCACACCAATACAAGCCAGTGCAAACAACAACTCCAGGTAGTGTAGCAACTCTAAATACAAGTATATGAGTCACACCAATACAAAGCCAGTGCAAACAACTCCAGGTAGTGTAGCAACTCTAAATACAAGTATATGAGTCACACCAATACAAGCCAGTGCAAACAACAACTCCAGGTAGTGTAGCAACTCTAAATACAAGTATGTGAGTCACACCAATACAAGCCAGTGCAAACAACAACTCCAGGTAGTGTAGCAACTCTAAATACAAGTATGTGAGTCACACCAATACAAGCCAGTGCAAACAACAACTCCAGGTAGTGTAGCAACTCTAAATACAAGTATATGAGTCACACCAATACAAGCCAGTGCAAACAACAACTCCAGGTAGTGTAACAACTCTAAATACAAGTATGTGAGTCACACCAATACAAGCCAGTGCAAACAACAACTCCAGGTAGTGTAACAACTCTAAATACAAGTATATGAGTCACACCAATACAAGCAGTGCAAACAACAACTCCAGGTAGTGTAAACAACTCTAAATACAAGTATGTGAGTCACACCAATACAAGCCAGTGCAAACAACAACTCCAGGTAGTGTAGCAACTCTAAATACAAGTATGTGAGTCACACCAATACAAGCCAGTGCAAACAACAACTCCAGGTAGTGTAGCAACTCTAAATACAAGTATGTGAGTCACACCAATACAAGCCAGTGCAAACAACAACTCCAGGTAGTGTAGCAACTCTAAATACAAGTATATGAGTCACACCAATACAAGCCAGTGCAAACAACTCCAGGTAGTGTAGCAACTCTAAATACAAGTATATGAGTCACACCAATACAAGCCAGTGCAAACAACAACTCCAGGTAGTGTAGCAACTCTAAATACAAGTATGTGAGTCACACCAATACAAGCCAGTGCAAACAACAACTCCAGGTAGTGTAGCAACTCTAAATACAAGTATATGAGTCACACCAATACAAGCCAGTGCAAACAACTCCAGGTAGTGTAGCAACTCTAAATACAAGTATATGAGTCACACCATATGATTTTGTACATTCGGACATCTGCTTAGTTTCATGAAATATGTTTACAAAATTTACAATATTTTCTATAATTGGCGTCGAAAGTTGACAAAGTTTTCAGAGTACATGCGCATGTACATGAATTTAGTATACCCCCGGCATACGAAGTATGTCGAGGGTTATATAGTTTTCGTAACTTTGTCAGTCCATCTGTCCGTCCGTCCACATTAAATTTTTCAGCTACCCATTATCTCTATAACGGTAAGTTGGATTGACCTCAAACTTCATAAACTTCCTTATCATCATCCATATTTTCATTCAATCCCACACCCATACGGCGTTCATGCCCAAGGTCAAGGTCAAATTACTTAGAAATTTGCGTTAAAGATTTTTATATATTTGAGTTAGAAGTTTATATTTGCCAGTCCAGGTGGCGGCTGGGGTATACGTGAGCCCCTGCTCAATTTCTCTAGTTTATGAAAATTATTGTAAAGTTTGTAAACATATTTAATGACATTACGCAGTTGTCCGAAGGTACAGAATCACATGGCCAGTTAAGGTGCGTAATTTGGAGGTAAATTTCTTATTTCTCCATCAAAAATGGCAAATTGGGAGTGCTTTAGAATCGTCTCAATGAGACGATTCTAAAGGACTCCCAACTTGCCATTTTTGATGAAGAAATAACAAAATTTCACCCTAAGTTGGTCAAATTACGCAGCTTACCTGGAGCTCTGGTGTCTGGCAGTCTCATATGTGGTTTTCACTGGAGAAATTGGGCTAAAATAACTTGCATCTGTGGCCTGATAACGATCTATATTGCTTGTTAGAACCCTAGGGCACAGGTTGAAATAACGGGCCAAGGTCTATAAATACATGTACATTAAATAAATGTATACCTAAACATATCAATGAGTGGGGAAAAAATAAGTTAAACTTTTCTTCACTCCCTGTTATAACACATTACAAAGGTTCCTATGTTTTTTATAGGCCGTACTCGGACAGGCTCGAGACAACGGATTCTCACGAAACAATTAACAGATTTATATCATGTTCGCCTATTGCAGAAGTTAGGCAAATGTTAGCCCTCCGCAATGATTTATTCCCCGATGCGCTATGCCAACGCGTTTTCGAATGAAGTAATATTTTGTTCCAACAAAATTCCGCATTTGTCTCTAGTAAGAAGACATCCTGTAATGTATTTACATACCTTGGTTCGTTACTTCAACCTGTGGCCTGGGGGCCATTTCACTAAATTTTGTACAACTAAAATGTTCGTAAGTGCAAAATTATGATAGTCTGTAAAGTTCACATTAACAATGTTTTTTTGTAAACAAGTATTGGATTTACATTTATTGAGCATAGGCAGCCTATAGGCAGCCTATGCTCAATAAATGTAAATCCATCAAATGAATTTTCCAGACTATCCTCAATTTGCACTTACGAGCATTTTAGTCCTACAAAGTTTAGTGAAACGGCCCCCGGATGGGTGTTGTAGGCCCGTAACCAGGGGCAACCTCCCCCAAACCCCCCACTACATTGTATAATACCTATAGGTCCACTTTATCATGCATTATATCAGAATTATTGCCATTATATATAGCAGAGCTCCAGATAAGGTGTGTATTTGCGTAAATACCCAATTAAAATTGTCAAAAACCCAATTGAAATCAGAAGTAGCGAGTATCAAAAAACAATAAAGATTTTATGGTACCTTTATCATGCTGCAGAAAACAATATACATGCCACAAATATAACCATTTTTTCTTGTTTTCCATGAAAACACATCTGGATATTTCATTAGAATTGTCTCCAAGGAGACGAGTCTAATGAAATGCCAATACATGTTTTCATTTCGAATAAAATAAAACTATTCAATAATTGATGTCTGTTGATGTGTAAACAGTTGTGTGATTTTATTTTACCCAATTAAGATTTTGAAATACCCAATTGCTTCAGAAATGATGGAGTGAAAATACTCAATTACTAATTCCTTATCTGGAGCCTGGTAACCAGAAATAATGAGAGTGGTACCTTTGCTGAGAATGCAGGAAATGGCATTTCAGACCACCTGGTTTTCAAAAGTTTCTTGGGAAGCTTGCCCCCTGTATCCCCTAGCTGCCACGGGTCTTTCAGGCCCTTGAAAATATGCCCCCTCCCCTCCCCAAGCCATTCAAAAAGTCTGGTTACGTTCCTGTTAATGGAATGGTGAACTGTGTAGATCCTGGTCAGGTTGATCTGGATCTACACTGGTCAGAAAACCTGTAATACCCCAGTGCTCCAGATAAGGAATTAGTAATTGAGTATTTTCACTCCATCATATCTGAAGCAATTGGGTAAAATCAAATCACACTACTTTTTGCACATCAACAGGCAGCAATTATTGAATAGTTTGCTTCGAAATGAAAACATGTCTTGGTATTTCATTAGAATTGTCTCCTTGGAGACAATTCTAATGAAATACCAAGATGTGTTTTCATGGAAAATAAGACAAATATGCTATATCTGTGGTCTGTTTATTGTTTTCTGTAGCATGATAAACGTACCACAAATTTGTTATTGCTTTTTTGATACTCGCAACTTCTTACATTTCAATTTTTGGGTGTTTTTTGGCAATTTTAATTGGGTATTTACAAATACGCAGCTTATCTGGAGCTCTGATACCCATTTCAACAGTCACATATTGGAACATAATCTATTTCGGAAAGCGCCAACTCGTGTACAATAATAACACTAAATATTGGGTATTCCAAAGACACATTTTACCGCAAATAAATTGCTATTGTACAACACTAAGTCAACACTGCACCAGTAGCCGATTTCATCAAAATTGCAAAGTATACTTATCTAGCAAAGTATACTTTGAGGGAGTAATCATTGATTTTTCCGAAATGCATTACTTCATATAGAACTAATGATTGCATATATTTGATGATTAAAACTATGCAGAATTATTATACTGAATGTATTACATTATCACAGCCAAAATGGCTGTGATAATCTAATAAATTCAGTATAATACAAATTAATACATTTATCTTAAAATTGAAAATTTCTCCCTCAAAGTATACTTTTCTAGGAAAGTATACTTTGCAAAGTTGGTGAAATAGGCTACAGGGCATGTACAGTAATAATTCTTAAATATTGGGACACCATTTGTTTTGGAAATCCCCTATAAAATTGGGGTTTCCCCAAGACAAATTATTTCCCAATAAATTGTTACTGTACCAATTCAGCACAACCTTACTAACACTACTAAAAACCTGCCCAAATGTTACGGGTATATAAACAATGCAAAAACAATATATTTTGCGATAATATTAAATTATAGAACAATTTAAGAGTGAGCCTACTTTTTATTTCGTGAAAATTGGTCCAATATTGATTTTATTGCTAAAGAACAATTTCCACATGTTAAAGGTACATGCCCACTGTGTAGGTACAAACTGTGCTTTATATCAGAGACATCATCCGAGACATTTTCTGGCAAAATAAACATTCATTCACCATTACCCGACGTATTGAACAGTTTGTGCCTACTGAGTGGGCATGTACCTTTAAAGGTACATGCCCACTCAGTAGGCACAAACTGTTCTTTATATCCTAGACATTTTCTAGCAAAATAAACACTCATTCACCATTACCCGACGTATTGATTGGCATTGTTATGCATTTTATATCAGGCGTAAATGTCCACACTGATATCAGGGGCGATAACCGTGTTTCCTTAAAATGTTAACGGACATTACTATTTATTCTCTGTATTTATTTTTTGATGTACAATGGTCCTACTTTATAATCTGTCGAAAATAATATTTGTTCAGGTGATGCATTTAATTAGAATAAATAATTAAAAAATATCATGCCTCATCTGCATATGAAAATAGCCTGATACCACCGCGAGTCACTATCAGTAAAATAAATATTACTAAATGATTATATCTGTATAGCGGGCTCTTGTAATTTGTAGAACTGGTGGAATAGTGACACAATTATGCACTTATTGAATTCCTATAACGAACATTTTGTGCCTACTGAATGGGCATGTACCTTTAAATACCCATGTCTATGGGGATTTAACATGGGGAATTTTTTTTAATTTCAGAAATACAAATGTAGTGGACTGATTTTCAAAATGTAACTTCTTTTCTTAGTTAGATCATTTCCAAGCTATCTAGCTAGATTTCAGAATCAATTTCCATTTTTTTTTTGGTTTTTGACTCTTCCTCCAGGTTCTCCACCTCTTTTTTCCCATTTTAAATTCTTTTACAGAACTAATTTTTCGTAATAAAATCAATATTTGACCAAATTTCACGAAATAAAAACTTTTGATAAAATTTAATATTATCAAAAAAAAAATTGTTTTTGCATTGTTTGTATGGCCGTAAAATTTGGGCAGGTTTCGTGAAACAGACAGTACTGTCTTTTTCATGAAACCTACCAAAATGTTACGGTTATATGAAGACACTATCTTTTTGGATAATGAGCATTTTGAAAATCGTTCCGCTATTTCTGAAATCAGAAAAATATCCCAGATTTATCATGGGGATATTTTTCTGATTTCAGAAATAGTGGAACGATTTTCAAAATTTAACTTTTGATTTTCTTAATGAGATCATTTCCAATCTATCTAGCCAGATTTCAGAGTCAATTCCCAAAGTTTCCAAATTTTACAAAATAAAAAGAATGCTCATTCCTAAATTTTGATAAAATTTAAATATTATTGAAAAAAAATAATTGTGTGCATTTTTTCGGGGCAGCATATAGTTATCGCTTTGTCTGGCGTCCGGCGTCCGAGTTTTACGTTAAAGTTTTTCAAATTGCTATATCTCTTTGACTGCTTGGGATACCAACTTGAAACTTCATATGCACATTGATCACCTTCCATATAGTGGGTGGTTGGTCGGGCGGACTCGACGGCTTAAATTAATGGTAGAGATTCCTCCTTATAGGAATCACAATTTGCCTGGTTTGGCCCTCAGATATGTTTTTATCTTTGGCTCTTTTGTTACCGGGGTGTTGAATTTGGTTATTGCCCATTATAAAAGTAGTATGAGTATTACTGATCCTACTGATTTTGGGAGAGGGCCAAGTGATTCTGGTGTGGCGAGGACCTGGCATCAGATCAGGATTATTCTGATTTCAGGGCTGAATATATAGTTTTTTTGTCGAGCCCACTTGCGGAAAGCGAGACATAGTTATCACAATGACGTCAGAGTGTCTGTCCGTCTGGCCGGCCGTCCGTCCGAAGTCTGTGTTAAAGTTTTTAAATACCTTATATTTCTGTAGTCCTAAGTCACATTGACTTGAAACTTCATATGCTTATTAGTCATCATCCATATATTCATGCTTTATCTCACTCATGCGGCCCCTGTGCCCAAGGTCAAATGACTTAGAAGTTTGCGTTAAATTTTTGTCAAAATTTGCGTTAAAGTTTTCACATACCTACTATCTCTGTAACCATAAGTTGCATTTGCTTGAAACTTTGTATGCTTATTGGTCATCATCCATATATTCATTGTGTGCCCCAAGGTCAAGGTAAAATGACTTAAAAGTTTGTGTTAAAGTTTTCACATATATGTACATACTATCTCTGTAACCGTAAGTCAGATTTGCTTGAAACTGTGTATGTGTATTGGGCATCATCCATATATTCATTGTGTGTCCCACTCATGCGGCCCCTTTGCCCCAAGGTCAATGCCGAATGACTTAGAAATTTGCATTATTATACAATCTATGTTACAGTTTTTACATTCCTTATATCTCCACAATTGTTACTCCAGTTTACTTTCAACTTCCAATACTTCCTTTTCATCATCCATATTTTCATTCCATAGCCTGCCCATGTGGTTCATATACCCAAGGTCAAGGTCAAATGACTGAAATTTGTGTTAAATTGTTTACATACCTTATATCTCCACAACACTTACTCCGATTTACTTCCAACATCCAATACTTCTTATTCATCATCTATATTTTCATTCTATAGCCTGCCCATTTGGTGCACATGCCCAAGGTCAAGGTCAAATGACTTTGAAATTTGTGTTAATTTTTTTACATACCTTATATCTCCACAACACTTACTCCGATTTACTTCAAACTTCAAATAATTCTTTATTATCATCCATATTTTTATTCTAAAGCCCACCCATTAACACTTATCTAATTCCTATAAAGAACATTTTGTACCTACTGAGTGGGCATGTAGCTTTAACCCTTCCAATGCTGAATTAAAATTTGTTGTCTGCTGTTTATTTTTTATTGTCCTTTTTTCTCATCAAAACCATGTTTTGACAACACTTTAGAATCATTTCCAATGGAAATTATTCTAAAGAGTTGTCAAACCATGTTTTTATTGAGTAAAAAAACAAAACATAAATTGACAGCAGACAATAATTCACGTTTCCCGCTTTCTAAGGGTTAATACTAATTCTATTTTAGCACTGTTTGGTGTAGTTCTATGTGATAGAATGGCGGCAAATCTATTTTTGCAATCTGTTATTCTCTTTATTTGCACACATAACAACAACACAAACAAAGTTGCTGAGATTATGTCACACAGAACTATGTTTGGTGGCCATATTGGATTTCATCCATTCTATTTTTAGCACTCGGAAATCGGTGACTCCGGTTCCCTTGTCTATCCCTCTTCCAAGCTTTTCTGGTGCTGCTGGCTCCCAGCCAACACCCGACATACAGGAACCAAAGCTCGGTCGCCAGGTGTCACGTGAAGTGGAGAAAACATATCCACCCTCTGATGAACAAGAAGACATTATAGCAAATAGTAGGTTTACAGTTGTGATTAGGGAAGTTTGTATACATTTGCAATTGTCACCATCTATAGCCTTGTCCATGCAACAGAGCTCCAGATAAGCTGCGTATTTGCTTAAATACCCAATTGAAATTGCCAAAAACCCAATTGAAATCAAAAGTAGCGAGTATCAAAAAGCAATTAAAAAATTGTGGTACCTTTACCATGCTGCAGAAAACAATAAACAGACCACAACTACAGCATATTTTTCTTATTTTCCATGAAGAGACTCTTGGTATTTCATTAGAATTGTCTCCTTGAAATGCCAAGACATGTTTTCATTTCGAAGCAAACTATTCAATAAATGCTGTCTGTTGATGTGTAAACAGTCGTGTGATTTTATTTTACCCAAATTAAAATATTTAAATACCCAATTGCTTCAGATATGATGGAGTGAAAATACTCAATTTACTAATTCCTTTTCTGGAGCGCTGATGCAATATCTCAAGTTACCATTGCCACATCTTAATCAAATTTGGTACACATGTTTTTTATGGCAAGTGAAATAACCATATTGATTTTCAAAAAAAACTGATGAGTAATCTCTTGTCCTAGCAATACCTCAAGTTCTACTTAATAATTCCAGCACAAAAATATTTACAGAATTCCCTAACATTTGATTGGCCCGTAGCAAGTCTCTGTCCAAAATTTATATCCCAGTAAACTCCCATGCCGAACTACTTTCCGTAACCGTCAGGCGCAGTTAAAATAATTCTTAACGAAACGGAAAATAAACACATTTTCTTGATGAATTTATTTCAAATGCTGGAATTATAAGGAATTAATGGCCTTTTTGTGGAATTTATCGGGGATATAAACTTGGAAAAGTCGAGGGAATACTGGACGAAGGCCTTATCGGGGATATAAACTTGGAAAAGTCGCGGGAATGCTGGACGAGGCCTTCAGGCCTTCGTCCAGTATTCCCGCGACTTTTCCAAGTTTTTATACCCCGATAAATTCCACAAAAAGGCCATTCATTCCTATAATGGATCTTAACCAAATTTGGTATACATATTTGTCATGGCAAGAGCCCTATTGATTTTCTTACTTTTCCTGTGAGTTATCATCTCCTTGATCAGAGCTTCAGTTAAGGTGCGTAATTTGACCAACTTGGGGTGAAATTTTGTTATTTCTTCATCAAAAATGGCAAGGAAGTTGGGAGTCCTTTAGAATCGTCTCATTGAGACGATTCTAAAGCACTCCCAACTTGCCATTTTTGATGGAGAAATAAGAAATTTACCTCCAAATTACACACCTTAACTGGAAGTTTCTCTAACTCAAACCTACGTTACATACTCACTTTATTTTGTGTCTGTTGCTTGTCCTGGTCCAGGTTTTGCCAATTATGAAAATTTGCCGCTAAAGTGTTTTTCATGTTGTAGAAATAAACGCCTAATATCTATCATTCTGGAAACGTGGCGCGGGTGGCCCGGGATTTCTGAATCTTGACCCTTGTAGGTTTCCAAAAACGTCGTCGTGTCTGTCTCTGTAACCTCGACCGAAGTTCTGGTAACGCGGATTGTAATATCCCCTAGTCGGTCGACCTCTTGGTGCACCACGTGCTTGGCCTTGGCTAATACTACTTAGTTCTGCAGCTATCCTCACGTTGTGAATTGCCCGGCTATCAAAGCCCGAACTACCTTTCTGTAATGAACGGAATAGCTGCGCCGTTGGTTCGTCAAAACGACCCTTCACTAAGAGTGTAGCGTACTCTTCCTGTAAGTAATGTATGTTGGCTGTTTAATGACAATATCACTGGCTTAACATCAAATGGTTTTTCATCTGTCGCCTGACTGATCAGTTTTAGAGCGGTTTCCGTGTATCTAGCACACTTACTCATCACATTCAGAGCCTGTTGATCCTCGCGTTTTATTCCTGATCGCGAATCATGTAATCGCAAATGTGAAGGCAAAATTACCTTTTCAACCGAAGCACGGATTCCACTGAATCGTTCCTGGATTTGATCCAATCCAGCACCCTCGGCTGTGTCGTACTCTGTAGTACAGGCAGGACCGAAGTCGATTCCACTGGCCTGGTTTGGCAGGGTTTGTTTATTAAAAGAAATGGCCTGGTTTGGCTGATTATTTCTCAAACTTTGTTGTTGTTGTTGTTCGGTTTCGCGTAGGAAAGAAGTTCCGGATGAGCGCGCCGGACCAAATGCAAATGGCTGACTTTGTTCACCCAACATACGCCGCCGCGACTGTTCCTTCTGTTCCTGAAGCTCAAATTCCAGCCGCTCAATTCTGTCCGACAAACGCGCAACAACACTATCCTGACTTACACCCCCGCTATATTGGCGGGTCTCGTTCAGATCTTGGCTATTTTGTTTTTCTTCTTCAGACATTTTTTCGCGTGGGGGGCCACCCTGTGATTTGCACATGGAAGACACCGAATTACACACTTCCGTGTGTAATATTACGACACAACATAGTTCGTATAACTACAGCTCTGTTGATTATTGGCCATACGGATGTGCAGGCTCGTCTAGGGCTATACTGATCACAAACGTCATAAATATCTTTCGCCAGACTGCAGCCCATCCAACTAGTAAATTTGAAATCACATTCTCATGTTTTAACTTGGTCCTTTCGTCATGGTTTTGCTCCACGTTCTTTTACATTGCAATGCCCAATCAAAGCTCCAGATAAGCTTTGTATCTAATGAGTATTGTACCCCCTGATATAAAATTAAATGCGTATTTTATTTTTATGCCCCCGCCACCGAATGGTGAGGGGGGCATATAGTGTTACCGGCGTCCGTACGTACGTAACGTACGTACGTACGTACGTACGAAACCTTAACGCTCGGGTAAATGGCTTATAATTTCTGTTTCCTTGCTCGGATCTGCTTCACATTTCACACACGCATTGCTCCAATGGTCCTCTACCGCCCTGTGACAAATCCACATTCGTCCCGCCCCCGCTAAGCCCAGGGTCAAGGTCACAGACTTGGTGCGTTCGAAACCTTAACGCTGGGTAAATGGCTTATAATTTCTGTTTCCTTGCTCGGATCTGCTTCACATTGCACCATTGCACACACACATTGCTCCAATGGTCCTCTACCGCCCTGTGACAAATCCACATTCGTCCCGCCCCTGCTAAGCCCAGGGTCAAGGTCACAGAATTGGTGCGTTCGAAACCTTAACGCTGGGTAAATGGCTTATAATTTCTGTTTCCTTCCACGGATCTGCTTCACATTGCACACACGCATTGCTCCAATGGTCCTCTACCGCCCTGTGACAAATCCACATTCGTCCCGCCCCCGCTAAGCCAGGGTCAAGGTCACAGACTTGGTGCGTTCGAAACCGTAACGCTGGGTAAATGGCTTATAATTTCTGTTTCCTTGCTCGGATCTGCTTCACATTGCACCATTGCACACACAACATTGCTCCAATGGTCCTCTACCGCCCTGTGACAAATCCACATTCGTCCCGCCCCTGCTAAGCCCAGGGTCAAGGTCACAGACTTGGTGCGTTCAAAACCTTAACGCTGGGTAAATGGCTTATAATTTCTGTTTCCTTCCACGGATCTGCTTCACATTGCACACACGCATAAGCTCAATGGTTCCTCTACCCGGGCCGTCGTGTGACAAATCAACATTCGTCCCAGCCCGGACCCTCTCCACAGTCCCAGGGTCAAGGTCACAGACTTGGTGCGTTCGAAACCTTAACGCTGGGTAAATGGCTTATAATTTCTGTTTCTTGCTCGGATCTGCTTCACATTGCACACGCATGCTCCAATGGTCCTCTACCGCTGTGACAAATCCACATTGTCCCGCCCCCGCTAAGCCCAGGGTCAAGGTCAGACTTGGTGCGTTCGAAACCTTAATGGGTAAATGGCTTATATGTTTCCTTTGCTCGGATCTGCTTCACATTGCACACACGCATTGCTCCAATGGTCCTCTACCGCCCTCTGACAAATTCACATTTGTGCCGCCCCCGCTAAGCCCAGGGTCAAGGTCACACACTTGGTGCGTTCGATACCTTAACGCTGGGTAAATGGCTTATAATTTCTGTTTCCTTGCTCGGATCTGCTTCACATTTCACACACACATTGCTCCAATGGTCCTCTACCGCCCTGTGACAAATCCACATTCGTCCCGCCCCCGCTAAGCCCAGGGTCAAGGTCACAGACTTGGTGCGTTCGAAACCTTAACACTCGGGTAAATGGCTTATCATTTATGTTTCCTTGCTCGGATCTGCTTCACATTTCACACACGCATTGCTCCAATGGTCCTCTGCCGCCCTGTGACAAATCCACATTCGTCCCGCCCCCGCTAAGGCCATGGTGAAGGTCACATACTTGGTGCGTTCGAAACCTTAACGCTGGGTAAATGCCTTATAATTTCTGTTTCCTTGCTCGGATCTGCTTCACATTTCACACACGCATTCCTCCAATGGTCCTCTGCCACCCTGTGACAAATCCACATTCGTCCCGCCCCCGCTAAGCCCAGGATCGAGGTCACAGACTGGTGCGTTCGAAACCTTAACACTCGGGTAAATGGCTTACAATTTGTGTTTCCTTGCTCGGATCTGCTTCACATTTCACACACGCATTGCTCCAATGGTCCTCTACCGCCCTGTGACAAATTCACATTCGTCCCGCCCCCGCTAAGCCCAGGGTCAAGGTCACAGACTTGGTGCATTCGAAACCTTAACATTCAGTTAAATGGCTTATAATTTGTGTTTCCTTGCTCGGATCTGCTTCACATTTCACACACGCATTGCTCCAATGGTCCTCTACCGCCCTGTGACAAATCCACATTCGTCCCGCCCCCGCTAAGCCCAGGGTCAAGGTCACAGACTTGGTGCGTTGAAAACCTTAACGCTCGGGTAAATGGCTTATAATCAAATATGCCTCGTTTTCTTTGGCTGCCAGCGGGGGCATTCGTGTGCCGACAGGCCACATTTCTAGTTACAAATGGATTATTGATTTTCTTCTGTATTAAATAGGGAACAAATGATCAAAACAAATTTAAACATACACTTATTTGAGTGTATTATTACTTATTCACTTATTTATACTGTAATACAATTGACAATTTACGGCGTCCACAATCAATGTTAAGTTTTCGTGTTTGAGTCCATTTCTTTGTTACTGTACCACATAGGACCAACAAACTTTCACAGCTTCATAACCAAGGGGTGCCCACCACATATCACTATCCAACATGTTACCTTTTTTTGAACTTGACCCATTTTTTCCGCGCAGTCGACTTGGCCATTTTCAATGTTAAGTTTTCGCGTTTACAATGTTAAGTTTTCGTGTTTAAGTCCATTTCTTTGTTACTGTACCACCTAGGACCACCAAACTTTCACAGCTTCATAACCAAGGGGTGCCTACCACATACAACTATCCAACATGTGACCATTTTTTTACCTTCACCTATTATTTCTACGTAATTGACTTAGCCATTTTCAACGTTAACTTTTTAGCGTACGTCTGGTTTTTTGCTTAAAACTTTTTTCTTATACTATATCTCTGCAACTGCTTCGCCCATTACCTTGAAACTTCACATGGGTGTTTATCATCATCTATATTTTCATTCTACCTCCCAACCGTGCTGCCCCTGTGCCCAATGTCAAGGTCAAATTACTTTGAATTATTTTGTTAAAGTTTTTTTGTGTACTATATCTCTGCAACTGCTTCACCCAATACCTTGATACTTCACATGGGTGTTTATCATCATTGTCGCACCCGCTTGCGGAAAGCGCGATATCGTCGGCATTTTGGCATACGTCCGTCCGTACGTCCGTGTGTCCGGTTAAAGTTTTTTCGTTAAAGTTTTTCCATCTACTATATCTATTTTTTTAGTGTCCATGCCTCGCCCCAAGGCGCGACATGCAGGCCACGGCCATCTAGTCTACAAAAAGTACGTATAATTATGTTATCCAAGTGTCTATGCTTGGAAAAAACCTGGCCTTCGTGGCTTTGCCTCGTTTCTTGTTTTTAACTTGACCCATTTTTCCGCGCAGTCGACTTAGCCATTTTCAATGTTAAGTTTTCGCGTTTACAATGTTAAGTTTTCGTGTTTAAGTCCATTTCTTTGGTACTGTACCACCTAGGACCACCAAACTTTCACAGCTTCATAACCAAGGGGTGCCTACCACATACAACTATCCAACATGTGACCATTTTTAGCCAGGTTTTTTGAAAAAAAATCCAGGCTATTGGATTGGCGAAAGCCGGGCGGGCGGGCGGGCGGGCGGCGGGGGCGCGCGGCGGCGTCCACAATCAATGTTAAGTTTTCGTGTTTGAGTCCATTTCTTTGTTACTGTACCACCTAGGACCACCAAACTTTCACAGCTTCATAATCAAGGGGTGCCCACCACATATCACTATCCAACATGTTACTTTTTTTTTAACTTGACCCATTTTTTCCGCGTAGTCGACTTAGCCATTTTCAATGTTAAGTTTTCGCGTTTACAATGTTAAGTTTTCGTGTTTAAGTCTATTTCTTTGGTACTGTACCACCTAGGACCACCAAACTTCACAGCTTCATAACAAGGGGTGCCTACCACATACAACTATCCAACATGTGACTATTTTTAGCCAGGTTTTTTGAAAAAAAATCCAGGCTATTGGATTGGCGAAAGCAGCGGGCGGGCGGGCGGCGGGCGGCGGGCGGGCGGTGGGCGGCGTCCACAATCAATGTTAAGTTTTCGTGTTTGAGTCCATTTCTTTGTTACTGTACCACCTAGGACCACCTAAACTTTCACAGCTTCATAATCAAGGGGTGCCCACCACATATCACTATCCAACATGTTACTTTTTTTTAACTGACCCATTTTTTCCGCGTAGTCGACTTAGCCATTTTCAATGTTAAGTTTTCGCGTTTACAATGTTAAGTTTTTGTGTTTAAGTCCATTTCTTTGGTACTGTACCACCTAGGACCACCAAACTTTCACAGCTTCATAATCAAGGGTACCTACCACATATCACTATCCAACATGTTACTTTTTTTTTTAACTTCACCCATTTTTTCCGCGCAGTCGACTTAGCCATTTTCAATGTTAAGTTTTCGCGTTTACAATGTTAAGTTTTCGTGTTTAGTCCATTTTCTTTGGTACTGTACCACCTAGGACCACCAAACTTACACTAGCTTCATAAAACCTAAGGGGTGCCTACACATACAACTAGACCAACATGTGATCCATTTTTTACTTCACCTATTATTTCTACGTACCAATTGACTTAGCCATCTCAACGTTAACTTTTTAACGTACGTTCTTTGGTTAGTTAAAGTGGTTTTAAAATCTTTTTCGAATTACACTACCTACTCACGGGTGCAACTGACTTCGCCCATTACCTTGAAACTTCACATGGTGTTTATCATCAATCCATATTTTCATTCTACCCCCAACGTGCGGCCCCTAAATGCCCAAGCAAGGTCAAATTACTTTAGAATTATTTTGTTAAAGTTTTTTTGTGTACTATATCTCTGCTACTGCTTCACTAATACCTTGATACTTCACATGGGTGTTTATCATCATTGTTGCACCTGCTTGCGGAAAGCGTGATCCTGTGCAATGAAAGGTTCAAATACTTTGAATTTTTTTTGTTTAAAGTTTTTTCTTGACTATATCTGAACGCTGTTCACCCAATACCTTGTACTTACAATGTTTATCATCATTGTCGCACCTGCTTGCGGAAAGCGCGTCTGTGCCCAATGTCAAGGTCAAATTATTTGAATTTTTTTGTTAAGTTTTTTGTGTACTATATCTCTGCAACTGCTTCACCCAATACCTTGATACTTCACATGGGTGTTTATCATCATTGTCACACCTGCTTGCGGAAAGCGCGATCCTGTGCCCTATGTCAAGGTCAAATTACTTTGAATTTTTTTGTTAAATTTTTTGTGTAACTCTGTGTTACAATATAACTCTCATTGCAACTGCTTCGGACCCAAGTACCTTGATACTTCACTTTGATGGTGTTTATCAATCATTGTCGCACATGCTTGCGGAAAGCGCGATCCTGTGCCCTATGTCAAGGTTCAAATTACTTTGATTTTTTTGTTTTAAAATTTTTTCGTGTACTATATCTCTGCAACTGCTTCACCAATACCTTGATACTTCACATGGGTGTTTTATCATCATTGCGGAAACATTCCTGCATGTGGAAAGCGCGATATCGTCGGCATTTTGGCATCATTGTACTGCTTGTCCGTATCGTCATGATATGTTGTTGTCCTGTGTGTCGGTTTAAAGTTTTTTGGTTAAAGTTTTTCCATACTATATATATATTTTTTTAGTGTCCATGCCTCGCCCCAAGGCGCGACATGCAGGCCACGGCCATCTAGTCTACAAAAAGTGGGTATAATTATGTTATCCAAGTGTCTATGCTGGGAAAAAACCTGGCCTTCGTGGCTTTGCCTCGTTTCTTGTTTTATTCCTTCACTATTATTTCTACGTAATTGACTTAGCCATTTTCAA
The DNA here is from genome assembly GCA_029237695.1 of Conchocele bisecta. Classification (NCBI taxonomy): domain Eukaryota; kingdom Metazoa; phylum Mollusca; class Bivalvia; order Lucinida; family Thyasiridae; genus Conchocele; species Conchocele bisecta. The sequence goes on from CM055279.1 coordinate 9,062,751, forward strand.
CGTTAACTTTTTAGAGTACGTCTGGTTTTTTTGCTTAAAAACTTTTTCCTTATACTATATCTCTGCAACTTCTTCGCCCATTACCTTGAAACTTCACATGGGCGTTTTATCATCATATATTTTCATTCTACCCCCCAACCGTGCTGCCCCTGTGCCCAATGTCAAGGTCAAATTACTTTGAATTATTTTGTTAAAGTTTTTTTGTGTACTATATCTCTGCAACTGCTTCACCCAATACTTGATACTTCACATGGGTGTATCATCATTGTCGCACCCGCTTGCGGAAAGCGCGATATCGTCGGCATTTTGGCATACGTCCGTCCGTACGTCCGTGTGTCCGGTTAAAGTTTTTTCGTTAAAGTTTTTCCATCTACTATATCTATTTTTTTAGTGTCCATGCCTCGCCCCAAGGCGCGACATGCAGGCCACGGCCATCTAGTCTACAAAAAGTGGGTATAATTATGTTATCCAAGTGTCTATGCTTGGAAAAAACCTGGCCTTCGTGGCTTTGCCTCGTTTCTTGTTTTACCTTCACCTATTATTTCTACGTAATTGACTTAACCATTTTCAACGTTAACTTTTTAACGTACGTCTGGTTAAAGCTTTTTGGTTAAAACTTTTTCGTTATACTATATCTCTGCAACTGCTTCGCCCATTACCTTGAAACTTCACATGGGTGTTTATCATCATCCATATTTTCATTCTAACCCCCAACCGTGCGGCCCCTGTGCCCAATGTCAAGGTCAAATTACTTTGAATTGTTTTGTTAAAGATTTTTTGTGTACTATATCTCTGCAACTGCTTCACCCATTACCTTGATACTTCACATGGGTGTTTATCATCATTGTCGCACCCGCTTGCGGAAAGCGCGATATCGTCGGCATTTTGGCATACGTCCGTCCGTACGACCGTACGTCCGTGTGTCCGGTTAAAGTTTTTTCGTTAAAGTTTATCCATCTACTATATCTATTTTGTTGGTGTCCATGCCTCGCCCCAAGGCGCGACATGCAGGCCACGGCCAACTAGTCTACAAAAAGTGGGTATAATTGTATCCCCCAGACTACCGTCGGGGGATACTATGGATTTGACAGCGCGCCGCGTCCGCGTCCGCCGTAGACACTTCTTGTCCGGAGCATAACTCGAACACCCTTTGGAATATTTTCATGAAACTTCACACATGCATAGACCACGACCCGAAGGTGTGTCGCGCACAAGAATGACAACTCTTGCGTAGCTAATTTTTTAGTTATCTCCCTTTTTTGTTTCTCGCACTGATTTCGTGTCCGGAGCATAACTCCACCACCCTTTCGAATATTTTCATGAAACTTCACACATGCATAGACCACGACCCGAAGGTGTGTCGCGCACAAGAATGACAACTCTTGCATAGCTAATTTTTTTAGTTATCTCCCTTTTTTGTTTCGCGCACTGATTGACCATAACTCGACCACCCTTTGGAATATTTTTATGAAACTTAACACATTCAATTAGACCACGAACCGAAGGTGTGTCGTGCACAAGAATGACAACTCTTGCATAGCTAATTTTTGAGTTATCTCCTTTTTTGTTTTCGCTCACTGATTTCCTGTCGGAGCATAACTCGAACACTTTGGAATATTTTCATGAAACTTCACACATGCATAGACCACGACCCGGAGGTGTGTCGCGCACAAGAATGACAACTCTTGCGTAGCTAATTTTTCAGTTATCTCCCTTTTTTGTTTTGCGCACTCTACCACCTGGACAATAATGCATGAAGACCTGTTTTCTCGTCTGCTCTGTATACCTTTTCTCGTGTGCTCTGTACACCTTACCTGTAGAGAGAACAATAGAAACTGGGAGAACCATGTGCTAAGCATGGGCTAGCATGTGCAGATGTCCACTGCTTGACCACTGCTGACCAGGTAATTTATACAGGTAAATCACTACATTGGGTACTGTGTTGAAAATATTGTGGCATTATGTGGACCTCTGCAGATATATGTAGATAATATAGGACATTAAAAAAAAAATCTGGTCTCCAATAGCAAGCATTATTATTTTTAAACTTTTTTTTGTCATTTTTTTGTTGTTTTTTTTTCATTATTTTTTTTCATTTTTTTTTTCAAATTATTTTTCAATTTGACTGGAAAAAAATCTGGGCTCCAGTAGCAAGCATTATTATTTTTAAACTTTCTTTTTCCATTTTTTTTTTTTTAATTTTTTTTTTCAAATTATTTTTCAATTTTGTCCAGTAGCATAAGGTCGTAAGTGCTATATACAGACTATTCACCTGTGCATGTGCTAGCATGTGCAACTGACCACTGACCACTTACAGGTAATTTATACAGGTAAATGATTATATTACATTTCCGTAAACTGTGTTGAAAATATTGTGGCATTATGTGGTCGGAACCTGTGCAGTATATGTAGATAAATATAGGACTATTAAAAAAAATTCTGGGCTCCAGTAGCGAGCATTATTATTTTTAATTTTTAAACTTTTTTTCCATTTTTTTTTTTCATTTTTTTTTTTATTTTTTTTTTCAAATTCTTTTTCAATTTTTGTCTAGTAGCATAAGGTGTAAGTGCTATATACAGACTATTATCATATAATAAAACAATTATTGACTAGTGAGCCATAGAATATAATCTGATATTCTATGGTTCACTAGTCAATAATTGTATAATATGTTCGGGCCAGTGAAAATTGCTTTCTTCGGGCCCAGGCTCGAGGTCAAGGCGGGGACAAGGCGAGGCATCTGATTCCGCGGAATTCTTGTTTACTTATCTCCCTTTGTTGTTTCGTGCTCTGATTTTGTATCCAGAGCATAACTCGAACACGCATATACGCATTGCTCTAATGGTCCTCTACCGCCCTGTGCCAAATCCACGTTCGTTCTGCCCCCGTCAAGCCCAGGGTCGAGGTCACATACTTAGTGCTTCAAAAACATTAACGCTTGGGTAAATATCTTATACTTTCTGTTTTCTTTCATGGATCATGGATCATCTTCATACTTCATATACGCATTGTTCTAATGGTCCTCTATTGCTCTGTGCCAAATCCACGTTCGTCCTGCCCCACCAATCCCAGGGTCAAGGTCACATACTTGGTGCTTCAAAAACTTTAACGCCTCAGGTAAATATACTTATAATTTTTATTTCCATTCACGGATCAACTTCATATTTCATATACGCGTTGCTCTAATGGTCGTCTACCGCCCTGTGCCAAATCCACGTTCGTCCTGCCCCCGCCAAGCCCAGGGTCAAGGTCACATACTTAGTGCTTCAAAAAACAAAAAATTTAACGCTCGGGTAAATATCTTATAATTTCTGTTTTCTTTCATGGATCATCTTCATATTTCATATACGCATTGCTCTAATGGTCCTCTACCGCCCTGTGCCAAATCCACGTTCGTCCTGCCCCCGCCAATCCCAGGGTCAAGGTCACATACTTGGTGCTTCAAAAACTTTAATGCTCAGGTAAATATCTTATAATTTTTCTTTCCATTCACGGATCAACTTCATATTTCATATATGCGTTGCTCTAATGGTCCTCTACCGCCCTGTGCCAAATCCACGTTCGTCCCGCCCCCGCCAAGCCCAGGGTTAACATCATATACTTAGTGCTTCAAAAACTTTAACGCTCAGGTAAATATCTTATAATTTCTGTTTTCTTTCACGGATCAGCTTCATATTTCATATATGCATTGCTCTAATGGTCCTCTACCGCCCTGTGCCAAATCCACGTTTGTCCTGCCCCCGCCAAGCCCAGGGTCAAGGTCACATACTTGGTGCTTCAAAAACTTTAACGCTCAGGTAAAAGAAAATTTTGACTTGCAATTTGGCCTCATTTATTATCAAAGCGATATGTGGGACATCCGTGTTCTATGAACACATTTTCTAGTTTATTAAACTTCACACATGCATAGAAGACGACCCAAAGTGTGTCGCACGTAAGAATGACAACTCTTGCGTCGTTAATTTCTTAGTTATCTCCCTTTGTTGTTTCGTGCACTGATTTCGTGTCTGGAGCATAACTCGAACACCCTTTGGAATATTTTCATGAAACTTCACACATGCATAGACCACGACCCTAAAGGTGTGTCCCGCAAGAATGACAACTCTTGCATCACTAATTCTTTAGTTATCTCCCTTTGTTTTTCCGTCACTGAATTTGTCTCCGGAGCATAACTCGAACACCCTTTTTTCAAACTACTTGTGTATCTGGGGAGGGGGATACACATGCGCTTGTCGACAAGCGTCCATTTCTAGTTATGTTATCCAAGTGTCTATGCTTGGAAAAAACCTGGCCTTCGTGGCTTTGCCTCGTTTCTTGTTTTATATAAAACAATGTAAAACTATTTTTTAGAAATGAGCCTACTTTTTATTTCAAGAAAATCCGTCTAATAACAAAGTTATTTTGAATAAACAGTCATGGATGGGCTTTTGATTTATAAATTCATTTCACTGTATTTTAGTTGTTGACAATAAAACAAGAAACTGCTATTGCAATAATCACTTCCGGTAAACAACAACAACAACTATTATTGCGAACTGAACACAAATTCTTAATAAATTTGTTTATTAACATCCTTTTCTGGCATATAACTTAAACAATTTGCATTAAAATATATCAATTAATCATTTAATCTTCATATATTTAGCGAATATCATTTATCCATAAGGTTCCAAGTCGATCTGATACTATTGCTAATATGTCCTAATGTATTGTAAATTATGAATGCTCACGAACTTGATTCCATTAACCTGGTGACCTTCACCAACCAATCAGCGTTTAGTAAACCAAGTTTTCCGCCGAAAATTTGTCCGGCAAAGAAACTGGCTCACAGGAAGTGACAGTATACTTCTGCCGGAAATGACGGAAATGACGTATATATGCTGTTCCCAAGTCATACCATTAGAGAAGGTAGATTTACACCGGTGTCGATGTGTGAGGATATGTGCAATTAATTTTGCGTGGTAGGACCAGCGTGCCAACCTCAGCTTGGCGTTGTCAATAGATACGAAAGCTGAAGCAGATGATGATGACATCATGTTGTATTTTTACCAAATTCTCGGCATTTTCTTCTGGAATTCTTGTACGAACACCGAGAAATGGAGGCTCGATTCCTTTATTTTTCAACCTGGCAAGATTTGCTCTCATAAATACAAGGTTAGTGTCTTTTTTTTTAATGATGAAATCCAGCAAGCAGTTCGATGCTAGAAAAATATGGAAAATCTGACCGCACGTGACATTTTAACATTGCAACCCTGCATTCAATTCTTGATTTATGGCTATTACTTCATTATAGGAACGAATTTCAAAAAATAAAAAGATGGCTCATTGCTAAATTTTGCTGAAAAATGATTTTATGTCAAAAAATAAGAGTTTTAGGGTGTTTAAATAGGTGTAAAAGTTGGGCAGGTTAACGTGAAACAGACAGGACCACCAAACTTTCACAGCTTCAAGGGGTGCCCACCACATACAACTATCCAACATGTGACCATTATTAGTCAGGTTTTTTGAAAAATAATCCAGGCTATTTGATTGGCGAAAGCCGGGTGGGCGGCGGGCGGCGGGCGGGCGGCGGCGGGCGGTGGGCGGCGTCCACAATCAATGTTAAGTTTTCGTGTTTGAGTCCATTTTCTTTGTTACTGTACCACCTAGGACCACCAAAACTTTCACAGCTTCATAATCAAGGGGTGCCCACCACATATACACATCCAACATGTTACCTTTTTTGAACTTGACCCATTTTTTCCGCGCTGTCGACTTTCAATGTTAAGTTTTCGCATTTACAATGTTAAGTTTTCGTGTTTAAGTCCATTTCTTTGGTACTGTACCACCTAGGACCACCAAACTTTCACAGCTTCATAACCAAGGGGTGCCTACCACATACAACTATCCAACATGTGACCATTTTTTTTACCTTCACCTATTATTTCTACGTAATTGACTTTTTAACGTACGTCTGGTTAAAGTTTTTTGGTTAAAAGTTTTTTGTTACACTATATCTCTGCAACTGCTTTGCCCATTACCTTGAAACTTCACATGGGTGTTTATCATCATCCATATTTTCATTCTACCCCCCAACCGTGCGGACCCTATGCCCAATGTCAAGGTCAAATTACTTTGAATTTTGTTTGTTAAAGTGTTTCGTGTACTATATCTCTGCAACTGCTTCACCCATTACCTTGATACTTCACATGGGTGTTTATCATCATTGTCAGCGCGACATCGTCGGCATTTTGGCATACATCCGTCCGTACGTCCGTGTGTCTGGTTAAAGTTTTTTGGTTAAAGTTATTCCATCTACTATATCTATTTTTTTAGTGTCCATGCCTCGCCCCAAGGAGCGACATGCAGGCCATGGCCATCTAGTCTACAAAAAGTGGGTATAATTATGTTACCCAAGTGTCTATGCTTGGAAAAAACCTGGCCTTCGTGGCTTTGCCTCGTTTCTTGTTACTACTCAATTTGAAAATCAATGTGTATTTTCCCATTGCTGTGAGTATTTTGTACTCCAACTTTTGATAATCAATGTGTGTTCTGCTAACATACATGTAAGTGCGTAAAATACACCAATACGCACCTTATCTTGAGCTCTGAAATCAGGGGGCCGTTTCACTAAACTTCGTATGACTAAAATGTTCAGAAGTACAAAATTTGTAATTTCACATTAACAACATTTTCTTGTAAGCAATTATTTTTTTGGATTGACATTTATTGAGCATAGGTTTAAATGTGTGTTGTTTCTTTCAACGCATCTTTTTATGCCTCCGCCACCGAATGGTGAGGGGGGCATATAGTGTTACCGGCGTCCGTACGTACGTAACGTACGTAACGTACGTTACGTACGTACGTACGTACGTACGTACGTCGTACGTACGTACGTACGTACGGAAACTTAACAAGCTCGTAAATGGCTTATAATTTCTGTTTCCTTGCTCGGATCTGCTTCACATTTCACACACGCATTGCTCCAATGGTCCTCTACCGCCCTGTGACAAATCCACATTCGTCCCGCCCCCGCTAAGCACAGGGTCAAGGTCACAGGCTTGGTGCGTTCGAAACCTTAACGCTGGGTAAATGCCTTATAATTTCTGTTTCCTTGCTCGAATCTGCTTCACATTTCACTCACGCATTGCTCGAATGGTCCTCTGCCACCCTGTGACAAATCCATATTTGTGCCGCCCCCGCTAAGCCCAGAGTCAAGGTCACAGACTTGGTGCGTTCGAAACCTTAACGCTGGGTAAATGGCTTATAATTTCTGTTTCCTTGCTCGGATCTGCTTCACATTTCACACACGCATTGCTCCAATGGTCCTCTACCGCCCTGTGACAAATCCACATTCGTCCCGCCCCCGCTAAACCCAGGGTCAAGGTCACAGACTTGGTGCGTTTAAAACCTTAACGCTGGGTAAATGCCTTATAATTTCTGTTTCCTTGCTCGGATCTGCTTCACATTTTACACACGCATTGCTCCAATGGTCCTCTGCCACCCTGTGACAAATCCACATTCGTGCCGCCCCCGCTAAGCCCAGGGTCAAGGTCACAGACTTGGTGCGTTCGAAACCTTAACGCTGGGTAAATGCCTTATAATTTCTGTTTCCTTGCTCGGATCTGCTTCACATAATCTGAATACCCAATTGCTTCAGAAATGATGGAGTGAAAATACTCAATTACTAATTCCTTATCTGGATCCCTGGTTAACACAATATGATGTGTACATGTAAGCGAAAATAGTACCATTAGTTAGCCACGTTAATGTGAGAAACAAATTAATAAAAATCTTTGTACAAACTTTTTTATCGTACAAAGTTTAGTGAAACGGCCCCCAGGAACAAATCCGGGCTGTACTACAGTTGAACCTCCCCGAACGGCCACCTCTCTACAACAACACCCTCTCTGTAACAGCCGCTATTTTATATCCCAAATGGATGATTTCTTCTGTATCTAACCCTTAGACGGTTACGCATGGAAACTGTCATCTGCTGTTGCTTTCGTCTTCTTTTGTCAATAAAAACATGTTTTGAAAGCATTCCATTGGAAATGACCTTAAAATGCTGCCAAAGCATGTTTTTCATGAGAATTATAGAAGAAAATAAATAAACAGCGGGCGACACAATTTAATTCCGCAAAAACCTCCCTACAACAGCCACCTCTCTACAACAGCCAGTTTTGCGTCTTCCCATCGGTTGCTGTTGTAGAGAGGTTGCACTGTATTTATAGATTGGCCGGAGAATTTGAACATGGCTCCGTTCGGGAGCTCCGATTTCGCAATGAAGCCTTACACCGAAGCTGACTTGCAGTCCCAGCTGACGCAGGTCAATGATGGAAAGGCAAGTCTTGGTGATACAGTCGAACCTCCCCGAACGGCCACCTCTCTACAACAACACCCTCTCTATAACAGCCGCTATTTTATATCCCAAATGGGTGATGTCCTCTGTATCTAACCATTAGATTGCTGCTCACGAAAATTGCCGTCTGCTGTTGCTTTGCCTTCTTTATCAATAAAAACATGTTTTGACAGCATTTTAGAATCATTTCCATTGGAAATGATTCTAAAATGTTGCCAAAGCATGTTTTTATGAGAATTAGCGAAGAAAATAAATAAACAACATTAACCTCCCTACAACAGCCACCTCTCTACAACAGCCAGTTGTGCGTCTTCCCATGGGTGGCTGTAGAGGTTGCACCATAACACAGAGCTCCAGATAAGTTTTGTATCTAAATACAAGTAGTATTATACCCCCATATTTCAAATTCAATGCGTAATTTACATGTACTTTTACAAATGTATTATTGATTTTCTTCCATATTCAGTAGGGAACAAATGATAAAAAATAAAACAAATTAAAAAATTCACTTATTTGAGTGAAAATCAAATACATTTGTAAAAGTAAAATACGCATTGAATTTGAAATATACGAATATAATACTCTTTAGTTACAAAACTTATCTGGAGCTGAGGGGGCCGTTTCACTAAACTTCTTACGATTAAAATGTTCGTAAGTTCAAATTTAAGATCGTCTGTAAATTTCAATTTATGAATTTACATTTATTGAGCATAGGCTGCATATTCAGCCTATGCTCAATAAATGTAAATCCAATATTTACAAGTAAACATTGTTAATGTGAAATTTACATAATCATAATTTTGCACTTACGAACATTTTAGTCGTACAAAGTTTAGTGAAACGGCCCCCTGGTATTTATTCTGGAAAACACATATAAATATATGGTTTCTCATGACAAGGACTGTCCCAATGTTTATGGTTGGTATGATTGTACAGGTCTATCGCAATAACAATATATTTGGTTACAATTTACTTTTGGAAACCCCTACTTTAGAGGGGTTTCCGAAAGCAAATGGTGTCTGAAATGTTTAGGCTTATTATGGTCAGTACCGTTTGTTTAACAAGGTCAGCTAATTATGACAATTCCAGAATTAATTCATACATTTTCCATAATTGTCAGACAATTTGACCAGTTTTCATACATTTTCCATAATTGTCAGACAATTTGACCAGTTTTCATACCGTATGTTCCACATAATGTATATAATTTTCAGGCATATCCTCGTATTCGAGGCCGCGCGCTAATTATAAACAACGTTCACTATCGTGCCGACAATGTTGCTGAGCGCTTTAATTCGGACAACGACAGCACAAGAATCCAGATAGCGCTCGCAGCTTTAAACTTCAAGGTCGTCCCAAGGGCGGATGTAACATTAGAGGTAATTATATACAATACATCAGAGCTCCAGATATGGTGCGTATTCGCGTATTTTACGCAATTGTTTTAGCTGAATACACATTAATTATCAAAAGTGGGAGTACAAAAATACGCACAGCAATGTGAAAATACGCATTGATTTTCAGTAGTGAAAATACTGTCATAAAGTTGAAAATTCACTTAGTTGAGTTGCAAAAAGCAAAGAGCAATTAAGTGAATGTTTAAATTTGTATTATTTAATATTATTTTTATTATTTGTTCCCTATTTAGTAATCAATAATCCATTTGTAAAAGTAAAATACGCAATGATTTAGAAATCAGGGGGTATAGTACGCTTTAGACACAAATCTTATCTGGAGCACTGATACAATATATTACAATAAATGCAATGCAGTACAGTACAATATAATACCATTAATATCATACAGTACAATGCCATACCATACATTATCACATGAAAACATTGTTATGACATGTTTTAAGTTAAACTTTTAACCCATATCATAAATGTGATACACTGCAGCTCCATTATAACGCGGGTCTCTCGTGGATCCCAAAAAAATATTAAAAAAATCGAGAATTTTTTTTTTTTTTTTAAAAACAAAGAAAAAAAAATATAAAAAAAATCGTCGGACGTCGTAATCATCGTGTAAATTAGTTGCGTGATTTCTGCAAGTTTATTCTAACAACGAAGTTCAAAGTCTATGAAAGGATTATTATTAGTATGTTAGCAAATGTAATACATGTACCTTTAATCAGGTAATCATGTTAATAGGCATATTTATTAATCAATTCAATTACACATAATTGTTGCTAATAAATGGTTGCCTGTTCGATCGCCTTTCTTTTTCTTTACTCCCAGGTGTAATATTTAGCGTTCTTTAAATAGACTGGTGTTTCAGCATTATCTGGGTATGGGATCACATGGTCTATTGTTTACACTGCAGCCCACGGCAATCTCGCTTAAATCGTAAATTTCATTCATCAATATGACTTGCAGCGTAAACAATAGATCACGTGACCCCACATCCTGAGATTATGCACGTATCAACCGCATGAATAGGCAGGACACGTGACCATAGGAATTATTTATTATCAATTAATCCGTTTAAGCGTCTGTTGATTGCGAGTAGTATACATTGTAGTAAGCGTCTGTCTATCGCGAGCACTATACAACGTAATAAGCATGATTTTATAAATAACTCATATGTTTAATACATTAATACATACAAGTTTACATGTCATAGGCATTATTAATAATTACTTTAACTTCTGTTCAAATGACATGATTTTATATGGGTCCGTTGCTAATGGAATTCCCGCAATAGTTGGTAACCGAAATGCGAATGATACCAGTAACCCGTGCAGTACCAGTACCCGTGCATGTCCCGAAATTTTATAACGCGGTAGGATTCGATCGCGGTTTGAAATCTTGGACCCCGACCACCGCGTTATAATGGAGCTGCAGTGTATGACACACGTGTAATAACACCTGCAGCGAATTCGATATTTTACGTATTCGTATTATGCGTCAAGATCTGTCAAATTAATAAAATAGAGACGTAATGGCGCTCCTCATGTCTAAAATGTCAATAGAAGCGTCCGTGACTCATTAAAATTACTGCAATTGTTAGAATGAGCTCCCGTTTGAACATGAACCTGTTATATGGCGTATTTATAATAATTATATTGTAAGAATTAAAACTATTTTTCTTTGTGGAGATTTTCAACGAGCCGCGGAAATAGTCAATGGCGTTTTCTCACTGAAGCATCGTCTGCAATTTTATGCACCTCACCAGAGGCTCGGTGCGTAAATTGTGCCCGACTCGTTTCATAAATCTCATATCAACTGGAAACTTGTTTGAGATCCTCTATGTATGATATAATAATACAATACAATATGATGCAGTACAATACTACACTGCAGCTCCATTATAACGCGGTCGCGTATAGCGCGATCTCCATTATAACGCGGGTCTCTCGTGGATCCCAATTTTTTTTTTAAAAATCGAGAGAGAAAAAATAAAAAATCGTCAGACGTCGTAGTCATCGTGATTCGAGATTTCTGTAAGTTTATTCAAGCAACGAAGTTCAAAATCCATGAAAGGATTATTATTAATATGTTAGCAAATGTAATACCTTTAATCAGGTACATGTAATCATGTTAATAGGCATATTTATTAATCAATTCAATTACCTTAATCCCAATTGACATGTATGCGCGAAGTAATGGTCGTATCAAAGGAGCATGCCGACCAATGTAACGCCTGATCAGAAGCTACACTGGTCACAAATCCCATGAGCACCATTTCTCCAGTCACGTAAATGTACCGCTTTTTGTCACCAAGTAATGTCAATGTATCTGTGTTAACACATAATTGTCGCTAATAAATGGTTGCGTGTTCGGCCTTTCTTTTTCTTTACTCCCAGGTGTAATATTTAGCGTTGTATAAATAGACTGGTGTTTCAGCATTATCTGGGTATGGATCACGTGGTCTATTGTTTACACTGCAGCCCAAGGCAATCTCGCTTAAATCGTAAATTTAATTCATCAATATGACTTGCAGCGTAAACAATAGATCACGTGACCCCAACCGCATGAATAGGCAGGACACGTGACCATAGGCATTATTTATTATCAATTAATCCGTTTAAGCGTCTGTTGATCGCGAGTAGTATACATTGTAATAAGCGTCTGTCTATCGCGAGCACTATACAACGTAATAAGCATGATTTTATAAATAACTCATATGTTTAATACATTAATACATACAAGTTTGTATGTCATAGGCATTATTAATAATTACTTTAACTTCTGTTCAAATGACATGATTTTATATGGGTCCGTTGCTAATGGAATTCCCGCAATAGTTGGTAATCGAAATGCGAATGATACTAGTAACCCGTGCAGTACCAGTACCCGTGCATGTCCAGAAATTTTATAACTCGGTCGGATTCGATCACGGTTTGAAATCTTGGACCCCGACCACCGCGTTATAATGGAGTTGCAGTGTATAAGTTATCGCCTCGGGTGAACATACCTCCAGACGGGCAATATTACACCATATAGCCTGTGTAGAATCACAATAACGTATTTGTCATACCGCAGATCCTTTATTTGGCCGTATAAACATATCTCTTCTTTTGATTTTTACGTTTTTTCAGGAAGAAAAATAATCCGAGATTCGATTTTCTACCGTCGGTCTTAATATAAAGGCGTAAATGAACATTTTGTTTTTTTATTAAACAAAAACAAACTAAATATGGAGTTAGAAATCCATCGAAAAAGACTTTATGACAGTTTTTTTATATCGTGTAATTTAATTTATATTCCACTGCTCTATCGATCTGCTCTCCCTTTGGTGCCTCTAGAAGTTATCGACTGGTTCCCAAACATTTGCTGTCATTGCTACGCCGCGTTTCGTGCGTGGAACCCATAGTTTGTGACCTAAATATAGCCGTGTCACGAAGCCAAGTGTGTTGAGATTTGAAAACACTAAACGGGACAGTTTATGGCGGCATATCGTCATATTTTGATGAGCGAAGAATATTTATGGAAAAATAAACAATAAAGACTGGTTAGCAGAATACGCATTGATTAGCAAAGGTGGGAGTACAAAATACTCACAGCAATGTGAAAATATGCATTGATTTTCAAATTGAGTAGTGAAAATACTGTAATAAAGTTGAAAATTTACTTATGTTTTGGAGCTCAAATAAGTGAATTTTTAAACTTGTTTGAAATTTTATACAACCGTTTTTAAAAAACGGTACATATTATGTTTTACCGGGCGGGCGGGGACACAACTCCTCCGAAACCGTTCAGTCGATCGTTCTGAAACTATACACACGTCTTCTACACATATTGAAGATGTGCACCTTGGTGTGTTTATGCATTTTTTCTACATTTTTCTATACAATTCTATATAGGGTACAGAGTTTGTGTACACAAATCCTCTGAACCCGTTCAGTAGATCGATCTGAAACTATACACACGTCTTCTTCACATGTTGAAGATGTGCACCTTGGTGTTTTTATGCCGAAAAAATATATGTTAACAAAAAATATCACCTTTTTAACTTAGGGCTTTTCCAGAATTAATGGTATGGGGGTTGGAAGTCATTTTTTTTTTTTTTACCCACCACCCATGAAAAAAAAATTATTTTCATACCCCACCACCCATGCTTTTGAATTATTGCTTGACCGCACCACCCATGCTTTTGAATTATCGCTTCACCCCACCACCCACACAATTTAATTTATTTTACGTTTGCCCCAACCCCCATAATTCTTAATTTTCCCTTGCCACACCACCCATATGTATTAATTATTGTATTGCCCCCCCCACCACCCATACAATTGAGTTATTTCTTTGACCCCCAACCCCCATAATTATTTATTATCATAATTATTTTAAATATATTGCCAATATATCGGTACAGTAAATGGAAAGTGCGATTATTATGTTAGAGGTAATTAGAAATCGCATCGGTCCCGTTATTATTCGTTGATTATATGACCGACCTCCGTTTCGCCTTTCGACCAACTCGTCCGTCAGCCAAATCAAAATAATATAGAATAGCGGCCACAGGTGAAAGACTCGGACCTATGACACAAAAAACATGCCTATTAAAAAAATTCCCATCACCCGCCCACTTGGTCTCGTACAGTACCATCTTCTATATAGAAGATGGTACTGTACGAGACAAGTGGGTGGGTAATGGGATTTTTTTGGTGTCATAGGTCCGAGTCTTCAACCTGTGATAGCGACATGATCAGCGGATAGTCGACAGGTTACAGCAGGCCCGTATGTAGCTGGGGGGGGGGGATGTTATACATATATTTCTGAACAACAAAGCATGAGAATCATCTCGCGTTTTCACGATCTCGCCTTCCGCTTTTGAAAATAAGTTTGGCTCCAATCCGATTTTTCTGTTTGTAACTTAGGGCGACTATCTCGGCGTTACAGACAAAAAAAATTGAGTTTATTTTGCTCATGCATGTGTCGAAAGCATGCGTGTTGAAATTGCGTATGCGTGTGTGTAGACCGTACTTACAACAGTCATGCGAGATCGCGGAGGTTGCGAAATAGCGAGATTGATAGAATCTCGCGTTTTTGTCTCGAAATCTCGCGATCGCGTTTTCGCGATCTCGACCTATGCGAGAAATCACGAAAAAGCGAGGTTGTCACAGGACACGTACACGTTGTATTAGGAGACGATTCTCGTGTGCTGCCAAAACATCTTTTTATTAAGAAATAGAGCAAATGTGGACAAACTTCAGTATTTCTTGACAACTAAAACATAATTTGACAAAACATGGTAATCGTCTTAGGAGACGATTCTAATGTACTGCCAATACATGTTTATTGAAAAAACATATATGATACATGCTATTGGTTACTGCATCGCATCGTCGACATATACGCAAGATCGCGAAAACGCGAGACCAAATCGCGAGACGGCGAAATCGCGAGGCAAAAACGTGATATTCTATTGTATTCAATTCAATACCGTGAGGATACATAAATAATACTCCCCCCCCCCCCATAACACACTTGCGACATATCATTGTCGGTCTGGGTGCACACCTGATGGTGTTTACAATCATCTGTCGGTAATCCAGTTTCACGTGCAAAGTGTGACTGTAGAATTCGGCGGGGGAACAAACATATCTAAACCACGCTATGTAGTCGCTTACGACATCGCATCGCCAATAAATTGATATTTACGCATTAGCTCGACATAGTGCATTTTCACGTGTTTGATATCTTGATAAAGCAAGATTTGGCAGCACATGAGAATCGCCTCCAAAGATGATTTTCCTATTTAGTCCAAATATGTGTGTAAAAGAAAAATACCAATGTATTCATGTTTTCTTTTCACATTTGATTTCTTAATAAAATAGGTTTGGAAACACATGAAAATCGTCTCCTTAGACGATTCTAATGTTTTGTAAAAAAAAACATATGCGTTTTGTCACATTTGATTAATTTCTCAATAATAACACATGTTTTGACAGCACATGGGAATAGTCTCCTCAGACTAACACCATTTATATTTTGTACGAATAATAGCATTATTGTGGAGCCCGCTTGCGGAAAGCGATACAGAGTGATCACAATGACGTCCGGGTGTCCGTGCGTATTTTTAATTGTTGACAGTATTATCACCGAAAACCGGCGATGTGACATGGAATGAAATGTCTAACCTAGCCCATAGTCATTGGGGAAACTGTTAAACCGGGCAAACGTTTGACACGTTCAGAAATAAACGATTTAATTTGTGTTTCTCGAGTCGGGTGGAGAGGAAACACCGTGAAAATCTAGTTGGAACGTAAATGTCAATCGTCACGTACACTATTTCAGTTTAACGCCGTTACATTAGCTGTTATTCTAAGTATGTATGGTCGCTCGTTAGGGGCATTTTTTCCTTTTTTTATAAGGGATGGGTTGTGGCCTAGGGGTAGAACATCTGACTTCCAATCTGGAGGTTGTGGGTTCAAACATGCCTTATGCATCAAAAATATACTTTCATAGTATTTCCATCTCACTGGTCTGTCGGATGAGACTATCTGTGTTCACGTCTCTATATGACCTTAGCTGTTGCTGGGACGTTAAACCCATTCACTTTCACTTTTTTCCTTCGTTTATACGCGTAGAAACGATAATTAAGAACCTTAAAGTTCTTTTCCACCCCATGAAGGAACGTGAATTTATTTCTCTAAATACAGTCGAACCTGTGAACAACGACCGGCAAAGGGAAGTTGCCAAAGTGGTCGTTGTTGACAGGTGGTCGTTGTTCCAAGGGTCGAACATTTACC
Source organism: Conchocele bisecta (assembly GCA_029237695.1). Taxonomy (NCBI): domain Eukaryota; kingdom Metazoa; phylum Mollusca; class Bivalvia; order Lucinida; family Thyasiridae; genus Conchocele; species Conchocele bisecta. Next base: position 9,079,293 of record CM055279.1, read on the forward strand.
CAGTTTCACAACAAAGTCGGCCATGTTTTTAGCATTCTATTGTAATATATATGCATGCTTTTCATCAATTAAAAATTGCACGAAAATGGCTAAAATAGTCAAATTATTTTGTTTTGTCATCTTGTTGTTAGTGTTCTGAACCCAGCCTCGCTTTGGAAATTATATACAAAGGGGAGTAATTATCTTCACGATAAGTATATCTCGCGGCCCGCTTTGGTGCACCATTTAATAGCTTGTCGTAATTACATGTAAGTGTTTTACTTTAGCATGACCATTAGTATTTCACACCACCAGTTGAAATTAATAACGGTCATATAGTCTGTATTAAAACGATAGCCTATGTGGCGCGGCCTGTGAAAACCGCGAGTTTTTTTGTAACAAAAAATATTTCATTGAATGCGTCCAGTAACCCACACGAGCTAGGTGTCCAAAACAGGAGAGAACACCAGGCTTATTTGCTTTCTGTCCAATGTACTGGTCAAGCCCGAATATTTAAGCAGCCTATGACGAATTGGCAATGTCCGCTGACGTAATTACTGATGTTTTTAATTAGAGATTCGCAAGCATTGTAAACCATGTAAACCACGGGCAGACTACGCGAATCCACTGCCTGGTCTGGTCGCTAATGCAATAAGCCGGGATTTGTCGGAGATCGAGACCCAATTCATATAAACACGTTTGTCGTGTCACTTTAGACTGGTTCCCGGTCGCTAGGAATAACGCTATATATGTTGCGCATCAGACAGGGTACCAGTCTCGTGTGGACTACGTGACTGATGTCAGCAACCGCGTGTATTGCTCTTTGATATGGCCTTGTGCCCCGATGTGTGAAATTTACACTTGACACGCGCCGTGTGTTTAAAGTCTTAGTCTTGTCACTGTAGACGAATCAGCATCGTGTAAACACAGTTTGCCAGCTAATGATCGAGTTTTATGACTTGCGCAGAATTGCATTATGCCTATTGGAATACACGACACGGAATACATATCGGGAATTACCGTTAATGGAGTTATGCAATATTTTTCATTGAAAAATGTCGCCGAGTTTTGTGATGAAAGGACAATCGGCGATTGCGATGTTATTTTTTTTTGCCGACAAAACATGACTTGGTCGCTAATGGTCGCTAATGGTCGCTAATGGTCGCTAATGGTCGCTGTTTGCAGTAAAAAATGCCGCGTGGGAACGAAAATCGCTGGTCGCTGGTCGTTGTTCGGAGGTGGTCGTTATTCCAAGGTCTTTTAAAGAACAAATTGGACGGGGGGGTTTTAACTGGCCGTTGTGGACAGGTGGTCGCTATTCACAGGTGGTCGTTAACACAGGTTCGACTGTATTTGTTTCTTGGCATGTCGACGCGATGAGACGAAAACGTTAATTTACATAAAATAAATCAATAACTATCGATTGCAAAACGTGATTATAATACCGTATTATATATTTATGTATTTTTTACACAGTGACTTCAAGTGTTTTTCGTCTTGGAGCCATAGACAAGAAGAAATGGAATTTGTTTCTACACTGCGTCTACGAGCAAACGAAAATTAGCATCCTTTAGATGAACACACATCGGCGAAAGAAAAACATGACATTTACTACAATTACATTACGTTTCGAAGCCTTGAAGGAATGCTAATTATCGTTCTGTCGTGACATAGAAATTAATTTTAAGGTTGTGAACTGGATAAAACGAATAAATATGGGGTCAGAATAAATTTAAAAAAAATTAATTTTCGTCGTATTTGATTTAAATCGTCCCCGGGTCCGAGGGGTAAAATTTACGTTCGTTCGCAGTGATTAAACAAAATGAAATGTCGTGATGGAATGTACGGTCAACTCCATTCAATCACATGATGTACAAAGTAGTAACACAGTGATTCGTCGCATATTGCCGAGTCATTTTGTCGATGTACAAAGTAGTAACACAGTGATTTGCCGCAATTCGCCACCTCGCGGCACGTCCACTTTTTGTACGTGGCTGCTTTGACGATAGTGCACTTGCACAAACAGAAAGAGGCTGACGGAGGATTCGCTACCCTGCAGTTTCTCGCCTAGAGGTTTCGCACCTAAGGAGGTTTCGGTACCCACGAAAGTGTAGGTGGTGCGAAATGTACAGATAGCGAAACCACCGTAATTCAAAAAAAAGTTACCGTCAAGTCCGCCCATGTCAACTCGGACCCGGGGACGATTTAAATCAAATACGACGAAAACAATTTGTTTTATTTATTGATTCTGACCCCATATTTATTTTATTTATTTCACCTGCTAAATAGCCACCTTGATTTATTTCACCCTAGGAAGATAGACCCACGATGCACACAATTTAATTTTAGGAAAACCCCACCATGCACAAAATTCATTTTTTTGGAAAACCCCACCATGCACAAAATTCATTTTTTTGTTGAAACACCCCACACCCATCCAAATTTAAATCAGGTACCATCCAACAACCCCCCCCCCCCCACCCCCCTACCAAAAATTCTGGAAAAGCCCTTAGGCATTTTTTTTCTACATTTTCTATACAATTGTATATAGGGTACCGAGTTGGTGTACACAACTCCTCTGAAACCTTTCAGTCGATCGTTCTGAAACTATACACACGTCTTCTACACATATTGAAGATGTGCTCTTTGGTGTTTTTATGCCGAAAAAAAATATTTTTTAACAAAAATATCACCTTTTTAACTTAGCCATTTTTTCTACATTTTTCTATACAATTCTATATAGGGTACGAAGTGTGTGTACACAACTCCTCCGAAACCGTTCAGTCGATCGTTCTGAAACTATACACACGTCTTCTACACATAATGAAGATGTGCACCTTGGTGTTTTTATGCCGAAAAAATATGTTTTAACAAAAATATCACCTTTTTAACTTAGCCATTTTTTCTACATTTTTCTATACAATTCTATATCATTTCTACTTTACACATCTCTAAATTAGTGTACATGTTTAGCACAACGAGATGAAGAAATAATGCTATAGAGTTTCAAATTCTCATTAATGTTTCTTGCCTTGGTGACAACTTCACATTTCTGCATCTTCGCTGTCTGGCCCATATTCGATGGGCGTATTTTGTGACTTACGGCACTCTTGTTTATAATTTTTTCCCTTTTTAGCTCGACTATTCGAAGAATAGTGAGAGCTTATGTAGTCACCCCAGCGTCGGCGTCACCGTCACTCCTTGGTTAAGGTTTTTAGTCGAGCTTGTATATGGAATATTCCTGGCCCTACACCCACCATACTTGGACAACTTCATCTCCTAGTGATGTACATCAACAACCCCTGACCTATATTTGACCTTGACCTACATTTAACCTTGAATTACATAGTTAATTCCCCTTGGTTAAGGTTTTTAGTCAACCTTGGTTAAGTTTTTTAGTCAAGCTTGTATATGGAATATTCCTGGCCCTACACCCACCATACTTGGACAACTTCATCTCCTAGTGATGTATACATCAACAACCCTGACCTATATTTGACCTTGACTTACATTTAACCGTTGAATTACATAGTTAATTCCCATTTGGTTAAGGTTTTTAGTCAACCTTGGTTAGTTTTTTAGTCAAGCTTGTTGTACATGGAATACTAGTGTGCATACAGACACCATACTTGCACAACCTTTTCTCATAGGGATGTACATCAATAACCCCTGATCTATAGTTGACATTGACCTACATTTCCTCTTCAATTACTTAGTTAATTCCCCTTGTTTAAGGTTTTTAGTCAAGCTTGTATATGGAATACTCCTGGCCCTACACCCACCATACTTGCACAACTTCATCTCCTAGTGATGTACATCAACAACCCCTGACCTATATTTGACCTTGACCTACATTTAACATTGAATTACATAGTTAATTCCCCTTGGTTAAGGTTTTTAGTCAACCTTGGTTAAGGTTTTTAGTCAAGCTTGTACATGGAATACTAGTGTGCATACAGACACCATACTTGCACAACCTTTTCTCATAGGGATGTACATCAATAACCCCTGATCTATATTTGACATTGACCTACATTTCCTCTTCAATTACTTAGTTAATTCCCCTTGTTAAGGGTTTTTAGTCTAGCTGTATATGGAATATTCCTGGCCCTACACCCACCATACTTGGACACTTCATCTCCTAGTGATGTACATCAACAACCACTGACCTATATTTGACCTTGACCTACATTTAACTTTGAATTACTTATTAATTCCCCTTGGTTAATGGTTTTTTAGTCAACCTTGGTTAAGGTTTTTAGTCAAGCTTGTACATGGAATACTATTGTGCATACTAACACCATACTTGGACAACCTTTTCTCATAGGGATGTACATCAATAACCCCTGATCTATATTTGACCTTGACCTACATTTCCTCTTGAATTACTTACTTAATTCTCCTTGGTTAAGGTTTTTAGTCAAGCTTGTAGATGCAATACTCCTGGCCCTACACCAACCATACTTGGACAACTTCATCTCCTAGTGATGTACATCAATAATCGCTGACCTATATTTGACCTTGACCTACTTTTATCCTTGGATTACTTTCTTATTTCCCCTTGGTTAAGGTTTTTAGTCAAACTTGCATATGGAATATTCCTGGGCCTACAGCAAACATACTTGGAAAACTTCATCTCCTAGTGATGTACATCAATAACCCCTGACCTATATCTGACATTGACCTACATTTAATCTTGAATTACTTACTTAATTTCCCTTCGTTAAGGTTTTTAGTCAACCTTGGTTAAGGTTTTTATGCAGGCCGCGGCCACATTGACCTACATTTAACCTTGAATTACTTACTTAATTTCCAGAGCTGCCAACTGTTCCGATTTTTCCGTATTTGTTCCGGAAAATACGTTAAAAATACGGAAGTACGGACAACAATTAAAAAGTACGATTTTTAAAAAAAATCAGCGCGGGAATATCTGGAAATAATAATTTTGTTTCACAATTCTGCCAATAATTCCTATTTTTAGCTCATGTGAGCTATTGTTACCGCAATGTGTCCGTCGTCCGTCGTCGTCCGTCGTCGTCCGTGAACATTTTCAAACGTCTTCTCCTCGGTAACCATTGGGCCTATAGTCACCAAACTTCATGGTCATGGTCCTTAGGTAGGGGGATTACAAAATTGTTAAAATGACGTCATTACGTAATCCAAGATGGCCGCCGTCTAAAAACAGCACAAATTCTTAAAAAATCTTCTTCTCAAGAACCGCCAACCAAGGGTTTCCGTTTCGACAAAACTGGTAGGAATGATCGATGTACAATGCTCTTTCAAAGTTGTTAAAATGGTGACCCCGGGGTCAAAAATGGGCGTGGCCCGTGGGGTCAAATTGGGGTCAAATTTTATTTTTGACCGAATATGCTCATGTCATATATCAAATTGAAGGTATCGATGAGGCGATTGCTCTGGTGCAATATTTGTCGGAATCGGATGATTATGTCATCCATGATGGCCACCAAAAGGTCCATTTATTCAAGATTTTGAACGTCTTTTTCTCAGGAACCACATGGCCGATGCTGGACAAACTTCATAGGAAGTAAGATCCTTGGGTGAAGCATTTTCAAATTTGGTAAAATGAGAGTCATCGCTTAATCCAAGATGACCGCCATCTAAAAATAGCACAATTTTTTTAAAACACATGAACTCAATGTCACATTCTCCTCTGGTGTGTTCATGGAGTCAGGTGAGCGAATTAGGGCCATCATGGCCCTCTTGTTTTATTTACCCGTAATCATACTCGCCTAGGCGCTTACCATTTTGATTCTTGTTGTGTAGTGCTAGTAGTTTCAAGCGCTCAGTGATATTGATTTATTCATCACGTGCATTCATAAAATGTCTGCTCCAAAGCGTGCAGCCAACAATTTTGGGTCTTTTTTTATCGAAATAAGTTAAGCGAACACAGATGTTTATCATTTATTACAGCGAGACATGGCCCAATTTGGTCCTGTCAAAGCGCGGTGATGAATTTGCGTCTTGCAAGCAGTGTAATTGTGATGTTTCGGTTGGTCATGGTGGCCGAAACAAGGCTGTAAAAAATTTACTTTATGCATATAAGTGAGTACTGATTTGTGTTCCGGAAAACATATGTGGTGTTCCTGAAAATAGCCACTTTTTCTCTCCATGTTCCTCATGTGACCGACATGGGGTTGGCAGCTCTGAATTTCCCTTGGTTAAGGTTTTTAGTCAACCTTGGTTAAGGTTTTTGTGCAGGCCGCGGCCACCTTGTTTGTCGAGCTATGTGTACATCGACAACCCTCGTAGTCAAGCTATGCTGTTCTCCTACAGCTCTTGTTGATACTCGCTACTTCTGATTTCAATTGGGTTTTTGGCAATTTTAATTGGGTATTTAAGCAAATACACAGCTTATCTGGAGCTCTGCTGATGGTCATACATTACAGGTATATCGTTGTTCATGAATGGTCGCAAATTTTACAATATAGCCTCGGTCACTTCAACCACGTACAATGAATATATTCCTACACCAATACTAAGTTCGAGGTCGGTCAATTTACTCTGCCACCAAATGTCCTGAAACATCCTGCCTTGGAAACCTGGTCCGAAAGTTGCATGGTCCAAAATGTCCGACGAGCCTAATTATTTAGACGATATATCAAATATCTCACCGTTAACCACATTTCACATGTCCTGACTGTAATAGACCATTCACACACACAGAAAGTGCATTGGTAATTTGCCATCTCTAATGGTAGATATCACGAAATATCACAAATTCTTTCTGGCAAAAAGTTCTTTCTTAGCAACAACATGTCAATGACCGCCTTTTAAAAGGCGGTCATTGACATGTTGTTGCTAAGCTATCGACCCGGGGCGAACGTTTACAAATCAAAATAAAAAAATATTAAATGTGGCAATTATAATTCTGATGATGCATTTATTGCTTTTATTATAGAAATATAATACAAACAGCAACATAAATTTATACACATTCCTGCAAAAATTGCTAATATTTTGTAATTGTAACTTCGCAGAAATGTATTTGTGTGATTCGTCCTGTCATTCATCCAGTATATCATGCACAACCATCTTTGTCCTCGGTACAATTTCCACAAAGTTATAATCTCGATAGAATTTTCAAAACTGTAAATGTGTGCATTAGAAACAGGTTAACCACATTGTAATTTTGAAATTTGCGGTATATATCAGAAAATGATAGGTCGAAAAATCTGTTTAATGGTGACGCGCTAGCGGAGCCATTAAACATGCACACACGCATTGCCCTAATGGTCCTCTACCGCTCTGAGAAAAATCCATGATCGTCCTGCCCTTGCTAAGCCCAGGATCAAGGTCATATACTCGGGGTAAATGTCTTAAAATGTCTGTTTCCTTGCATGGATCTGCTGGATATTTCACACACCCATTGCTCTGATGGTCTGCTTTCATGCTGTGACAAATCCATGCTTCTCTAGCCCTACGGGTTTTCAAATGTGCCTCGTTTTCTTTGGCTGTCAGCAGGGGCATTCATGTACCAACAGGCCACATTTCTAACTTAACCCTTTGAGCCCGAAATCCCGCTATATCGGTTTATGCAAAAAGTGCAGATCCAGATGAGCCGGCTCGTAACGAGCTCATCAGGATCTGCACTGTTTGAAAGTAATTTTAATATTTTTGAGAACAAAAACACCCCCTTTTCATAAATGGACGAATCTGAAAATCATTTTGTGACCATTGGATTGGGTCGGAACATTAGACTATCACAGTCCATTCCAGTTCCTTAGGGTTGAAAGCGTTAAAATAAATCCTGATATGCCCCTTAAACGCTGGGCTTCTTCATTACCGAAATCCTGATATCTCTGGTTTGGCCCTCGGGTACATTTTCGGCATTCGGTACTTGAGAGTTCAAACCGGTTACCGTAATAACCCTAAATATTCGGACACACTTTGCTTTGGGGAACCCCTATTAAATAGGGGTTTCCCAAAACAAAATGTATCCAAATACATTGTTATTGTGATGCAACCAGTGCTGACATACTAACACTAAATATTGGCATACTCACTGTTGTGGGGAAACTATATTTTTATGCGTTTCCCCAAATAAATTCCGTCCGAATACATAGGGTTATTATGGTATACCCATTCATTACACTGCATATAAATAGTAAGATTAGTACTACTTCTATATTACCTGTAGGGAGTGCATCTATCTTTGGTGTGATGAGGAACTGACACCAGATCGGCATATTCTAATTCCAGCACTGGAAATGTATTTTTTCTGTAAATATTCAGTTCTGATTTTGTGATTTTTCCCCCATACATACGGGTGAAATATGTGATTCGACCCCGTTAACCCGGCCTAAAATGACTGTACCTGTCGACACCATTAAATAAAGAAATAACTCATTATTTCATTTTTTCGCAAATCTCAGGATCTCCAGCTAAATTTAAAGAAGGAGACAATGTTCGACCAATCGGATGCATTTATTCTGGTGATTCTATCGTACGGCGGCATCGGCACAGTTCAGTGTATAGACGGCGATGAAATGGCCATCGAAGACATCGTGAACATGTTCTCCAACGACAGCTGTCCAGCACTGGCCGGCAAACCAAAAATTTTCTTCATTCAAGCTTCCGGGGTGCGGCTCAAAGGTTCGTAACGGCGTTTTTTTTTCATGAGGTTCATAATTCCAGCACAAAAATATTTACACAATTCCCTAACATTTGATTGGCCCGTAGCAAGTCTCTGTCCAAAATTTATATCCCAGTAAACTCCCACGCCGAACTACTTTCCGTAACCGTGAGGCGCAGTTAAAATAATTCTTAAGAAAACGGAAAATAAACACACTTTCTTGATGAATTTATTTCAAATGCTGGAATTATAAGGAATGAATGGCCTTTTTGTTGAATTTATCGGTGATATAAACTTGGAAAAGTCGCGGGAATACTGGACGAGGCAGGCCTTCCGGCCTTCGTCAAGTATTCCCGCGACTCTTCTAAGTTTATACCCCGATAAATTCCACAAAAAGGCCATTCATTCCTATAATAAAAATCAAAAACATTTTTTTGAAAATCAATATTATCATGAGAGATTGTGACCGAGAGGTTGAGCTCTAGACTTCAATATAGGAATGAATGGCCTTTTTGTGGAATTTATCGGGGTATAAACTTGGAAATTCGCGGGAATACTGGACGAAGGCCGGAAGGCCTCGTCCAGTATTCCCGCGACTTTTCCAAGTTTATATCAAAAAAATTCCACAAAAAGGCCATTCATTCCTTATAATTCCAGCATTTGAAATAAATTCATCAAGAAATTGTGTTTATTTTCCGTTTTCTTAAGAATTATTTTAACTGCGCTTCACGGTTATGGAAAGTAGTTCGGCGTGGGAGTTTACTGGGATATAAATTTTGGACAGAGACTTGCTACGGGCCAATCAAATGTTAGGAAATTGTGTAAATATTTTTGTGCTGGAATTATTACCAGGTTGTGGGTCCAAACCTCAAATCAAAAATACTTTTATAGTATTTCCATCACTTGACACTTGAAACCTAAATGACCTTAGCTGTTTGTTGATAGGACGTTGAATAAATAGTAACGGAAACGTTGAATAAATAGTAATGTCCGTTAACATATTAAGGAAACACGGTTATCGCCCCCGATATCAGTGTGGAAAGGTACGTCTGATTTAAAATGTATAATAATGCCAATCAATGTGTGGTGTTATGGTGAATGAATGTTTATAACATATTATAAACTTAACATCAGAGAAATATGTTACTTCTATTTCCTTCATCTAAAATGCTTAATATTTCACACATGCATTCCTGTAAGGTTCTACTACCATGCTGTGCCAAATCCATGACTGTCCAACCCCCGCTGATCCCAAGGTCAAATACTTTGTCTGTTTACAAAACTTAACATCAGAGAAATATGTTATAACTTCTATTTCCTTACATATTTAGGGGCACATGGGCCCACGCGGGGAGTATTCTGTAAGCGTCGCTTACTGACAAATCTAGTTAGAATCAAGACGGGTGGCGAACAGTGCAGATCCAGACTGCAGATGTACAGGCTAATCTGGATCTACACCGGTCGTAAAGCCGATAAGCCCCATTTCTCCAGTCACACCCACGTATAATGCCGAACCTAGAAATGTTAAGATAGTTGTACCCTTCTTGTGGCCCCATGTAATGTCAATGGAAACTAATAAAACAATAGCAACCGACTTAAATAAACCATATTAATGTGATATGTAATTCATTATGCAGATACTACTACATGTACCAATAAAAATGCACACACACCTGTAATATGCAAGTAATATACAAATTTTGATGTAGGACATGCATATTTACATCTCTACACAGGTGTGTAGAAGCCAAATTATACATGTAAAACACAAAAATGTGCTTATTATTTTCTAACTACAGCATATGGTGTGATTTACTTGCTGGCAGTATCTGCATAAAGACTTATTGGACACATATATATGGTTTATTGGTGTAAGTAGTTGTCGTTTTATTAGTAGGTTTTTTATTAGATTTCCATAGACTTTACATGGGGCCACAAGAAGGATACAACAACCTGAAGTACCACACGTTTTTACGATGGAAATGTTAAATATGTAATGATACAGTGGAACCTCTCTAAACCGGACACCAAGAAAACACCTGTTATCTTATTTTTAATGTGTTTCATGGTCATTTACCTAAGGTGATAATGTCTGTTTGTGATCGCATAGCACACAACTATGGCCCAGAATGATCAAATGCCTGATTTACAGTGAAACCTCTCTAAGCCGGACACCCTGGGTTCCACTGTATTCAGAATATTCTCTTGTTGTTATGACAGCCGGAAACAAGAAAGAACTTTTGAGAAATGAATCTGCACTGTCGCTCAATTCCGTTATCTCGGGACTGGAAAATATGAATCTGAATTCGCCAATCGACGAGGATTTCCCAGATACGACGCCCGGGCTGAACCCACAGGCTGACACTAGTGACATGTTCGTGGCCGTGGCTACGTCACCAGGTAATACTTTTTTACAGACACTAATACATGTTGCTACATACGTCACCAGGTAACGGACACTAGTGACATGTTGGTGGCCGTGGCTACGTCACCAGGTAACGGACACTAGTGACATGTTGGTGGCCGTGGCTACGTCACCAGGAAACTGACACTAGTGACATGTTGGTGGCCATGGCTACGTCACCAGGTAACGGACACTAGTGACATGTTGGTGGCCGTGGCTATGTCACCAGGTAACTGACACTGTGACATGTTGTGGCCATGGCTACGTCACCAGGTAACGGACACTAGTGACATGTTGGTGGCCGTGGCTATGTCACCAGGTAACTGACACTAGTGACATGTTGGTGGCCATGGCTACGTCACCAGGTAACGGACACTAGTGACATGTTGGTGGTCGCGGCTACGTCACCAGGTAACTGACACTAGTAACATATTGGTGGCCGTGGCTACGTCACCAGGTAACGGACACTAGGGACATGATGGTGGCCGTGGCTACGTCACCAGGTAACTTACACTAGTGATATGTTAGTGGCCGTGGCTACGTCACCAGGTAACTGACACTAATGACATGTTGGTGGCCGTGGCTACGTCGCCAGGTAACTGACACTAGTGACATGTTGGTGGCCGTAACTACGTCACCAGGTAACTGACACTAGTGACATGTTGGTGGCCGTGACTACGTCACCAGGTAACTGACACTAGTGACATGCTGGTGGCCGTGGCTACGTCACCAGGTAACTGACACTAGTGACATGCTGGTGGCCGTGGCTACGTCACCAGGTAACTGACACTAGTGACATGCTGGTGACCGTGGCTACGTCACCAGGTAACTGACACTGGTGGCCGTGGCTACGTCACCAGGTAACCAGAGCTCCAGATAAGTAGTGTCAAAAATGCTAACAATAGTGTGACATGGGTGACAGCAAGGTATGTGTCTAAAGAGTATTATACCCCCATATTTCAAATTCAATGTGTATTTTACTTTTACAAATGCATTATTGGTTTTATTCCTTACTAAATAAGGAACAAATGATAAAAAATAAAGCTAATTTAAAAATTCACTTTAAAATCTGAGCTGCAAAACGCAAACTGTTTGCTTATTTGCAGCTCAACTAAGTAAATTGTCAACTTTATTACAGTATTTTCACCACTAAATTTGAAAATCAATGCGTATTCTGCTAAAATGAGTGTGTAAAATACGGCAATACGCACCTTATCTGGAGCTCTGAGGTAACTATGTATGGGTCACTATACCCCCTTGATGAAAGTCTGGGGATTTGACAGCAAGCATTTCCACACACACTTCTTGTCCAGAGCACAACTCGAATACGCTTCGGAATATTTTCATGAAACTTTACACATACATAGACCACGGCCCAAAGGTGTGTAGCGTGCAATACTGACAACACTTGTCTCTCTAATTTTCGAGTTATCTCCCATTGTGTGTTTTTTTGTGCTCTGATTTTGATAAGCCTTTGGAATATTTTCATGAAACTTCACATATACTTCACACATACATAGACCACAGCAAAAAGGTATGTAGCACACAAGATTGACAACTATTGCATCACTAATTTTTTAGTTATCTCCTTTCGTTATTTGTGCACTGATTTCGTGTCCAGATCATAACTCGAATACCCTTTACTTAAAATTGCTTGTTTGCTAAGCAAACAAGTTTATATCGCAGAACCTCTATTTATAATAAATATCCTAGATCAGCCTGCACAACACAGCAGTCGTAAACAGCATAACTTAACCCTTTCACCCCTAAGTAACTGGAATGGATTTCGATATGTTAACTTTGCAACCAATCCAACCGTCACAAAATGATTTTCAGACGAGTCCATTTATGAAAAGGGGGGTGTTTAAGTCTCAAAAATATGAAAATTACTTGCAAAAAGTGCAGATCCTGATGAGATGGCTCGTCACGAGCCGGCTCATTTGGATCTACACTGTTTGTTTGTTTGTTGGGGTTTAACGGCCTATCAACAGCTAAGGTCATTTAAGGCCGGGTCAATGGGTTTAATACTAAATCCCATATATTACCTGTACAAGTACATGTACATGTTCAAGTACATGTACAAATGGGGGGAAAATCCCAAAATCAGAACTGGATATTTACAATAAAAGAACTACCGTAAAGATTCTAATAGACACCCATGCTCTAATAGACGCCCACCCCCACTTTTTACGTTTAAAATGACACATTTTTTGGCCGATTTTCACGAAATTAGTGCCTCTAATAAACGCCCAGTACCGACTGTTTATAAACTGACATACAGTACAATCAAGTCTGGCATTTGAGAGTAATGTCCCTTAGTTATGTTTTTGTTCAGATAGCAGAACATCGTATATTTTTTTACCATTTTCCCTTTGCTGAATAACACTTGCCTCTATTAAATACCCACCCTGGACTTCGGAGCCAGTGGTGATTCTAATAGACGCCCGGGCGTCTATTAGAATCTTTATGGTATATAATCAACCCTGAAATCAGAATGATCCTGATCTGATGCCAGGTCCTCGCGACACCAGAATCATTTGGCCCCTCCCAAAAGGGGTACGATCAGTAATAATCTTACTACTTTTAAAATGGGCAATAACCCAATTCAACTCCCAGGTAACAAAAAGAGCCAAAGATAAAAATGTACCTGAGGGCCAAACCAGGCAAATCGTGATTCCTATAAGGAGGAACCTCACCGTTAATTTACACCATCGCGTTCGCCCGACCAACCACCCACACTACACTGTTTGTCAATGCCACTATACAGGCCTGTGGTATTGAAAGGGTTAAGCCTACATAGACAGAGAAAACGTGATCTCAAAAAACACTAGCATGGTATTCAGTGTTTCCTTACGGACCTATGCTCAATCTCCCCTACGAATAGCAATGCCCTGTCTATAGCAGCCACACTTTTCTTTTCCCCAATTATTCAATTACTACGTAGATGATCCTGCGAACAAAGACCACCTGTGAACAAAGCTCAGATTTACCTCTTCCCATAGCTAGCCTTTTTTCACAGGTTTGACTGTATTAAAAGGCAACGGCCTCTAACTAGTTCTCTGTTTCCTTGCTGGGGAGGTTGGTTGGGAGCATGAGAAGGGTACCAGAGCTCCAGATAAGTTTTGTATCTAAAGAGTATTATACCCAGATACAGCTGATTCTCTTTATCTCGATATCGCTTATCTCAATATACCCGCAGTAGTATATGGGAGTCAAAATGATACAACTTGTATCATTGTTGACTCCCATATACTACTTGGATTTTCCCCCACTGTTCAGCGGGTGTGAATGAGAAGAGTGGAAAATGTTTTTTTCATCAACGACGAGCCCATATACTTCCTCGACTGAATGAGAAGTTATAAATGAGATTACACCCTATTAGAGATAAGAATCCCTATGTTATACTCAGTATATACAGCAATCTGCCATACATAGTAGATCTGTCATACATATCAAGTCACAACAACTTACACCCTATTAGAGATAAGAATCCATTGGTTATACTCAGTATAATACAGCAATCTGTCATACATATCAACAACTGACAATCCTATTAAAGATAAGAATCCATTGGTTATACTCAGTATATACAACAATCTGTCATAAATATCAACAACTTACACCCTATTAGAGATAAGAAATCCATTGGTTATACTCAGTATAATGCCTACCATAAAGCAAATGAGAGAGCAAGCTAAGATTTGGGGAATATCCCTAAGAGGTTTGAGACTCAAGAAAGCTATAGCAGATAGGACAAGTGACGCGCGAGCCGTCGTTCGTGAGGAGAGGCTGCGGCGTGCGGTTTCGACCGGACGACCTTGAAAAACAAGCCGAGAAATTGGAGAACGAGACGACGGCCAGCCTGCGTGTCACCGCTTACGCGCAGCGTGTAAAAGACGATCCCAGCGCACGCAGAAAAGCACTCTTCAAGGCACACTACAATAAGATTTATCACGGCCTGGTGGGGAGACCTCCTAAGAGGAGGAGAGAGCTCGCCAGAGATTTGGTGGAGGAGGGTCCCAGGATTCTCGCCAAAGAAGCCGAAGTTAGGGAAACTGTTGATAGGGGTAGGAGGAAGATAGTCTGGACCTTCGAGAGGGGGGTAGACGGGGTGATCGCTAATCGCATAATGAATCAAATTCGTCCAGAGATGACCACGGCCTGTTATCTGAGGTATTCGTGCTCGTATCGTATTAGGAACATCGAGACCGATGCTACGATGATCTTTCACAAAAACTCACCGGGCAGTCCGTGGATAAACAAGATCGCCAAAGCTTAGAGTTGGATATCCGATAGAGAGAAAGGTCGAATGGACATCGACAAAGTCGATAGACCAAACACAAAAAACGGACTTTCGTTCGTTGGATATCGGTCGAGGTGAAGATGATCATCGATGCGCAACAACTTCTCATGGGAGCCGGAAAACTCCCTGATTGGTTAAGGCAGAAAAAGGGAATGTATTCCATCGACACGTACAACGACTACTTGTGTCTGTTTAGGTGCATATAGTGGAAGAGTATTAGATAAAAAAATCACGAAGATCGAAACAAAATAGGTCAAAGCTGAATTTTTCTGTATAATTTGTAAATATCATCAGCTGAAACATATCAAAACTCCCCATGAATCCGACTGGAGCTTAACTCCTAATTCAAGGCGGCTACGGTGGGTGAGGTAGAGAAAGCGATTGACTCGCTCAACAATAATAAGGCTTGTGATATCTCCGGTATTACAGCCGAGCACCTGTCCATCAGCAAAAAAGCAGTCGCACCGGTTGTCATGGATATAGTCAACAAAATCTTCAGTCTAAAAGGTGTCCCATCTGCCATTAAAGAAGGACTACTGACCCCGATACACAAGAAAGGCAGCATACAAGATCCTGCGAACTATAGAGGTATCACAGTCACCCCAGTCATTCTTTAAAGTACTGGAACATATTCTCATAAAAGACATAACCGTATCCTTGAGCCAACTCAGTCAAGACTGCAAAAGGGTTTTACAAAGAACACATCCTCAATAAACGCTGCCCTATTGGTCACTGAGTGCATCAACGAAGCTAAAGCACAGAAAAAAGCCCTATATGTCACAACCCTAGATACCCAGAAAGCATTTGATGTTGTCTCCCACCCTTCCCTCCTACAAAAATTATTCATAGATGGGATTGAAGGTGACGAGTGGCTCCTACTACAGAATCTCTACTCGGAGATGACGTCAAAAGTAAAATAGCGCGGACAACTTTCCACACCCTTCCCCATATTGCAGGGAGTACGCCAAGGAGGAGTACTGTCGACATCCCACTACAAGAGGTATAATAACCCACTACTGAAAAGTTTGGAGGCTCATTACCGTGGAGCAAGTATAGGCCCGATTGACGTCCCCCATGCAACATGTGCGGATGACCTATGTTTAATTACTCACGATAGGCGGGAACTACAACTGATGCTGTCCGAAACCGAGAACTATGCAAATGATGAATGCTACAACATCCACCCTGGAAAGAGTGCAGTATTACTATATAATGCAAAACAGACAGAAGACTTCTCCCTCTACGGAAAGTCACTCCCAATTAGTGGACGAGACCGTACATCTAGGCATATGTAGAAACCATAAAGACGCGGCCAACATAGACCAGAAGGTGAAACTTGGACGGCAGACGGCCTACTCACTGATGGGATCTGGCTTCCATGGCAAGAGTGGTGTCAAACAACAGATAAAGGGCGAGATGTGGAGGAAATATGTTATCCCAAGAATGACCTACGGTCTGGAGGTACAAAACCTAAAAGTCAAAGATATGGACAAGCTAGAAAGCTTCCAGAATAGGACTCTGAAGCAAATACAAGGGCTTCCACTTCGAACATCGACTACCGCCACTAGAGCTCTACTTGGCATCCTGCCCATCAAAGTCTGTATCGAACGTAATATGATTAACCACTTCAGCAGTATAGCCAGAGACTCGAATGCTATTGACCATGAGGTCGCGGAACGACAACTCGCGGCTAAATCCAAGGGAGACAACTCGTGGTTTATGAAAGTCGAAGATATTCTCCGAAAGTACGACTTACCTTCATCTTTCGAATTAATGCGAAACCCTGTGTCGAAGAGCCAGTGGAAAACGACAGTGAAGGGGAAGGTGAATGGTGCCATCGAAGAAGAATGGAGGGTGGATATCACCTCGAAGAGTTCACTGAAGTACATTAATCCAGAGGCAGTCAGAGTTGGTACAGCTCATCACACATGGTCTTACGTAAGGAACAACCGGCATGACGTCAGACGAGCAGAGATCAAGGCCCGGCTATTGACAGGCACGTATACACTGCAGGCAAATAGGGCTAGGTTCAACCAGTTTAAAGTAAATCCTACCTGTAAACTATGTAAAACTGAACCAGAGGATCGCGAGCACCTCATCTCTAAGTGCACTGCTTTAACTTCAGTTAGGACCGAGTACTCAAATAAATTGAGGGCATTCGCGAATCACTCGGACGAGATGGACACTATCGTCAATAATCCCGAGCTACTGACACAGTTTTCGCTGGATTCCTCACACCCGGACATCGCGAGTATTCTGGATACAGGTCGGATCATCGAACAGATTGAACTAATCAGTCGCGAATACATCTACCGCCTGCATGTGGAAAGAGCCAAACTGCTAGAGGACCTGTGAATCGACACCGAAGACACCGTAAATAACTACATTTAACTTGTGTAATGTAAATAGCTCATTCACAAATAAATAAATAGGACTGTAAATTCGTTATTAGGAAGCACAACTTATAACTCACTATTAAATAGCAACACAAATTTAACATTGTAACTGAATAGAACATAGTTGGAATCCAACAATTATACGACATACGTCGGTGCCACGAAAAATAAACGTGGGAGCTCTAAGAAGAAAAAGAAAAGAAAGAAAGATGGCGTCCAAGATGGCTGCCGTAATCGGCCAGTGTTATAAATGTCACAAGAAATAGTGGAAACTGTATTTTGTTTTCATCATATGTCAGCATATCATCACAAATAGAATAGTATGCACATATTATGGTATTACAATAAAAAAAATTGGAACTTGACATAAAAAATATTTGAAAAAAAAAGAAAAATGCATTTTTTAACAAAATATTAGTTTGAACGGACAACAAATCTATAAAACGTAATAATAATAATAATAATAATAATAATAATAATAATAATAATAATCTGATGCTGACCGTAGAAATAATATAATTGTGTATTTGTGGCATGTCTAGCTCCGGGTCTTGAAGCGTAGATTTATAAGTTGATAGATATATTAAGTAGCATGTGCTTTGCCGACGATTACAAGGAAATACAGAGACTGACTTGTTCTATTCTCAGTAAGTACACACCATCGTATAATCTGAATGGGTTCACACAATTAGTGTTTGATAACGCAGATTTCAATGTTGCGACACTAACTGGGCATGATACTTTCCACAGCATGGGCGGAATTGCATGCGTTACCCCACAAGAAAAAGGGGAAAAGGCTGGAGAAAAACTGAGTCGGTCTGTCAATATACCAAGCTCCCAATTCATAGGAAAGTTTGGTGACATCCCAATCAAAATGTACAAGAAACCAACCGTACCCGGCATGTAGTCGGTGAAGTTTGGCCCAATTGAAGCTCCAAAACCTGACCCACCTTGTTTGGTGGTTGCAGTAGATGTTGATCGGCTGTGGTTAGCCAGCTTTTCTACAAATCTTACCCCTTGTCCGTCATGGAGTGGGTTCATGCAGGTGGCAGTAACAGGCGAAAAGCATGAGAAAAGCCGAATCGAGATTCTTCCATTCGTTAATCTAGATCCAACAAACCTGAGCACAATATTTACGGCATTTTTTTTGGCACAAAGCCAATGTGACAAGCATGGGCAGAAGATGTGCATTGTCACATTTGATCAACCGCTTTATATCAAAGCCACAGAGATAGTGGCTGCATCGCCAGATCTGTCGAATATAATCACACAATTGGGTAGTCATTGATGTCATTTATGGGATCAGTTGGATTTATCATGGCGGGCAGCGGATTAGAAGCATTATGGGAGACTGTGTACGCTCCAGGAATTGGTATTCACATGTTAACGGGGCATGCATATGCTAGAGCTGTCCGTGCTCACCTGTTAACTTCAGCTGCCATAACTTCTCTTCTGCTTGAGAAACCGGAATCATCAGATACTGTTGATGCCGAGTCATTACGTCGACTTCATGCATCACTTTTGAACAGTCAAGGTAGTGTAGAAGAGGATACTAGTCTGGCAGAACTCAGTCAGGTACTTGGTAAGTTGATGGAACATGCTGCAAATGACAGTCACACTGGGAAGCTTTGGGTCAACTACTTAGAGCAGGTGTCTCTTTTGAGACTACTGATCAGAGCTGAACGCACAGGCCACTGGAATCTCCATTTATATTGCATAATGAGAATGATACCGCTGTTCCATGCTGCTGGCCACCTTGCCTACGCAAAATCTGCCAAACTACCTACAGCAAATGGCACAACTAGAATATATCATGGCCGAAAAAGACTACCAGCAGTTCACTGAAGGTGGGTATTTTACCATTCGACGAACTGATCGCTTTTGGGGCGGTAATTTTGCCGATCAGACAATCGAGCAAGAGCTGATGCGCTTGTTGAAATCGTCAGGTGGGATGACCCATGGCCGTGGCATCACAGCTAGCTCATTAACAAAGTGGGTTCATGCATTACCCCGCTGTGTACCCATATGTGAGAGTCTTGAAACATTCACAGGCGTCCATGCCAGTACATCGGATCAGCACAGGGATTTACATGCAAGCTCGCAATCACGTGATCATAAGGACTACGATACATTTTTGCGATGGTTACGAGTACATTCACCATTTTCCCACAGTCATTCCAAGTCAGTTGTTGTAATAGCAACTTGTTTAGTTGCCGACAAGTCGGTGAACTGTGACATGGCGTTTGAAATAGGCCAAAAAGCAGCACATTCCATGACAGATAAAACATTTACAGATGTAAAGCTGAAAAGGAATGACGGAGTGAAAACAATCAACGCATCGATTAACACAGTCACAGTCCGTGGTCAGCCAGTTGTAGTGAATCCTACTTTGCTCTTCAACAGAATCACTTGCGTCATGCAAAGTCGATCTGAAATGGAACAGTTCTTAGCGTATGAGCTGGCACCTCCGCCTATGTCTCTCTTTCATGATGGTGGAATGAGGAGAACTGCCAAAAGCGCACTTGGCACATTGTTGAAATCGAAAGTTGATCCGCAATCCACGTTTCCTGATGAGGCAACATTTGTCATTGATGGAGGTTACCTCCGTCACACAGTCGTGTGGCCGACAAATGCAACTTACAAGGAGGTCTGTAAGTCCTACGTATCATACATTGCAGATCATTTTGGTGGCAGTGAGGTCGTCGTGGTGTTTGATGGTTACAGCAGCCAGGCATCTACGAAATTAGCGGAGCAACGACGAAGAGCATCAAAAACCACTTCCCGTGATATATTATTTGATGCAGAAAACAGTGACTACCCAAGAAGCATTCCTGACTAATGGAACTAACAAATCAAGATTGATAGAGCTGCTTGCTGAAGAGTTGAAACTTCACGATGTAGTCATAAAGCAGGCTGAGGCTGACGCGGATAGTCTAATTGTTGCCACAGCAATATCGATTGCACGATCCCGACCAAAGGACATAGTGGTTGTTGGAACAGACACGGACTTGCTGGTAATGCTTGTATCACAAAGCACTGAACAATGCCACCTGCACATGTTGTCGAAGGGCAATACCTTGTTCGTGTACGACATTGCGGAAATCCAGCAATCTATAGGAGAAGTTAGGCAACATATAATGTTCATACACGCGATAACGGCATGTGATACAGTGTCGGCACTGTTCGGTCAAGGAAAAAAGAAAGCATTCAAGCTTGTAGAGAAACATAAGGGTATTGTTGGGTTGGATACGAAAGAAGATGTAGCTACAGTTGGCGAGCAGTTTCTTCTTCAGTTTTATAGAGCTCACAAGGCAGACACTCTTGACCGCTACAGATATCTAGCTTATAACAGAGCAATAAGTCGCTCATCCCTCTCAAGTACGTTCAAGTTAGAATCTATTCAGCCCACTAGTGCAGCAGCCAAAGAACATTTGTACCGAACGTATCACACTGTACAACAATGGATGGGGAATACTCTTTATCCACTCGAATGGGGCTGGCAGCTAAAGGAAAACTGCTTAGTACCAACAGAAACAGAAAATCCGATTGCCCCTGCAAAGCTATTGAAAATGGTGTCATGTGGTTGCAAGAGCGGATGCGGGAAGCAATGTGGCTGCAGAAAGCTTGGACTTCACTGTTCTTCGCTCTGCAGTCAATGCGTCGGACAAACATGCACAAATATTATACAGATATCTCCTGACGCACTCGACGATGATACACAATAAATGTGACGTGCGTCTCATGGTGTAGTTATATATTTTTAGCTCACCTGAGCAAAGCTCATGTGAGCTATTCTTATGGCAAAATGTCCGTCGTCGGTCGTCCGTCGTCCGTGAACATTTTCAATCATCTTCTTCTCCCGAACTGCTGAGCCGATGCTGGTCAAACTTTACAGGGATGATATATGGGTGATGCCATTTTAGATTTGTTAAAATGAAGGTCATCGACAATCCAAGATGGCCGCCGTGGAAAAGTAGGTCAAATTCTTAAAAAATCTTCTTCTCACGAACCGCCAGGCCGATTTTGACGAAACTTTGTATGAATGATCGATAGTAATGCTGATTCAGATTTGTTTATATGGTGGCCCCTGGGTCAAAAATGGGCGTGGCCCGAGGGGTCAACTAGGGGTTAAATTATATTTTTGCCCGAATATGGTCATATAATATATCAAATCGAAGGTATCGACTAGTCGATCACTCTGGAGCATTTTTTTGTCTAAATCAGATGATTTTGTCATCCAAGATGGCCACCGAAAGGTAAAAAAGTTGTTCTTTTACTAAAGATTTCAAACGTATTCTTCTTGTGAACTGCTTGGCCGATATTGGCCAAACTTAACTGTAATGGTCTGTGGGTAAAGCCTGTCCATTTTTGTTAAAATGGAGGTCATTACCAAATCCAAGATGTCCGCCATTGAAAAGTAGGTCAAATGTCAAAAAATTCTTCTTCTCACAAACCTCCAGGCCGATTTCGACGAAACTTGGTGTGAATGATTGATAGTTAACGCTGTTTCAGATTTGTTCATATGATGGCCCCTGGGTCAAAAATGGGCGTGGCCTGAGGGGTCAACTAGGGGTCAAATTATATTTTTGCCTGAATATGGTCATATAATATATCAAATCGAAGGTATCGACTAGTCGATCACTCTGGAGCATTTTTTGTCTAAATCAGATGATTTTGTCATCCAAGATGGCCACCGAAAGGTAAAAAAGTTGTTCTTTTACTAAAGATTTCAAACGTATTCTTCTTGTGAACTGCTTGGCAGATATTGGCCAAACTTAACTGTAATGGTCTGTGGGTGAAGCCTGTCCATTTTTGTTAAAATGGAGGTCATCAACAAATCCAAGATGTCCGCCGTTGAAAAGTAGGTCAAATTGTCAAAAAATCTTCTTCTCACAAACCTCCAGGCCGATTTCGACGAAACTTGGTGTGAATGATTGATAGTTAACGCTGTTTCAGATTTGTTCATATGGTGGCCCCTGGGTCAAAAATGGGCGTGGCCCGAGGGGTCAACTAGGGGTCAAATTATATTTTTGCCCGAATATGGTCCTATAATATATCAAATCGAAGGTATCGACTAGTCGATCACTCTGGAGCATTTTTTTGTCTAAATCAGATGATTTTGTCATCCAAGATGGCCACCGAAAGGTAAAAAAGTTGTTCTTTTACTAAAAGAGTTCAAACGTATTCTTCTTGTGAACTGCTTGGCCGATATTGGCCAAACTTCACTGTAATGGTCTGTAGGTGAAGCCTGTCCATTTTTGTTAAAATGGAGGTCATCACCAAATCCAAGATGTCCGCCGTTGAAAAGTAGGTCAAATTGTCAAAAAATCTTCTCACAAACCTCCAGGCCGATTTCGACGAAACTTGGTGTGAATGATTGATAGTTAACGCTGTTTCAGATTTGTTCTATGGTGGCCCCTGGGTCAAAAATGGGCGTGGCCCGAGGGGTCAACTAGGGGTCAAATTATATTTTTTCCCGAATATGGTCCTATAATATATCAAATCGAAGGTATCGACTAGTCGATCACTCTGGAGCATTTTTTTGTCTAAATCAGATGTTTTTGTCATCCAAGATGGCCACCGAAAGGTAAAAAAGTTGTTCTTTTACTAAAGATTTCAAACGTATTCTTCTTGTGAACTGCTTGGCCGATATTGGCCAAACTTAACTGTAATGGTCTGTGGGTGAAGCCTGTCCATTTTTGTTAAAATGGAGGTCATCACCAAATCCAAGATGTCCGCCGTTGAAAAGTAAGTCAAATTGTCAAAAAATCTTCTTCTCACAAACCTCCAGGCCGATTTCGACGAAACTTTGTATGAATGATCGATAGTTAACGCTGATTCAGATTTGTTCATATGGTGGCCTCTGGGTCAAAAATGGTCATGGCCCGAGGGGTCAAATAGGGGTCAAATTTTATTTTTGACCGAATAAGGTCATTTTATATATCAAATCGAAGGTATAGCAGTAAATCACATGCACATTCGCAATATATGTTAGATCAGAAGGTACCAACAAATTCTGTGGATCATTTGAAGTTGTAAGTGAAGAGTCTTTGTGAAATCAAGATGACCACTATGGAGGCTTTTAGGTGAGCGATACAGGCCCATTTGGGCCTCTTGTATTGAATTCTGATATCATTGCTTTGGAAAACATTTTGCATATTACAGGAAATACATTAATTTAGTCGGCCATCTTGGCGAACATCTTGATTATATCAGTTAGACGCCATTGGGTACTAAACTGATAGTATCCGTCAAAACAAAATGTTCCGACTTTAATACATAGTAGATCTCAAAAGAATATGTTCTGACTTTGATACATAGCAGATCTCTGCTTATTTGTAGGTAATTCATGATTGTACTGTTTTGGCGGCCGTCTTGAATTATACATAAACTACTGTGGGATTCATGGAGAGCTGTGATATGTTGGGTTTGATGGTATTCTGAATATGTTGCATGAATATTTCAGCTTTTGCATTTTTTCTGATTTCAACCCTAGTGCCATTCGGTTAACGATTGTTTCTCACGTTCTGAGAGCTATGTATGATGCAATTGGCGGCCATCTTGGACGTAATATTAATACTAAATTCTCAAAATTTCTGTTAATGTAGTTATTCGTTATATTCTATTTTTTTGGCACATTTAATTCGAATTGGTTTGGCGAAAATTGCACTAGTTGTAGTTTTGGTCATTTTTGGTCGCCACTTTGGACGCCATCTTGAATTCTGGATTAAGCTCCACTCGGATTCATGGGGAGTTTTGATATGTTATTGCTAATGATATTCCAAACATATTTTGAACAATTCAGCTTTGACCTATTTCTTTTCGATCTCAACCCTAATGCTCTTCCACTAATAGCCATCCACCGTGGAGGGAGACCCGACGGGTGCTGTAGGGAGGCACGAGCTCTGTCTCGCGAATACCTCGGTCACGATAACGGACCGGATAGTAAGGGAATCCCCCTGAATAATATTCAGAAGGTCGAAGAGCACTTTAAGTTAGGCATTCGCGTATACGAGCCCACCGACGACGGAGTGTGGTACCTCATGAAGTCTCCGGCAAACTACGACGCGGTTGGAGAGAAGACCATGATGATAGGAATGTTTGGAGGTCACTCGTTCCTCATCAAGAACCTCCGCAAGATGACGAACGAGTACGGGTGCGCCGGATGCCAACAACGGTTCACAAAGTTGTGTAACATGCACAGGCACGCGACCACCTGCATGGGTGGGAAGACCGTGGTGATATATCCAGGTAAGAGGGTAGAGAGACCGCAGTCGGCCTACGAGAAGGCGTTCTATCCCAAGGGGTCAGCGAGCGCGATGTTTATTCAATGGTTGAGCAGAGAAGAGGAGAGGGTGGGAAAGCACATACATCACGCGAGATGCGGTCATGGCGGTGAGAGGTGGGTGGCCGGCGATCCGGTCGACGGCTACTGACACAAGACCAAGACCATGTTTCAGTTTCACGGATGCTACTGGCACGGGTGTCCGACACATTGCATGAGAGGTAACGCGGGAGCGCTGTACAGGAGGACGAAAATCCAAGACGCCAAGATAAGGGAGGCGGGTTACGAGCTGGTGGTGATGTGGGAGTGCGCGTGGTTGAATGAGGGGAATCCCCATTATCAACCACCGCCGCACGAGGAGGAGATGACTCTGTACCCTCACCAGATAGTCTACGACTTTGAGGCGTATCTCGACAAGTCGAAAACCACGCGACCCACCAAAGACCTGACCTTCGAGGTCGAGCACGTTCCTATATCGGTGTCGTTGGGGGATACGATGCACGAGGGGATCACCCACATCTGCGAACAAGATCCCGACACGCTGGTCGAGGAGTTTGTGACCGAGCTGCAGAGTAGAGGCAAAGTAATCAAGGAGGGGGTTAGGAAAAAGTATCTGCCGACCGCCATAGAGATGCTGTCGAAACCTCAGCGAGAGAAGATCGTCTCGTGGATCGACCAAGTCCCGGTGGTGGGGTTCAACTGCAGCAGGTATGACTTGAACCTCATCAAGCAGTAGCTTGTCGAGAAGTTGGCGACCTCCGTGAATAAGGTGATGGTCGGAAAGAAGGCCAGCACGACGATGTTTCTGTTTACCCCGAAGTTTAGATTTCTCGACATCATCCAATATCTGGGACCCGGTACCACGTACGACAAGTGGGTTAAGGCGTACGAGTGTAAAACAGTAAAGTCTCACTTCCCGTACGAGTGGTTCGATAGCGCGGACAAGCTCGACCATCCGGGACTGCCCGACTATCCCGAGTGGTACTCGAAGTTGAAGGGTGAGTTCCTACTGTCGTTGTCCGAGTGGAAAGAGTGCAAATAGGTCTTCCGAGAAAAGTTCTACAGGGTGAGAGGTGTGGACATACTCAAGGACGCTGTGTCTCTGCCCGGTGTTTCCCTTCAGTACCTGCTCCGCGGGTCGATCGATGGGAAGGCAGACACGCCCGAGCTGTGGTCACCAAAGGGTGAGACTTACGCGATGATGAAGGAGGGGTTGGTTGGTGGTCCGTCCATAGTGTTCTCCAGATACGCCGAGGCTGGCAGGTCAACGATCAGGGGACAGGTAGGGAGTCGGAAGGAGAAGATGTGCAAGGCGGTGCTGACAGTTTGTGCGGAGGAGTGGAGTACACTGAACGAGGGGGCCTACGAATATTCATTTGGTGCCAACGCGAGCAACAGATATGGGGGATACACCATGGCAGCGTCCGGGACGATTCTGCGAATGGCAGTCTGCTCGGTCAACTTTCGCGGAGACGCTTCTACCGAAATCCGAGTGAATTTCGTCCTGAATGGGGTAGAGCAGAAGTCTGGCATCACCAAGCACGCGGGGCAGAGGTCAGGGTTTACGATATTCGATGATGACACTGCAATTAAAGTTTCTGCCGGTAGTGTTATTAACTTTGTAACAAAAGTTGCTGACCAATCGAGTTCATCTACTGTAGTGACACTGTTAATAGAACTTGATTTATGATGAATGACGAGAAACTATATCCACACTTACCTTCAGGGACGGCCGACCCGGCATCCTTTAGGATGACCAGGATCGTCGAGATACAACAGATTCTACAGCACGAGGGAGAGACGCGGACGGGCCATGCGAAGAAATATAGGCGAGCAGTCAATATAGTCGAGGGGGTCAGCACCACGTTAGCCTCAGCTTTTGTTGTAAGTGGCGTGGGGAGTGTGTCTTTATTATCAACAATCGTCGCCGGTTGCGGTGGTCTTGAGTGCGATATCGGCGGGGGCGGGACTGCTTTGCATGACGACCAGACTCGTGGGCCGAAAACTAGAGGCCAAGAGTCGAAAGCACGATCGAATAGCGGTTCTCGCGAGGCCTCGGAAAAACAGTATCGACGTTATCGTGTCGAAAGCGATAGCTGACAACGATATATCAGATAGCGAGTTCAAACTGGTCGTCGAAGAGATGACCAGGTACCAGGAGTTAAAGGGCACGATCCGGTCCAAGGCCCGACCACAAATTCTCGCGGACGAAGATGTAAAAAAACTTATGGAGGTGAGGGCCGACGAGAGAAAAAATCTCCTCGCCCGTCTCGGGACATGATATGCTTATTCGCGTGTCTGCAGCGGCAGGAGATCCCTCCACCAAACAATCCAGCAGTTCTGTCGGCGCCGGCATACGGGACATAAAACTATTTTCAGGTACCCGTTACGACACCCACTGACCACCATACATTTCTATAACCGCAAACTGTTCGTACAAGGAAGTAATCGTGTGACCATGAGCCGCAGTCACCACTCTCATATATAGCGTATCTCGATACTTTGTTGTGTGTGTGGTTAGTGCAGAGTTTAATAAATCGTGTAAACTATATTGTATACACGTAATATAACATCGATAAGATAAAATACACTTGGCTGTTCACAAACCACCGCTATCATGCACTTAGCAATGGCGTTCCTATCCGACCGCCACTTGTCTATATAGGGCACACCCAAAAAAAAAAGGCTGGTCATTTCTAACTGGACCACCTTTTTAGCTCACCTGAGCGAAGCTCATGTGAGCTATTGTTACCGCAATGTGTCCGTCGTCCGTCGTCGTCGTCCGTGAACATTTTCAAACGTCTTCTCCTCGGTAACCATTGGACATATAGTCACCAAACTTCATGGTCATGGTCCTTAGGTAGGGGGATTACACAATTGTTAATATGACGTCATTACGTAATCCAAGATGGCTGCCATCTAAAAATAGCACAAATTCTTGGTAGGAATGATCAATGTACAATGCTCTTTCAAAGTTGTTAAAATGGTGACCCCGGGGTCAAAAATGGGCGTGGCCCGTGGGGTCAAATTTTATTTTTGACCGAATATGGTCATGTCGTATATCAAATCGAAGGAATCAACGAGGCGATCACTCTGGTGGATTTTGTGTCAAAATCGGATGGTTATGTCATCCAAGATGGCCGCCGAAATGTCAAAAGGTTCTTTTATTTGAGATTTCAAAATTCTTCTTCACATGAACCGCTTAGCCCATGGTAGCCAAACTTAAAAGTGGGTGAAGCCTTTTCAGATTTGTTAAAATGGATGTCATCGCTAATCCAAGATGGCCGCCGTCTAAAAATAGCATAAATTCTTAAAAAATTATCTTCTCATGAACTGCCAGCCGGATTTCGACGAAACTTGGTAGGAATGAACGATGTACAATGCTCTTTCAAAGTTGTTAAAATGGTGACTCCCGGGTCAAAAATGGGCGTGGCCCGTGGGGTCAAATTTCATTTTTGACCGAATATGGTCATGTCTATATCAAATCGAAGGTATCAAAGAGGCGATCGCTCTGGTACATTTTCGTCGTATTTGGATGGTCATGTCATACAAGATGGCCGCCAAAAGGTCGTTATTTTATTAGAGATTTCAAAATTCTTCTTCACATGAACCGCTTGGCCCATGGTGGCCAAACTTCACAGTTATGGTCCATGGGTGAAGCCTTTTCAGATTTGTTAAAACGGAGGTCGTCTCTAATCCAAGATTGCCGCCGTCTAAAAATAGCACAAATTCTTAAAAAATCTTCTTCTTCTCATGAACCGCCAGCCGGATTTCGACGAAACTTGGTAGGAATGATCGATGTAGAATGCTCTTTCAAAGGTGTTAAAATGGTGACCCCGAGGCCAAAAATGGGCGTGGCCCGAGGGGTCAAATTTTATTTCTGACCGAATATGCTCATGTCATATATCAAATTGAAGGTATCGATGAGGCGATTGCTCTGGTGCAATATTTGTTGGAATCGGATGATTATGTCATCCATGATGGCCGCCAAAAGGTCCATTTATTCAAGATTTTGAACGTCTTTTTCTCAGGAACCACATGGCCGATGCTGGCCAAACTTCATAGTAAGTTAAGATCCTTGGGTGAAGCATTTTTAGATTTGGTAAAATGAGTCATCGCTTAATCCAAGATGACCGCCATCTAAAAATAGCACAATTTTTTTAAAACACATGAACTCAATGTCACATTCTCCTCTGGTGTTCATGGAGTCAGGTGAGTGAATTAGGGCCATCATGGCCCTCTTGTTAATATTTGTAGCAGACGACAATGTTTCAATTACACTGTTATGACCATGTGTGTATTTATAGCCGAGTGTATTTCGTCTTATCGATATTGCACAACACTAGGTAGTGTTTATGTATATCTTCAGGTTTGTGTTTCATAACTGCGGTCTGTGGGCTAAGGCGCCACTCTACGGAGATGTGTGTTGCGAGTTCGCGCCGCGGCTGGACCTAAAACTTTTTTTAACTTCTAGCCTTACAAACGAGATCGCTATGGTAAACAACTGCATGACAACAGCGTTCCTATCCGACCGCCGTTACACTATGCCATAAATCAGCCGAATGCCGATATAACGAGCGGTGGTGTAGTGACAATGTCCGACAAATAACCTCGGCAAAATAGTTTTACGTGACTTATCAAAACTACACATCAGATCGGTTCTATCTTTCTAACTGACTTTCTGATTTGAATTATTACTAAACAATAATACTTGCGAGCACGTAATTCCTTGCTAACCAGTCGCTGAGTAGCGCGAGTGCCACCGCATGGTGGACATAGCAGTGACTCGGATCTGGTCCCTACCCCGCAATGCCGACATGGACGAGGCGAAACGGACCCTCTTCTCATCCATGCCCAGTGATGCTTGCAATACTCGTAAATACCGGTACGATGACTTCTCTCGTGACTACCTGTCTTCAACCACGCACAATTAACTAGAACCATTGTGTGATTATATATACTGAGTATAACATAGGGATTCTTATCTCTAATAGGGTGTAATCTCATTTATAACTTCTCATCCAGTCGAGGAAGTATATGGGCTCGTCGTTGATGAAAAAAACATTTTCCACTCTTCTCATTCACACCCGCCGAACAGTGGGGGAAAATCCAAGTAGTATATGGGAGTCAACAATGATACAAGTTTCCTGATGGGGGCCACCCGCGCGTAGTGGGTGGCTTCCATAGGAAACTTGTATCATTTTGACTCCCATATACTACTCCTGCTTATCTCTTATCTCGATATACGTCCGAGGTCCCAGCTGAATTCCCTATATAGATCATATAGTTTACTCCTGATAAATCAATATCGGAAATGTCGATATTTCGGTTAAGTCGAGGTGGAAATCGAGTCCCAATAGCATGTTTCCTTCATATTTGTACCGGTATTCTGATAGCTCGATGTCTGATTCAGAGAGATTATCTCGGGTAAGTTGTGTACCGGAAATTGTGTCATGCATATGCGATATGTTTAGTAACAACACATGCGCGTTGTGTTAAAAGAAAGTGCGCGATTTATGAAAACCCAGAAGTTAAGTAAAGTCGGTATGTTTGAAGCTATTCTGTTCGGTTTTTCTTTTAGAATGATCGCAAAATTTGGCGAATTTTTATCCCGAATTTCGGATATGTCGATATATTTTTATCGATCCGGTCAACTTCGAGATAACGAGAATTACCTGCATTTCAAATTCAATGCGTATTTTGCTTTTACAAATGTAATATTGATTTTCTTCCTTATTAAATAGGGAAAATTGATAAAAAAAAATCAAACATTAAAAAATTCACTTATTTGAGCTGCAAAACGTAAACAGTGTTTGCTTTTTGAAGCTCAACTAAGTAAATTTTCAACTTTATTATAGTATTTTCACTACTCAATTTGAAAATCAATGTGTATTTTCACATTGCTGTGAGTATTGTGTACTCCAACCTTTGATAATCAATGCCTATTCTGCTAAAATCAGTGCGTAAAATACCCTATACACACCTTATCTGGAGCTCTGAGATACATTTAACAATGGGATTCATCCTTAGCGGAATCCCGATATCCCTGGTCTGACCATTTACATTTTCTGGTACATGGGAGTTGAATCTGGTTATACCTCACAACAGGTTAAGACCCTCCTCCTCCCCCACCAACACATCAGAACAGGTTAAGACCATCCTCCTGCCCCTACCAACATCACAACAGGTTAAGACCCTCCTCCTCCCCCACCAACCCATCA
The DNA here is from genome assembly GCA_029237695.1 of Conchocele bisecta. NCBI lineage: Eukaryota > Metazoa > Mollusca > Bivalvia > Lucinida > Thyasiridae > Conchocele > Conchocele bisecta. Next base: position 9,110,474 of record CM055279.1, read on the forward strand.
CAACAGGGTAAGACCCTCCTCCTCCCCCACCAACATCACAACAGGTTAAGACCCTCCTCCTCCCCCACCAACCATCACAACATGGTAAGACCCTCCTCCTGCCCCCACCAACATCACAACAGGTTAAGACCCTCCTCCTCCCCCATCAACCCTCACAACAGGGTAAGACCCTCCTCCTCCCCCACCAACATCACAACAGGTTAAGACCCTCCTCCTCCCCACCAACCCATCACAACAGGGTAAGACGCTCCTCCTCCCCCACCAACATCACAACAGGTTAAGACCCTCCTCCTCCCCCACCAACCCATCACAACAGCTTAAGACCCTCCTACATAGACTGAGAAAACGTGATCTCAAAAATGCCCTGTATATAGCAGCCACACTTTTTTTTCCCCAATTATTCAATTTTAATACTACATAAATTATCATTTTGTGACAATTGGATTGGTTGCAAAATTAACATATCAAAATCCATTCCAGGGGGCCGTTTCACTAAACTTGGTACAAATAAAAATGTTTGTAAGTGCAAATTTAGGATCGTCTGTAAATTTCAATTGATGGATTTACATTTATTGAGCATGGGCTGCATATGCAATAAATGTAAATCCAATAATCGTTTACAAGAAAACAGTATTATTGTGACATTTACAGACCATCACAAGTTTGCACTTACAAACATTTTAGTCGTACAAAGTTTAGTGAAACGGGCCCCAGTTACTTAGGGGTGAAAGGGTTAAACCAAATCAAATATATTTTCCTTGCGACAGACATGGATTGTGAGGGCGAGGCAGCCAAGAAAAACTACAACTCTGAGTTCATACTCGGGCTCGCGTACGTGCTCTGTAACTACAGCAAAAACATGCACCTGCTGCAGTTGCTAAATAAGGTATGTACAGTATACAGTATAGCTGAAGGCTCAAGTGAGCTATTATTACCGCTTTTCATATGTCTGCAGTCCGTCAGTTAATATAGATTTCTAACGTCTTCTTCTCGTGAATTGCTTGGCCGATGCTAGTCAAACTTCATACTTATGGTGCGTGGGTGAAGCTTTTTCATATTTGTTAAAATGGAGGTCGTCACACAATCCAAGATGACCACCATCGAAATTAGGTCAAACTCTTAAAAATCTTCTTACGAACCGCCAGACCGATTTTGACGAAACTTTGCAGGAATGATTGATAGTCAATGCTCTTCAAATTTGTTAAAATCGAAGGTATCGAGGATACACGATTGAGCATTTTTTGTCGAAATCGGATGATTACGTCTGCTTCTGCTAAAGCAGGCGCGACAAAAATGGCACAGTGTGTCACTTTTACCTGGCTAACCACCCAACACCGAGATACCAGTGTTTATGGTGTGTCCGTAAAGTTTGTGGACACCTACCATAAAATGTTATATTTTATAAATTATATCTGTACATTTATTTAAAATCACTCAATCCGTTAACAACATATCCGTATGTTTACATACTAATACAGCGATGGGCGGGGCACGTCGTAATTCGTCGGGTAAACGGACAGCACACCCGTAGAGCATATGGGCATTACATAGCGCCAGAGAGTTTGAACATGTCAACATTTTACTGGGAGTATCCGTTTTACGTCAACGTCATATCCCGATACTTTCGACGTCAACAGTAACATTGTTTATATTTCGCAAGCCGTTTCCATACGTGGATGAATTTTGGATGACACCGAAAATATGTGATTTTGACGCCGCGGAAGAGCAGACAATTATTTAAGTATCAATTTATATTGGGAAATCACCAGGCGACACCATTAAAATGCTCCAAGATGCGACTGGAAAACCAAAAGTGTGCCGCTCGTTAGTGTATAAGGCACAGAAGATTTATCAATGGCAGAAATTCAACGGAAGATGACCCAACGAACTGGACGATCGGGAGTTATTAGTGATGGCCTCATGACGTCAGTGAAGTCTACAATCAAAGATGGCATATAAATGAAATAGAAGATCGTCTAGGAGTCGAGTGAACGACAATTGATACAATCCTTCCATCAGAAGTGTATAAACACAAATGGACAGTACTTTGAAAAACTACGAGCATTAATTTAAAAGATTTATAGGTGGTGTCATCATGACGTCGGGACCTGCCCCGCTCATTGAAGGGTGTATGTTACTACGTGAGCATATACTCGTCAATAATTTGTGTATCGACTTGATATTTTACGGTTTTGATGGTATTAAATATATCTATATGGCTGTATCATTTTTAAAAATCATTCATGTTTAGTTTTTGGTTTATAAATGGTGTCCATGAACGTTACAGGCGCACCTCGTATGCTACTTCGCAAATGTGATAATTAGCCGACAAACGCATGTTTATTACCAAGAACAATTTGTCCATTGATATCGCAACTATTTCTGTGAAACGCTTCTTCATATGTACCATCTGAGAGTCGGCCACTTTAAGCCTTTCAACACTACAGGCCTGTATAGTGGTATAGGCAAATAGTGCAGATCCAGATGAGCCGGCTCGTGACGAGCCGTCTCATCAGGATCTGCACTTTTTGCAAGTAATTTTCACATTTTTGAGAACAAAAACACCCCCTTTTCATAAATGGACTAGTCTGGAATTCATTTCGTGACGATTGGATCGGTCCGGAAATTACCATGTAAAAACCCATTCCATTTATTTAGGGATGAAAGGGTTAAAGAACGGTTCTTTTTATCTTGTCGTATTTGTTTCAGATAAATACTTTGAAGAAGGATCCAACCTCCCGGCAGCCAGTACAGTTATGCGAAGTTCGCGAATCGCTGACGAGAAAAGTCTACTTTCTCCCAGGATACGTAGAAAAATTGAACGACGGAGAGGCTTCTGATAAATTCGGATCATCTAAGCCAGTATAGTAATACAGTGGAACGCCTCTAAACCGGACACTCCGGAAAATACGGATGTTTAATTTGGATGTGTTTCGCTGTTATGTATCTCTCATTACAATGACTTTTTATGATTGCAAAACACTAGAATGTGCCGTGTAACCACCCAACACGAGATACCAGTGTTTACGGTGTGTCCGTAAAGTTCGTGGACACCCTGCATATTAAGAAAAGTAACTCGATGTTGTCAAATGCAACATGACTATCATAAAATGTTATATTTAGCCAGGTTTTTTGTGTTTTTTTTAAACCCAGGCTATTGGATTGGCGAAAGCCAGGCGGGCGGGCGGGCGGCGTCCACAATCAATGTTAAGTTTTCGTGTTTGAGTCCATTTCTTTGTTGCTGTACCTCATAGGACCAACAAACTTTCACAGCTTCATAACCAAGGGGTACCCACCACATATCACTATCCAACATGTTACCGTAATAACCCTAAATATTCAGACACCTTACACAGTTACTATCATTGTCCTAAAATGTGAACAAATGGATTTTTGTTTCCGGTAATGTGTCAAAACCAGCCTGGTGGAATGATAAACAGTGCAGACCCTGATCAGACTGCTCCATTAGGAGCAGTCTGATCTGGGTCTACACTGTTTGCTCTGCCATTGCTGTCCGAATATTTAGGGTTATTACGGTACCTTTTTTTTAACTTCACCCATTTTTTCCGCGCAATCTTTTCGCGTTTGCAATGTTTAAGTTTTCGTGTTTAAGTCCATTTCTTTGGTACTGTACCACCTAGGACCATCAAACTTTCACAGCTTCATAACCAAGGGGTGCCCACCACATACAACTATCCAACATGTGACCATTTTTTTGTCTGGTTAAAGTTTTTTGGTTAAAGTTTTTTGTTATACTATATCTCTGCAACTGCTTTGCCCATTACCTTGAAACTTCACATGGGTGTTTATCATCATCCATATTTTCATTCTACCCCCCCCCCCCCCACCGTGCGGCCCCTGTGCCCAATGTCAAGGTAAAATTACTTTGAATTTTTTTCGTGTACTATATCTCTGCAACTGCTTCACCCATTACCTTGATACTTCACATGGGTGTTTATCATCATTGTCGCACCCGCTTGCGGAAAGCGCGATATAGTCGGCATTTTGGCATAAGTCTGTCCGTCCGTACGTCCGTGTGTCCGGTTAAAGTTTTTTGGTTAAAGTTTTTCCATCTACTATATCTCTTTTTTTAGTGTCCATGCCTCGCCCCAAGGCGCGACATGCAGGCCACGGCCATCTAGTCTACAAAAAGTGGGTATAATTATGTTATACAAGTGTCTAGGCTTGGAAAAAACCTGGCCTTCGTGGCTTTGCCTCGTTTCTTGTTTATAAATTATATCTGTCCATACAGGGGAGTCGTGTTTCTACGCGGTCATTGGGAGCCATGAATCATGATCACGGCATAGCCGGATCACGAATGTGTAGCAATTGTTCTGTTAATGAAGCCGGGGACGGTCTGGCCCGACTGAAAACGGACCAAACTTTACTTTGAACAACGAACTGCAATGTATAAATAATTAAATTTTACTAATAAACTACTTAAAAATGTAACAGCATAGATCTACCCTGAATTTATTATATCCTGTTGCATCGCAAGTATCCACAAACCAGTTTGTCCCTTACGGTAAACTGTTTACACTTATTACTTTTGTTTCGCATGTTTACTTGTTTTATGGTACACACAGCTGACGAATACAATACTGAGCGAGTTCAAGCTTAAACTATCATTACTACAGTTGAACTATATAGTTGAACTAAACAACCGCGAACGCAGACTGGTTCGACCAGAGTGACGTCATAAATCTACTATAGTTCGACTAGCCAAAAGACGCCTGTTCCTCCAGTTTCAAGATGGCGGCGAATACGTAAAAAGTTTTAGAGAGTGGGAAATGTACATGGAAATTCCCTACTAGACATGTGCAATGTATCTACTATAGTTCAAGATATAGTATGAACCTGAACTCGCTCACTGAAATGAGGCTGATTGGTCGATATGGGTTATTTTTAGGTGTGTGTGATACATGTAGATACGCTACAACCACTGATTGGACGGCGATAACAGGTGATTAAGCAAGAGCGTTTCATTGGCTGATCAATATGGCAGATTCTGCGTCCTAGTACATGCGGCTGATTGCAAACTTCAAAGGCAATGTCAGCTGTTTGTTAACTTCTGGAATATGGATAACTCAGTGCTCAGATCTGTTAATCTGTATAACAGCTATTATCCCAGACAGCCCAGCAATACAGAGGTAGTAAACGCACAGGGTGGTCTACATTCACGGAGTCAATTTAATTCCTCACAGATGAGATATGGGCCATATTGGGGGGTCGCGATCTTGAAAGGTACATGTTTAGTAGTTGAAAAAAAAAAATTGGGAGCCACGCGAGTACCGCGTAGTAACCGTGTTCGCGTAGTAAAGTGCCATGTGGGCCAAACGTGTGAGCATGTATTCCTATTGGCCAATCAAATCATTGAATCATTGTTGTTGTTGTTGTTACCAAGATCAAACCATTTTCCAGTCTTCATATAATAGATGAAAATGCCATATTTTTTTTTCGTGTAATAGCAGAGCTCCAGATAAGGTGCGTATTTGCGTAAATACCCAATTAAAATTCCCAAAAACCCAATTGAAATCGGAAGTAATGAGTATCAAAAAGCAATGAAAAATTTGTGGTATGCTACAGAAAACAATAAACAGACCACAAATATAGCATATTTTCTTATTTTTACATGAAAACACATCTTGGTATTTCATTAGAATTGTCTCCAAGGAGACAATTCTAATGAAATACCAAGATGTGTTTTCATTTAGAAGCAAACTATTCAATAAGTGCGGTCTGCTGATGTGTAAACAGTAGTGTGATTTTAATTTACACAATTAAACTTCTGAAATACCCAATTGCTTCAGAAATGATGGAGTGACAATACTCCATTACTAATTCCTTATCTGGAGCCCTGTCATAGTATTGCCTCTAAAAATCATGCGAATTCTAATCGAAACAAAAACGTACAACCGTTTTTTCTGAAACTCTTGGACATAGAAATTTGGTTAAACGTTTTTCACTGTTTTTGTATCACTGAGCAGGCGCAGTACACACAAAACGTGGATTGATTGATTGATTATTGGTGTTTAACGGCCTATCAACAACTAAGGTCATTTAAGGCCGGGCCAACAGGTTGGACTATACCGTATTTAACCTGTCCATAATGAGGGAAATTCCCAAAATCGGAACTGAATATTTACAGGAAAATATATATATACAACCCTGAAAAATTAGAATATCCTGACCTGGTGCCAGGTCCATACCACACCAAAGTAACTTGGCCCCTTCCTCTAAAAATAATAGGAGTACCGGTAGTAACAATAATTGTATTACTCGTACAAGGGATATAAACAGATTAAACCCTTGCATACAAGAATGCCAAAGACGTCAAAACCAGGTCTCCGGTCAGGATGAATCCCGACCGTTAAATTACCCATCGCATGCTCCCACCTGCAACCCACTGAGATGTTTTGTAAAGGATATCCTTCATAAAATGTCAAGTGATAGTTTTCCATCTCGTAACTCAAACTCAGTAGGTTTTCAGACCCGGTATTTCACAATCTTTCGTGACTTGTTGATCGTATGTAGTTACGGTAACCCTTTCAACACTACAGACCTCTTTAGCAGTATTTGCAAACAGTGTAGAACCAGTTGAGCCGGCTCGTAACGAGCCGTCTCATCAGGATCTGCACTTTTTGCAAGTAATTTTCATAGTTTTAAGAAGAAAAAATGTAAATGCTTTGATTTAACGACGGCACTGGCTCGATGACCTTGCATGTCGGGACCGACTATTTAAGTGCCCATCCGATAGAACTAGGCCAGCACGAAGTTGTCTTGCCCAAGGACACGCCGATTTTAAGAAGATATAAACAACCCATATTTGTATTGGTAGGAAAATGAACATATTCAGTTCATCAGTTATTTATGGTTGAAAGGGGTTAAAACAATGGTACATTTGCTTTTTTTCTGCTGAAGTAAGTGAATTTTCACTTTAATGCATTTCTACTTTTGATTTGATTTGATTTCTACATTTGAAAATCTATGTGTATTCAGCTAAAATAAATTTGTAAAATAAACCAATATGCACCTTATCTGCAGCGCTTAGTATTGGCAATGGACAAGGTGTATGATCACGTGGTACTAACAACAACAACAAGTACCGATTCAAAGTACGTATTCTTTTATAGTTCCTTATTAGGTAACGGATTTTTAGCTCACCCGAGCGAAGCTCATGTGAGCTATTGTTACCGCAATGTGTCCGTTGTCCGTCGTCGTCCGTGAACATTTTCAAACGTCTTCTCCTCGGTAACCATTGGGCTTATAGTCACCAAACTTCATGGTCATGGTCCTTAGGTAGGGTAATTACAAAATTGTTAAAATGACGTCATTACGTAATCCAAGATGGCCACCATCTAAAAATAGCACAAATTCTTCAAAAATCTTCTTCTCAAGAACCGCTAACCGGATTTCGACAAAGCTTGGTAGGAATGATCGATGTACAATGCTCTTTCAAAGTTGTTAAAATGGTGACTCCGGGGTCAAAAATGGGTGTGGCCCGTGGGGTCAAATTGGGGTCAAATATTTTTATGAAAATGTAAGGTCTATATCAATTGAAGGTATCAATGGGGCGATCACACTAGTGCATTTTTTGTCGAAATCGATGGTTATGTCATCCAAGATGGCCACCGAAAGGTCAAAAGGTCGTTTTTTTATTAGAGATTTCAAAATCTTCTTCACATGAACCGCTTGGCCCATGGTAGTCAAACTTAAATTTATGGTCCATGGGTGAAGCCTTTTCAGATTTGTTAAAATGGAGGTCATCGCTAATCCAAGATGGACGCCATCTAAAAAATAGCATAAATTCTTAAAATATTCTTCCTCCATGAACCGCTAGCCGGATTTCAAAGAAACTTGGTAGGAATGATTGATGTACAATGGTCTTTCAAAGTTGTTAAAATGGTGACCCCCCCGGGTCAAAAATGGGCGTGGTCCGTGGGGTCAAATTGGGGTCAAATTTTATTTTTGACCGAATATAGTCATGTTATATATCAAATCGAAGGTATCAATGAGGCGATCACTCTCTGGTACATTGTTTTGTCGAAATCGGATTATGTCATCCAAGATGTCTGCCGAAATGTCAAAAGGTCTTTCTTTTATTAGAGATTTCAAAATTCTTCTTCACATGAACCGCTTGGCCCATGGTAGTGGATGTAAGCCTTTTCAAATTGTTATGTCCATGGTGAAGCCTTTTCAGATTTGTTAAAATGGAGGTCATCGCCAATCCAAGATGGCCGCCATCTAAAAATAGCCTAAATTCTTAAAAAATCTTCTTCTCATGAACCGCTGGCCGGATTTCGACTAAACTTGGTAGAAATGATCGATTTACAATGCTCTTTCAAAGTTGTGAAAATGGTGACCCCGTGGTCAAAAATGGGCGTGGCTCGTGGGGGTCACATTTTATTTTTAACCAGATATGCTCATGCCATATATCAAATTGAAGGTATCTATGAGGCGATTGCTCCGTGCAATATTTGTTGGAATCGGATGATTATAACATCCATGATGGCCGCCAAAAGGTCCATTTATTCGAGATTTTGAACGTCTTTTTCTCAGGAACCACATGGCCGATGCTGGCCAAACTTCATAGGAAGTTAAGATCCTTGGGTGAAGCATTTTCAGATTTGGTAAAATGAGAGTCATCGCTTAATCCAAGATGACCGCCATCTAAAAATATTACAATTTTTTTTAAAACACATGAACTCAATGTCACATTATCCTCTGGTGTTCATGAAGTCAGGTGAGCGAATTAGGGCCATCATGGCCCTCTATGGCGCATCAAACGCGTCTTGTTAAGCTGTATTTTCGCCCAAACTTCTGTCGTTTTTGCGAAGAATCGATTTCTGTGTCTCTGACACGGAAATCGATTCTTCGCAAAAACGACATAAGTCTGTGCCAAACTCCATAGATCACCAAATGCAGCTCATGAAGACGCATTTGCTGCGCCATATTTCATAAAAATCCGTTGCATATTAAGGAAACTATCAAATAATACTTATTTTGGAGTGGGCGACGTTGTTGTTGTTGTTGTTGTAACCACGTGAGCATGCACCTTGATGGAGATACTCCGAACATATACAGAGTTGTCCATCTGTCAATCATTTCTGACAATTTATTTTGTTATAGCATTCCACATGTACCGGTACTCTTATATTGTTACATGACTGCCGTTGTTTGACACTGGGAATGTAACAATAACATTTGACCATGTTCAGCTGTGGGTAAACGTTTGCTGTGGCACTGGAACTGTTGTTAAACCCGCGGCCTACGGCCTTGGGGTTCAAACAGTTCCCTTGTGCCACGGCATACGTTTACCATGGCTGGGCATTGTCCATATATTTATCTGTGTTGAATATATTGTTTTCCTGATAGTATTTTATTGCTTTACTGATTGCTTATTTGTATGAATATATTAAATAAATTTATAAAGAATGTTGTCAGTTTATAATTAATTACAGTGAAACCTCTCTAAACCGGACACCCTGGGGCCTTCTAGGGTGTCCAGTTTAGAGAGGTTTCACTGTAAATCAGGCATTTGATCATCCTGAGCCATAGTTGTGTGCTATGCGATCACGAACAGACATTATCATTTGAGATAAATGACCAAGAAACTCATCAAAAACTAGAAATGGACGCTTGTCGACAAGCGCATGTGTATCCCCCTCCCCAGATACACAAGTAGTTTGAAAAAAGGGTGTTCGAGTTATGCTCCGGAGACAAAATCAGTGACGGAAAAACAAAGGGAGATAACTAAAGAATTAGTGATGCAAGAGTTGTCATTCTTGCGGGACACACCTTTAGGGTCGTGGTCTATGCATGTGTGAAGTTTCATGAAAATATTCCAAAGGGTGTTCGAGTTATGCTCCAGACACGAAATCAGTGCACGAAACAACAAAGGGAGATAACTAAGAAATTAATGACGCAAGAGTTGTCATTCTTACGTGAGACACACCTTTGGGTCGTCTTCTATGCATGTGTGAAGTTTAATAAACTAGAAAATGTGTTCATAGAACACGGATGTCCCACATATCGCTTTGATAATAAATGAGGCCAAATTGCAAGTCAAAATTTTCTTTTACCCGAGCGTTAAAGTTTTTGAAGCACCAAGTATGTGACCTGGACAGGACCTGGCGGGGGCAGGACAAACGTGGATTTGGCACAGGGCGGTAGAGGACCATTAGAGCAATGTATATATGAAATATGAAGCTGATCCGTGAAAGAAAACAGAAATTATAAGATATTTACCTAGCGTATGATGTTAACCCTGGGCTTGGCGGGGGCAGGACGAACATGGATTTGGCACAGGGCGGTAGAGGACCATTAGAGCAACGCATATATGAAATATGAAGTTGATCCGTGAATGGAAAGAAAAATTATAAGATAATTTACCTGGACATTAAAGTTTTTGAAGCACCAAGTATGTGACCTTGACCCTGGGCTTGGCGGGGGCAGGACGAACGTGGATTTGGCACAGGGCGGTAGACGACCATTAGAGCAACGTCGTATATGAAATATGAAGTTGATCCGTGAATGGAAATAAAAATTATAAGATATTTACTGAGCGTTAAAGTTTTTGAAGCACCAAGTATGTGACCTTGACCCTGGGATTGGTGGGGCAGGACAAAACGTGGATTTGGCACAGGGCGGTAGAGGACCATTAGAGCAATGCGTATATGAAATATGAAGATGATCCATGATCCATGAAAGAAAACAGAAAGTACAAGATATTTACCCAAGCGTTAATGTTTTTGAAGCACTAAGTATGTGACCTTGACCCTGGCTTGACAGGGGCAGAACGAACGTAGGATTTGCACAGGGCGGTAGAGGACCATTAGAGCAATGCGTATATGCGTGTTCGAGTTATGCTCTGGATACAAAATCAGAGCACGAAACAACAAATAAAGGGAGATAAGTAAACAAGAATTCCGCGGAATCAGATGCCTCGCCTTGTCCCGCCTTGACCTCGAGCCTGGGCCCGAAAGCAATTTTCACTGGCCCGAACATATTATACAATTATTGACTAGTGAACCATAGAATATCAGATTATATTCTATGGCTCACTAGTCAATAATTGTTTTATTATATGATAATAGTCTGTATATAGCACTTACGACCTTATGCTACTAGACAAAAATTGAAAAAGAATTTGAAAAAAAAAAAATGAAAAAAAAAAAATGGAAAAAAAGTTTAAAAAATTAAAAATAATAATGCTTGCTACTGGAGCCCAGAATTTTTTTTAATAGTCCTATATGTATCTACATATATCTGCACAGGTCCACATAATGCCACAATATTTTCAACACATTTACGGAAATGTAATATAATCATTTTACCTGTATAAATTACCTGTAAGTGGTCAGTGGTCGGTAGTTGCACATGCTAGCACATGCACAGGTGAATAGTCTGTATATAGCACTTACGACCTTATGCTACTGGACAAAAATTGCAAAATAATTGAAAAAAAAAAATAAAAAAAAAAAAAGAAAAAAAAAAATGAAAAAAATAAAAATGGAAAAAAAAAGTTTAAAAATAATAATGCTTGCTACTGGAGCCCAGATTTTTTTTTCAGTCAAATTGAAAAATAATTTGAAAAAAAAAAATTAAAAAAAAAAAAAAAAAGTTTAAAAATAATAATGCTTGCTGGAGACCAGATTTTTTTTTAATAGTCCTATATTTATCTACATATATCTGCACAGGTCCACATAATGCCACAATATTTTCAACACAGTACCCAATGTAGTAATTTACCTGTATAAATTAGCTGGTCAGCAGTGGTCAAGCACTGGACATCTGCACATGCTAGCCCATGCAAGCACATGGTTCTCCCAGTTTCTATTGTTCTCTCTACAGGTAAGGTGTACAGAGCACACGAGAAAAGGTGTACAGAGCAGACGAGAAAACAGGTCTTCATGCATTATTGTCCAGTTTGTAGAGTGCGAAAACAAAACAAAAAAGGGAGATAACTGAAAAATTAGCTATGCAAGAGTTGTCATTCTTGTGCGCGACACACCTCCGGGTGGGGGGTCGTGGTCTATGCATGTGTGAAGTTTCATGAAAATATTCCAAAGGGTGGTCGAGTTATGCTCCGGACAGGAAATCAGTGAGCGAAAACAAAAAAGGGAGATAACTCAAAAATTAGCTATGCAAGAGTTGTCATTCTTGTGCACGACACACCTTCGGTTCGTGGTCTAATTGAATGTGTTAAGTTTCATGAAAATATTCGAAAGGGTGGTGGAGTTATGCTCCGGACACGAAATCAGTGCGAGAAACAAAAAAGGGAGATAACTCAAAAATTAGCTACGCAAAAGTTGTCATTCTTGTGCGCGACACACCTTCGGGTCGTGGTCTATGCATGTGTGAAGTTTCATGAAAATATTCCAAAGGGTGTTCGAGTTATGCTCCGGACAAGAAGTGTCTACGGCGGACGCGGACGCGGCGCGCTGTCAAATCCATAGTATCCCCCGACGGTAGTCTGGGGGATACAATTATACCCACTTTTTGTAGACTAGTTGGCCGTGGCCTGCATGTCGCGCCTTGGGGCGAGGCATGGACACCAACAAAATAGATATAGTAGATGGATAAACTTTAACGAAAAAACTTTAACCGGACACACGGACGTACGGTCGTACGGACGGACGTATGCCAAAATGCCGACGATATCGCGCTTTCCGCAAGCGGGTGCGACAATGATGATAAACACCCATGTGAAGTATCAAGGTAATGGGTGAAGCAGTTGCAGAGATATAGTACACAAAAAATCTTTAACAAAACAATTCAAAGTACGCGACACACCTTCGGGTCGTGGTCTATGCATGTGTGAAGTTTCATGAAAATATTCCAAAGGGTGTTCGAGTTATGCTCCGGACAAGAAGTGTCTACGGCGGACGCGGACCGCGGACCGCGGACCGCGGACGCGGCGCGCTGTCAAATCCATAGTATCCCCCGACGGTAGTCTGGGGGATACAATAATATTACAGGTGTTTTCTTGGTGTTCGGTTTATAGAGGTTCCACTGTATTTTAATGGTTTCAACAGCGAAGGTTATTTCAGGCCACGTTAAAGGTACATGCCCACTCGATAGGCACAAAATGTTCTAAGCGATTGCCGTCGAGTCGATGTCACCCGAAATAACAGTGTGACCCAGAGCTCCAGATAAGCTGCGTATTTGCTTAAATACCCAATTAAAATTGACAAAAACCCAATTGAAATCAGAACTAGCGAGTATCAAAAAGCAATAAAAAAATTGTGGTACCTTTAACATGCTGCAGAAAATAATAAACAGACCACAAATATAGCATATTTTTCTTATTTTCCATGAAAACACACCTTGGTATTTCATTAGAATTGTCTCCAAGGAGACAATTCTAATGAAATGCCAAGACATGTTTTCATTTTGAAGCAAGCTATTCAATAATTGCTGTCTGTTGCTATGTAAACAGTAGTGTGATTTTATTTTACCCAATTAAAATTTGAAATACCCAATTACTTCAGAAATGATGGAGTGACAATACTCAATTTAATACTAATTCCTTATCTGGAATTATAGCACACACCTGTAGCCCGATAGCCATCTATATTGCTTGTCAGAAGCATGCCAGGCGTTTCATTGATGGAATGGCGAACAGTACAGATCCTGATCAGACTGCGGATGCACGCACAGGCAGGTCTGGATCTACACTGGTCGCAAAACCCATAAGCCCTTTTCTTCAGTCACAACCACAAATATCAGGATATAGGCGGAATTTTGACATACGATGATACGTCCAGAATTGTTGAGAACGGCCTAGTTGTCGCTAGTATACTGTCTGTTTCACGAAACCTGTCCAAATTTTACGGCTATACATGTATGAACAATGCAAAAACAATATTGTTTTCAATAATATTAAATTTTATCAAAAGTTATGAATGAGCCTTCTTTTTGTTTTGTGAAATTTGGTCCAAAATTTATTTTATTACGAAAAACAAATTTCCCCATCTTCACTCTCTGGGGATTTAACATGGGGTAATTTTTCTAATTTCAGAAATTGTGGACCGATTTTCAAAATGTAACTTCGTTTTCTTGGATCATTTCCAAGCTATCTAGCCAGGTTTCGGAGTCCCATTCCAATTTTTGTTGTTTTTTAGCTCCTCCCCCAGCTACTGCACCTCCTTTTCCCCCCATGTTAAATTCCCATAGACAAATCAATTTTTCGTAATAAAATCAATATTTGACTAAATTTCACGAAATAAAAAGAAGGCTCATTCTTAAAGTTTGCTAAAATTTAATATAAAAAAAATAACTATTGATTTTGCATTCTTTAAATTAGTCGTAAAATTTGGGCAGGTTTCGTGAAACAGACATTATTAGTTGTGGCTAAACTCCGTAAAACTAAAATAAACAATCCCTTTTGTTTGCCTTTCTTGTAATATTTACAATATTCAAATCATACACAACATAAAAATAGACGCTACCTACAAACAACAGGGAAGTATTGTAACAGTTGAGATGAGACTAGCATGTGCTATCATTCAATAGTACGTATTATCTCAATCATATGTTCCCAAATAGCGTAAGCCATTGATCCTGTAGCCGATTTCACCAACATTGCCAAGTATACTTATCTAGCAAAATATTCTTCGAGGTAGAAATTTTCAATAAATTTATTAATTTTTATTATACTGAATTTATTACATTATCACAGCCATTTTGGCTGTGATCATGTAATAAATTCAGTATAATAATTCTCTTTTAATCATCAAATATATGCAGTCGTTAGTTCTATACATAATGCATTTCGGGAAAAATAAATGATTACTCCCTCAAAGTAAACTTTGCCATTTTGATGAAATCAGCTACATATCAGACGGCTCGTATCCCTTTCAACACTACAGTTTGTTTGTTTATTGGTGTTAAACAGTCTATCAGCAGCTACGGTCATTTAAGGCCGGGCCAATGGGTTCGATCCCGTATTCAACCTGCTGCATTGGGGGGAAGATCCCAAAATCAGAACGGAATATTTACATCGAGAAATTATATATTCAGCCCTGAAATTAGAATAACCTGACCTGGTGCCAGTTCCATATTACACCAGTCACATGGCCCCTTCCCCTATAAGTAATAGGTTAGGAAGGTGTATAACCAGATTAACTCTGCATGCTAGCGGCGAAAATATCCGCCAAACGAATTACGAGTATGTTTTATTTCTCTGTAAATATGTCTTGAAATTTCATTAGAATTGTGTCCTTCTGGACACAATTCTTTTAAATGAAATTCCAAGACATATTCATGTCAGACATTTATAAGGATAAATAAAAGAAAATATAATGAATTGTAATCTGCTATTTTTGAACTATTTATAGCCCACAAATTTCCCAGGATGCAAAGAGTTAAACCCTCACATACAAGAATTCCAAAGACAGAGTGCCAAACTTTGAGAGAGTAATCATTTATTTTTCCCAAAATGCATTATTTCGTATAGAACTAACCACTGCACATATTTGATGATTAAAAGTATGCAGAATTATTATACTGAATGTATTACATTATCACAGCCAAAATGGCTGTGATAATGTAATAAATTCAGGATAATAAAAATTTATAAATTTATCCATAAATTGAAAATTTCTCCCTCAAAGTATACTTTGCTAGAAAAGTATACTTTGCAATGTTGGTGAAATAGGCTACAGGTCTCCATTTGGGATACCGGTAAGGATGAATCCCGTATGTTAAATTACCCATCGCATGCTCGCACCCGCCACTAACTAGAAACAAGGTGAACATAAGTCCTAAGTGACCTTAACCTTGGGCTGTTGGACGTGGGTCGTATGAAAAACAAAGAACCATCCCATGACACACATTGTGGCCAAATATTATCAAAATCGGTGAGGCGGTTCGTAAGTTATTGAAAAATGAAAGGTATTACTTACGTGCGTGTGTACGCACGTACGTACACGGGCTAACGCTATATCCCCTCTTGCCTATCGGCGAAGGGATAATTAAGACCAACGTTTTGATCTAGAAATGTCCATATTCAAAATGATGCGTAGTAATTTGATCAACATATATCATAAGGTGAACATTTCATATAGAAGCAGGAGTGATTGCTGTAGAGCCCGCCTTCATAGAAGATCCTGAGGAAACTAGAAAATGTGTTCATTGAACATGGATGCCCCACCTACCATTTTGATAGTAACACAAGGCAAATTGCAAAACTCTAAGTCCAAATGGGGGAGATAATCCATGACCCGGGGGTCGGATCAAAAATCGAAATTACCATTGCGCTTCTGCACACCATAAGGAAGCTACATACCAAGCTTTAAGCTTCAAGTTATTACAGTTTAACCCTTAGACTGCTACTCACAGCAATTGTCGTCTGCTGTTGCTTTTATATCTTGCATTATTTCTCAATAAAAACATAGTTTGACAACACTTCAGAATCATTTTCAATTAATTTCCTTTTAGGTTTACATCAAGTGCCAATAGTTGATATAATTTCCTGTGAGGTTTAAATCAAATGTCAATGGTTTATTAACTTCCTCAGAGGTTCCTATCAAGCACTGGGAGTTATATAATTATTTTCCTGTGAGGTTCTATCCTGACATTCAATTAATTTTGTGTGAGGTTTACATGAAGCGCCAATGGCTGATCGATAACTTCCTGTGAGGTTTACATCAGGCATCAATGGCTGAACGTTAACTTCCTGTGAGGTTTACATCAGGCATCAATGGCTGAACGTTAACTTCCTGTGAGGTTTACATCAGGCATCAATGGCTGATCGTTAACTTCCTGTGAGGTTTACATCAGGCGTCAATGGCTGAACGTTAATTTCCTGCGAGGTTCCTATCAAGCGCTTGCAGATGATGAACTTCCTGTGAGGTTTACATCAGGCGTCAATGGTTGATAGACTTGTGTGAAGTTCCTGTAAAGTGCTGACAGATATGAGACTCAACTCTCCAGGCTGATATTTATGCCCAGTGAAAGTCCTCGGATTCTCCGACAGATGACGGTCTGTAATTTTCCAGGAACACGTCATCAGGTGCTGATTTTCTCTATTGCTTCCATGTCGTCTGCGTCCAGTTTCACGATTGGTCGATCTGGTGGAAAAGATTGGATAGATTGGGGTTAAACTTCTGGGGGGCGTTTCAATAAACGTTGTACGACTAAAATGTTCACAAGTGCAATATTATGATAGTCTGTAAATTTTACATTAACAATGTGTTCTTGTAAACAATTAATGGATTTACATTTATTGAGCATAGAGCATTAATTCCATCAATTGAAATTTCCAGACGAATCTAAATTTGCACTTACGAACATTTTAGTCGTACAAAGTTTAGTGAATCGGCCCCCAGTTTAATAGCAGGGGTATATGTGGCTATGGCTGAAGAAATGGCACTTGTGGTCTGTTTAGCTCCTGATGAAATCGCACACTCCTTTTAGCCTGGTAACGATCTATATTGCTTGCTAGAAGCATGATGGGTATTTCATTGATGGAATGGCAAACAGTGCAGATCTTGATCAGACTGCATATGCACAGGCTGCTGATCTGGACACTGGTCGCAAAAACTCATAAGCCCCATTTCTCCAGTCACAGCCACATATACAGACGGGAATGCACCTGGGAGCAGCGAACATTCAGCTTTGAAATTCGATAAAATTAAAACTCTCAGCAATGAAAGTCATAATCTGGTGTCAGGCACCCTTAAGGCATAAAAAAAGTACTTTGGTTCTCAAGCACTGGGTTTGCGGAATGTGACGAGCGAGGGCGAATTTTTAATATATTATTTTTGTTTGATAGGTTTGTCACTGATTTTGTTCAAGTCGTCAGATGCATATATGTTCTATAAAGTTACTATAACCTCCTTAGCCGTGAAAAATCCCCAGATTTTAGATGGACATGATTGGATTTAACATATTTATGGAGGCTATTGTTTTTTCTTGATCATGTGGCGAATTTACAGTAAAAATTTCATTTCTCCAAAAAAATGCTTGACGACCATAGATTTTTCTGACGTGGCGATATCTGAGAACCAAAGTACTTTTTTATGGCCTTATTACCAGAGATCACCTGGGCACAGGCATGAATCCCAGTACGATTCATCATCAACCCTTAATTTTTTGTCGTCTGCTGTTTATTTTCCATTTTTATCATCAACTAGAATGGCCGCGGCCAGCATGTCGCACCCGCCGAGGAATAGAATGGATAATATTTGCATGATGTTATGGTGTTTTATGGCTCAGTGACTTGTAAATTGGCGAGACGGACGGACGGACAAGAGAAATCCTAAATACCCATTAGACTACTGTGGTGGGGCATAAAAATGCACAAGGGCTACAGTAAATGTTGAGGCATTACCTGGACAATTGCAGTTGCGTTGGTACGGGAATGCCACTCAATGAAATACAGTACAACACAGATTATCCGGACAGGTCGGGAGACATGAAATATGGTCGGATATGCGGATAAACTGCTGTACACATTGATAAAGATGCGTATGAATTTTCAAGTCCATGAGTGAAGCGGTCGAGGAGATATAAGATGGGTAAAAAGTTTAACGTAAAGTTTTAACGCAAACTTCTAAGACATTTGACCTTGAACTTGGGCATGTGGGCAGCATGTGTATTGCGCACTATGACTATTTGGAGGATGGTAAACATGCATATGAAGTTTAAAGTTAATGAGTGAAGTGGTTGAGAGATATAACATACGTCAAAAACTTTAACTTTTAACAAACTTCTAAGACATTTGACCTTGAACTTGGGCATGTGGTCAGCATGGGTATTGCGCACAATGAATATTTGGAGGGTAGTAAACATGCATATGATGTTTCAAGTCAATCGGTGAAGCGGTTGCAGAGATACAACTTTAAGTAAAAACTCTATACGCAAACTTCTTCTAAGACATTTGACCTTGACCGTGGGCATGTGGGCAGCATGTGTATTGCGCACAATGAATATTTGGAGGATGGTAAACATGCATATGAAGTTTCAAGTCAATCGGTGAAGTGGTTGCAGAGATATAACATACGTAAAAACTTTTAACGCAAATGCGGACGCACGTACGTACATACGGACGTCAAAGTGCCGACTATATCGTACATACGTTCGTCAAAGTGCCGACTATATCGCGCTGTCCACAACAAAAACATGCTTTGACAGCACTTTAGAATTTTTTTTATTTCCATTGGAAATGATTCTATAGTGCTGTCAACTCATGTTATTATTTAGAAATAAGGTAAGATATAAAAGCAGCAGCAGACGACAATTGTTGTGTGTAGCCGTCTCAGGGTTAAAGGTACATGCCCACTCAGTAGGCACAAAATGTTCTTTATATAAATTAAATAAGTGTATAATTGTGTCACTATTCCACCAGTTCTAAAGATTACAAGTGCCCGCTATACAGGTATAATCAATTAGTAATACATGTATTACTGATAGTGATGCGTGTTGGTATCAGGCTATTTTCATATGCAAATGAGGCATGATATTTTTTAATTATCTATACTAATTAAATGTGTCACCTGAAAATATAATATGTTCGACAGATTATAAAGTATGATAATTGCATATCAAAAAATAAATACAGAGTATAAATAGTAATGTCCGTTAACATTTTAAGGAAACACGGTTATCGCCCCTGATGTCAGTGTGGAAAGTTACGTCTGATATAAAATGTATAATAATGCCAATGAATACGTGGGGAAATGGTGAATGATTGTTAATTTGCCAGAAAATGTCACGGATGATGTTTGTGATAAAAAGAACAGTTTGTGCCTACTGAGTGGGCATGTATCTTTAAGATACACATGCCCGCCCATCCTCTGGGAAAAATGAAAGACTGATAGGTATTTTAAAGACTGAATCAGAGCTCCAGATAAGGTGCATATTGGCGTATTTTACGCACTTATTTTAGCTGAATACGCATTGATTATCAACAGTGGGAGTGCATAATACTCACAGCAGTGTTAAAAAATATGCAATCATTTTCATAAATTGAGTAGTGGAAATACTGTAATACCGCTGAAAAATTTACTTAATAGTTGAGTTGCAAAAAGCAAACAGTGTTGCTTTTTGCAGCTCAAGTAAGTAAATTTTCAACTATTACAGTATAAATTAAAGTGAATAAGTATAATACACTGAAATAAGTGAATGGTTAAATTTGTTTAATGTTTTCATCATTTGTTCCTGGTTTAATAATGAAGAAAATCAATAATCCTTTTGTAAAAATAAAATATGCATTGAATTTGAAATCAGGGGGTGGAACACTCTTTAGACACAAAGCTTATCTGGAGCTCTGTGGGGTAAATATATCCCTCTAGGCATCGTAAAACCTGATGAATTGATTCGGCTTCTACGTCCGTTCAACAGCAACGTCCCATACAGACGGATTTTAATACAAAGCTGTAGCCTATTTCACCAACATTGCAAAGTATACTTACAGTAGGACTTTTCTGCAGGTCAACTATACGTACTATACCAATACTATACGTATACTATACCAATACGATATGTTTTCTATACGATATGCATATAATATAAACGTACGGTATATTTGTACCGTACATACCAACCAATATCATATAGATATACCATTCAAATCGTATGTTTATACGATTTTTATACATGTGTATAATTCTGGTACTTTTGTATCGTACAAACATACCAGATTTATGTACGGTATAAATGTACCAGAATACCGTAAATGTACATGTATACGATATAATAATTCCAGCACAAAAATATTTACACAATTCCCTAACATTTGATTGGCCCGTAGCAAGTCTCTGTCCAAAATTTATATCCCAGTAAACTCCCATGCCGAACTACTTTCCATAACCGTGAGGCGCAGTTAAAATAATTCTTAAGAAAACGGAAAATAAACACATTTTCTTGATGAATTTTCCAGTATTCCCGCGACTTTTCCAAGTTTATACCCCGATAAATTCCACAAAAGGCCATTCATTCCTATATTAACAGTGTTGCCGTGTACTATTTGAGTTGTTTTCCGAAGTTTTTCGTATTTTCAATGCTTTCCAAAGATACAAAGGATTATAATTCGCATGATTGGTAAGTTATCACTGTTGTCTTATTAAACATTCATGCTAATCACCTGTATTACTAAATGTTCAATAGTTAAAAATGAGTTTCATAATATGAAATCGGACTAAACATGGTAAAATAAGCCAATAATCAGTTCATTCCAATACTCAGGTTGGTCACTGTAGGACACAAAAAAACAACTTCTCGTGAATATAAAACCATTGCTGTTGTTACCGGTTGGTGACTGATGTCTTCAGGTGGTGTCCTGCCTGCCCCCCACCCCCCCCCCCCCCCCCCCCCCCCCCCACCCCCCCCCCCCCCCCCCCCCCCCCCCCCCCCCCACCCCCCCAAACAAACAAACTTCTTGTGACTATAAAATCAGTGCCGTCTATACCGGTTGGTGACTGATCAATGTCTTCAGGTGGTGTCTTGCCTGCCCCACCCACACCCCACCCCACCATAAAAACAAACTTCTCGTGAATATAAAACCAGTTTAATCTCTTGCCTGGTGTATAGGCACTTTTATGCCACACTTCGGGTATGGTATATCATACCATATCCGTACGGATATATCGTATATACGAACGGATATCGTATGGTTGTATAAGTGTTTTATAGTACGTTTGTATAATGTACACAAACTGTACTATACGATGATACGGTACAAACATACCAATAATATATGATCATACATATGCTCGTTAAATATACCAATACTACAAATTACGATATGTATATGATATATATATACAAATAGGTGAGGAGCAGAAAAGTGCTACTGTATCTAGACAAAGTATACTTTGAGGGAGAAATTTTTTCTTTTAATTTTAGGATAAATTTATTAATTTTTATTATACTGAATTTATTACATTATCACAGCCATTTTGGCTGTGATAATGTAATAAATTCAGTATAATAATTCTAAATACTTTTAATCATCAAATATATGCAGTTGTTAGTTCTGTATGAAATATGCAGTTCGGCGAAAATAAATGATTACTCCCTCAAAGTATACTTTGCTAGATAAGAATACTTTGCAATGTTGGTGAAATAGGTTACAGATGACTTACTAAAATGTCGTTCAATAGCTTTCATTGTGGTGAATGTGCGTTTTCCGTCGACCATATTTATGGCTAAGCCCGCCTTGCCAAAGCGCCCGGTTCTGCCAATCCGATGTAGGTATGTTTCACAGTCGGGCCGCCCGTCCATCGTGATTGGCATATCAAAGTTGATAACCACAGTCACCATCTCGACATCAATACCTGCGAATACAAGAAACGTGGTTGTGACTATAAAAGTGAAAGTGAACGGGTTTAACGTCCCAGCAACAGCTATTAAGGTCATATTGAGACGGGACCACAGTTTAATGTCTCATCCGACAGACCAGTGGGATGGAATACTATGAAAGTATTTTTTGATGCCCAAGGTGAGGTTTGAACCCACAACCTTCGGATTGGAAGTCAGGTGTTCTAACCCCTAGGTCACAGCCCATCCCCAAGGGTGAGTATTAAACTCACACTCTCCAGTATTGAAGTCCAATGCCATATCCCCTAGGCCACGTCCTAGAGAAATGGGGCTAATGGGATTTGTGACCAGTGTAGCTCCTGCAGCCCGATAACGAACTATTATTGTTTGTTATAAGCACGAAAGGTGTTTTATTGATGTGAAAGTAAAAGGGTTTAACGTCCCAGCAACAGCTAAGGTCATATAGAGACGGGACCACAGTTTAAAGTCTCATCTGACAGACCAGTGGGATGGAAATACTATGAAAGCATTTTTTCAAGCCCTCGGCGAGGTTTGAACCCACAACGTCCGAATGCACAGACTGATCTGGATCTACACTGGTCGCAAAACCCATAAGCCCCATTTCACCAGTCACAGCCACAAATCAGTACCACTGATAGAGAATGTACAGTTCAGAAAGTTACATTGACATTGACATTGGTGGGCTATAGAATGAAAATATAGATGATGATAAATAAGTATATGAAGTTTCAAGCAAATGTGACTTAACGGTTTTGCAACCGGTGTAGATCCAGATCAGCCTGTGCATCCGCACAGTCTGATCAGGATCTGCACTGTTGTTCACCATTACATCAATAAAACACCTGTCGAACAAGCAATAACCGCACTCTATAAAACACCTGTTGTGCATCTAACAAACAATAATTCCAGCACAAAAATATTTACACAATTCCCTAACATTTGATTGGCCGTAGCAAGTCTCTGTCCAAAATTTATATCCCAGTAAACTCCCACGCCGAACTACTTTCCGTAACCGTGAGGCGCAGTTAAAATAATTCTTAAGAAAACGGAAAATAAACACATGTTCTTGATGAATTTATTTCAAATGCTGGAATTATAAGGAATGAATGGCCTTTTGAGGAATTTATCGGGGATATAAACTTGGAAAAGTCGCGGGATTACTGGACGAGGCCCTAAAAAATTACAATTTTCGAAAAAAAGAAAAAAAATCGCTTCGTCCAGTATTCCGCGACTTTTCCATGTAATGTTTATACCCCGATAAATTCCACAAAAAGGCCATTCATTCCTATAATAATAGTTTGCTATCCGGCTACATTAGGTAGTCGAGAAATTTGAACGCGAATCTCAGACAGCATGGCGATATGTACCCCAAATGCAGGGAAACAAAAGTTACACAACATTTAGTCGCCACTTTACAAACAGTATGAACAGACAAAAGACAATACAAGAGCTGTAGGAGAACAGCATAGCTCGACTACGAGGGTTGTCGATGTACACATAGCTTGACAAACAAGGTGGCTGCGGCCTGCATAAAAACCTTAACCATGGTTGACTAAAAAACTTAACCAAGGGAAATTAAGTAAGTAATTCAAGGTTAAATGTAGGTCAATGACAGATATAGGTCAGGGGTTATTGATGTACATCACTAGGAGATGAAGTTTTCCAAGTATGGTTGCTGCAGGCCCAGGAGTATTCCATATACAAGCATGACTAAAAACCTTAACCAAGGAAAAATAACTAAGTAATCCAAGGATAAAAGTAGGTCAAGGTCAAATATAGGTCAGGGATTATTGATGTACATCACTAGGAGATGAAGTTGTCCAAGTATGGTTGATGTAGGCCCAGGAGTATTCCATATACAAGCTTGACTATAAACATTAAGCAAGTAATTCAAGGTTAAATGTAGGTGAAGGTAAAATATAGGTCAGAGGTTATTGATGTACATCCCTATGAGAAAAAGTTATCCAAGTATGGTGTCTGTATGCATAATAGTATTCCATATACAAGCTGAACTAAAAACCTTAACCAAGGTTGACTAAAAACCTTAACCAAGGGGGATTAACTAATTAATTTGAGGTTAAATGTAGGTCAAGGTGAAATATAGGTCGGGGGTTGTTAATCTACATCACTAGGAGATGAAGTTGTCCAAGTATGGTGGGTGTAGGGCCAGGAGTATTCCATTTACAAGGTTGACTAAAAACCTTAACCAAAGAGAATTAAGTAAGTAATTGAAGAGGAAATGTAGGTGAAGGTCAAATATAGATCAGGGGTTATTGATGTACATCCCTATGAGAAAAGGTTGTCCAAGTATGGTGTCTGTATGCACAATAGTATTCCATGTACAAGCTTGACTAAAAACCTTAACCAATGTTGACTAAAACCTTAACCAAAGAGAATTAACTAAGTAATTCAAGAGGAAATGTAGGTCAAGGTGAAATATAGATCAGGGGTTATTGATGTACATCCCTAGGAGATGAAGTTGTCCAAGTATGGTGGGTGTAGGGCCAGGAGTATTCCATATACAAGCTTGACTAAAAACCTTAACCAAGGGGAATTAACTAAGTAACTGAAGAGGAAATGTAGGTCAAGGTCAAATATAGACCAGGAGTTATTGATGTACATCCCTATGAGAAAAGGTTGTCCAAGTATGGTGTCTGTATGAACAATAGTATTGCATGTACAAGCTTGACTAAAAACCTTAACCAAGGTTGACTAAAAACCTTAACCAAGGGAATTAACTAAGTAATTCAAGAGGAAATGTAGGTCAAGGTCAAATATAGATCAGGGGTTATTTATGTACATCACTAGGAGATGAAGTTGTCCAAGTATGGTGGGTGTAGGGCCAGTAGTATTCCATATACAAGGTTGATTAAAAACCTTAACCAAGGCGTGACGGTGATGCCGACGCCAGGGTGACAACATAAGCTCTACTTATTCTTCGAATAGTCGAGCTAAAAATGTGACGTGAATGGGTTTAACGTCCCAGCAACAGCTAAGGTCACAAAGGGCCAGGACAACACTTTAAAGTCTCATCTGACAGACCAGTGGAATGGAAATACTATAGATGGACAGCCTGAATGTTCAAAGATCGCCACGAGATGGACGCGTCAAAGTTTAGGGAGAGATACCATACAACGACACGTGTGGCGTGAACGGGAAGGTTGCGAGTTCGGGCCCCCATCTGACAGAAATGTTTTTTTTATATAATATTCATTACATTTGTGTTTTTTATTAATAGTTCTTTTTTAATTAGTTTATATTTTTGTAGGTAAAAAGTTAATATATAACGGTTTTATTTTCTATCCGCACCCCTCTTTTTCGGAACCGTCCAACATTACACATTTGTGCACACGTTGTTGTCCATCTATATGTTTAATGTTTGGTATATTTTTCACGCCTAGGGTGAGGATTGAACTCACAACCTCTAGTATTGAAGTACAATGGTCACCCCTAGGCCATGGCCAATCACTAAAGACAAAAGAAGACAAAACATACTCGTGCTGATACATTTGTTTGTTATCAATACTTTCTCCTTGCCTTCTCTAAACCGGTTGATAATGGAGGCTCGCTGCTGTATATCGAGGTCACCGGCGAGTAGCGCCACCGCGTGGCCATCTCCGGTCATCTTCTCAGCTAACCAATGGACTGTCCGTCTCGTCTGTAACACGATTGATTGGTTGACTGATAGATTGACAATGTGTCATCCTTGCATGTAATTTGACAGTTTGTTTGGTTGTTTGTTTGTTGGGGATTAACGGCCTATCAACAGCTAAGGTCATTTAAGGCCGGGTCAATGGGTTTAGTACTAAATCCCATATATTACCTGTACAAGTACATGTTCAAGTACATGTACAAAAAATCAGTAAGTATTTACAATACAGTCAAACGTGCAATAAGAGGCCACCCAAGGGAGACACCAAAAATGGTCGTTTAGAACAATGGTCTCTTAAAACAAAAACAAACAAAAAATGGAAATCCGGGTACTGGTATGTCCGGCTATATGTTTTAATATTCGGAATCAGGAAATCGTGAATATTAAACATTAACATAGAAATGAATACATTAGAATACTACCGGTAATGTTTACTGTGCACTTTTCTGAATTATTCAGGCTTTATTTTATCAAAATAGATGAAAGAATTTGACTGTTATTGCGAAATAAAATCGCCAAGCTGAAATAGCAAATAGGCAGTAGTGACTGTGATCACTTCGGACCAGACGTGTTTCGCCCCGGTGATTTTTACCAGTCGTTGACTGACAACCAAGCCAGCTGATAGAATAATGATTTATGGTATTTACCAGTATCGTTACGTGTCAAGAAAATTGGAATTGGGTGAAATAAAAATGCTTGCGTATCCTGTACACAACAAACACAATTATTTGTTTTAAATGGGTGAAATAAGCAGATGTTTTGTTCCCATGTGCTAAGCGACGATGAATTAATTCCCTTTTGTAAACGAGCGAATCAAAGCGAGGTTTCAGGTCAATAATCATAAACAATGCACCATTCACACCTTCACAGTGAAAAGGGATTTGTTTCCTTTGTTTGTCACATGCTCGAGGCTAATTCCAGAAAGTGACATCCTATCAATTAATGGTCCTTTAGTACAAAGGACCATTCCTTATGGTTACAAAATAAGTGGTCGCGTTAAGGTAAAGTCGTTTAATACACTGTCATTATATAGGCCAAATGGTCGGGGGAAATGAATGTGGTCGCATAAGACAAAAGTCGCTTAATGCACGTGGTCGCTTGTGCAAGTTTGACTTTATATACTTAAAGGCCAAAAGAAACTTTACAGTACATAAATGGTTCAATATTTTGTGAACAAGTATGTTTAAAAATCTGATGTAAAATGTTTTTTACAGTGATCACACTGATGAATTGACCGTATTCAGTACCTAGTGTGCCCACCTTGGGTGTTTATCAATGTTTGGCAACATCTGAATTGAATGTACACATGACCGAATGACACGTTGAAGCATTGCTTCCCATTCTTCCTGAAGAGCTACTTCAAGCTGTCTGACATTATCAGGTGGATTTAGTCTTGACCAAACTCTGTGTCTCAGCTCATCACAGTAGCCTATTATACTTTGAGGGAGACATTTTCAATTTTAGGATAAATTTATCAATTTTTATTATACTGAATTTATTACATTATCACAGCCATTTTGGCTGTGAAAATGTAATAAATTCAGTATAATAATTCTACATACTTTTAAGCATCAAATATATGCAGTGGTTAGTTCTATATGAAATAATGCAATTTGGGAAAAATAAATGATTTCTCCCTCAAAGTATACCAGAATCACTTGGTCCCTCCCAAAAGCAGTAGGATCAGTACTAATCTTACTATTTTTATAACAGGCAATAACCCAGTTCAACTCCCAGGTAAGAAAAAAAGAGCCAAAGATAAAAAACGTACCTGAGGGCCAAACCAGGCAAATCATGATTCATATAAGGAGGAAACCCTACCGTTAATTTACACCGTCACGTTCACCCGACCAACCACCCACTACTTACCACACAGAAAATCATAGACTGCCCTATAGAAATACTGCCGTATATATCTTGTCAATAATATATTTGATTGATTATATTTTGCCTTCTTTCACAATAAAAACATGGTTTGACAGCACTTTAGAATCATTTCCAATTGAAATGATTCTAAAACGCTGTCAAACCATGTTTTTGATGAGAATAATTGAAGAAAACCAACAAACAGAACAGTAGACAACATGTAATTCATCATTCACCTCCCTACAACAGACACCTCTCTACAACAGCCATTTATGCGTTTTCCCATGGGTGGCTGTTGTAGAGAGGTTGCACTGTACCACCATAATAATAGAATACTTACCACACAGAATATCATAGACTGCCCTATGGAAATACTGCCGTATATATTAGACACGGCGACAAATTTGTCCTCTTAGTTTAAACAATATTTATTCGACAGTATATGGTACAATACAAGGTATACAATGACAGGGATATGAAAACAAGCGTGAAGCTTATATGAATTCGTCTCCCACAAGGTGGATGTAAGACACGAATGTGGTACAATATAGTTAAGTGCACATACAGGCGAATATACATGTTGAAATAGTCTTAAGTGGAATGGCTTTGTCTTACAATGATGTACTTACATAATGAGATTGACAGTGTTTAAACCTTAGATTTATGACATGATAATGCGTGTGGCTGTGCTTCAGAGATGGTCACCAAGCAAATGAGACAGGGACACGGGAGTGGGGGGTTACATGGGGAATCGCCCATGCCTTTCCCAACCCTCACGATTTCCCTCTCACATTCCGTGGACGGGGAGTCGCCCCCGAGTGGCGTAAATGGATAGTGCCCGGAAGTTGTCGTCTATTGTTAGGATGATATGTATGGTATCTTTTGGTTGTCTATGTTGGAATGATATTATGATGCTAAAATCTATTTGTTGCTGTTATGTAGTTTTGGACACTTATAAACATTTTTTTATTTTGATCGAAAGTCAAGTGTTCGTTTCCGTTCAAAAGATTTTCAGTTGACGGAATACATGGAATATCAGTGAGGTACAATTGTCGTTGGTGTTGATATTGTCTGCATGATGTGAGAAAGTGACTGACAGTCTCTGGGGCGCCACATGTACAGAGAGGTGAGTCTATTATTGATTTTCTGTAGAGATCGTAATTTAGGGAACTAAAAGACATTCGTAATCGAGCGTGTAGGATTTTGTCTTTTCGGGTACCCACGTTAAACAGAGGGGATGATTTAGATGTATCTTTGTTAATCTGTATTTGAAGTGGATATTTGTTAAGTCTGTATGAAGCTGGATATTGTTGGGGTATGGAGATTCTGGTAGCCTGTTCCAGTCTCTGATAGTGGATGGGAGGAAGGAATTGGTATATTGCTGGGTGCGACCATATAGTGACGGTATATTGTTTACATTTCTAAGGGCGTAACGCTGTTGTGTTTCGGTAGGTATAAGTGTTGTTAAATATGTTGGTGTTAGGCCATTCTTCATTTTGTAGAGTTGTACGAGCTTGTGTTTTTTTTCGGCGTAATGAGAGAGTTTCCCATTTTAGGTCTCTATAAAGGTTGTCAATGCTGCACAGTTTTGTTGCACCCGTTACAATGCGTGCTGCCTCGGTTTGTATAGCAACGAGGTCATTTTTTAGATAGTTTGTACAGTTGTCCCAAACAATGTTTCCATATTCGAGTAGTGGGCGGATGGTTATGATATAAAGGCGTTCAATGCTTGTTCTAGTTAATGTGAATTTGAGCGATCTTAGAATTCCTATCCTCTTGACTCTGGCTTTCTATGTAGTACTGTTTGATATTGTCTAATCTCTCTTCCTCCCATCGGAGTTTGATCACGACTGGGTTGTTGATTGTCGTCTGCTGTTGCTTTATATTTTGCCTTCTTTCTCAATAAAAACATGGTTTGACAGCATTTTAGAATCATTTCCAATGGAAATGATTCTAAAACGCTGTCAAACCATGTTTTTGATGAGAATAATTGAAGAAAACAAACAGAACAGCAGACAACAACATTTAATTCAGCATTCACCTCCCTACAACAGCCACCTCTCTACAACAGCCAGTTTTGCGTCTTGCCATGGGTGGCTGTTGTAGAGAGGTTGCACTGTACCACCATAATAATAGAACTTAGCCCACCAACACAGTGCGTATGTGCCGTGAAACATGGTGCCGTGAAACATTTTGATATCCTGTCAATACGATCTAATCACTGCGTATGAATATGTGCGGTCGTTGTGCTAGTCGATTCTCCGATTTTGAGGATGCGGCCGGGGTTATTTTTTGCATTTTAAAGCTATTTGTAGTGTTGACGGGATAAATAGAATAGTAGGTTAGTGCCGTGAATAGGAAAACATATCTGGTGCGGCACGGAAACTGGTTTCTATATAACTTACCGCACAGAAAATCATAGACTGCCCTATGGAAATACTGCCGTATATATTAGACACTGCGGCAAATTTGTCCTCTTGACTCTGGCTTTCTATGTAGTACTGTTTGATATTGTCTAAACTCTCTTCCTCCCGTCGGAGTTTGATCACGACTGGGTTGTTGGGTATCACAGCTTGGGCAAACTTCATCACTTCTTCGTCGTAAGTTGCCGAGAATAGCAACATCTGGCATGTCTTCAATAATCCCCTGATACAGAAACAACAACAACTGTGACTGGAGGATTTGTATACCATTTTTTATTACAACATTATACAGAGCTCCAGATAAGGTGCGTACAAAATACGCACAGCAATGTGAAAATACGCATTGATTTTCAAATTGAGTAGTGGAAATATTGTCATAAAGTTGAAAATTCACTTAGTTGAGCTGCAAAAAGTGTTTGCTTTTTTGCAGCTCAATTAAGTGAATGTTTAAATTTGTTAAAAAAAATTATCATTTGTTCCCTAGTAATGAAAAAAAATCAATAATCCATTTGAAAAAGTAAAATATGCAATGATTTTGAAATCAGGGGGTATGTACACTTTAGACACAACACTTATCTGGATCTCTGATTATACATGTATACCTTTTATTTAACAAGGTGAACTGATTATCGTGAAATAATGCACGAGTGGTTGGGTCCTTATGCTCAACAAACGAGTGAGCGTAGCGAACCGAGTTTGTTTAGCGGTAGAACCCTATCACGAGGGCATTATTTCAAGATAATCAACTCACCTGGTTAAATGAACATTTTCTTACGTTTCACAATGATTCTTCATAAAAACAAAGCGAATCAAGAGTAAACTAGATTGGTCCGTAAGCGAGGCTTACGGAATACCCCCCGTGTGGGCCCAGGTACCCCTAAATATGTAAACAAAATTACAAGTGTGTGGGCTTGTGACCTTGATTCTGGGTTTAGCAGGGGCGGCACGAATGTGAATTTGTCACAGGGTGGTAGTGGTCCATTGGAGCAATGCGTGTGTGAAATGTGAAGCAGATCCGAGCAAGGAAATAAGTTATAACCGATTTCTCTGATGTTAATGCACGAGGAATGCACGAGGAATGCACGAGCAAGGAATGCACGAGGAATGCACGAGTGCAATATTAAGAATTTTCAATGAAGGAAATAGAAGTTATAACTTATTTCTCTGATGTTAAGTTTTGTAAAGAGACCAAGTATTTGACCTTGACCTTGGGATCAGCAGGGGTTGGGCGGTCGTGGATTTGGCACAGCATGGTAGTAGAGCCTTACAGAAATGCATGTGTGAAATATTAATTTTTACAATATTTTAGATGAAGGAAATAGAAGTTATAACATATTTCTCTGAATTTAGTGACGGACGGACGCACGGACGGACAGACGCACGGACAACCGGACTCCAGCATACCCACACACAAACTCGTTGTGGAGGGGCATAAATATTGCCATTTCTGGAGGCGGGCCATAGTGATGGCGACTGTCTCGCGATTGAGGGTGGACACGAAAAAAGAAAACTGAAAGTGAATGGGTTTAATGTCCCACCAACAGCTAGGGTCATATGGAGACGGGAACACAGTTTAAAGTCTCATCTGACAGACCAGTGGGATGGAAATACTATGAAAGTATTTTTGGTTTGAACACACAACCTCCGGATTGGAAGTCAGGGTGTTCTAACCCATAGGCCACAATCCATCCCTTGGACTTGATTGGTTGAAGGACGTCATTTCTCCACTTGATTTCCAGCCAAGTACATGCTCAGAAACTTACATGCTCTACAAATCAGGCAGTTTCAAACTTGTTTCAAAAACATGAGCACGTGCTCACCTCTGTATGCGAATTCTCTGATGCTAATGTCTGTGTGATGAAACCACTTGATTTCAAACATAGAAATCATTATGTGGTGTAGAATTCATGCAGTCTGATTGCTCGAGACTGAACACTGCTCAGCCTCGACCAATCAAACAGCTTGATTTCGAGCACGTGCTCACCTCTGTATGCGAATACTCTGATCCTGATGTCCCTGTGTGGCAATCATCACATCCGCCTCGTCCAATACAAACACCACGATCTTGTGGAGGTCGACCGACTTGAACCTCGTACACCAGTCCATTACGGTGCCCGGCGTGCCAATCAAGATATGGTCCATCGACTTCTGACCACGCTGGACTATCGTTGGGATGTAATGATTAATGGAGCGTGGGTTTACTGTTTAGTCAGTATGTATTGATATTTATAATTCCAGGTGTGATGTATTACAGGGCTCCAGATAAGGAATTCGTAATTGGGTATTGTCACTCCATCATTTCTGAAGCAATTGGGTATTTCAAAATTTTAATTGGGTAAAATAAAATCACACTACTGTTTACACATCAGCAGACAGCAATTATTGAATAGCTTGCTTCGAAATGAAGACATGTCTTGGAGACAATTCTAATGAAATACCAAGATGTGTTTTCATGGAATATAAGAAAAATATGTTATATTTGTAGTCTGTTTATTGTTTCTGCAGCATGATAAATGTACAACAATTTTTTATTGCTTTTTGATACTCACTACTTCTGATTCAATTGGGTTTTTGGCAAATATGCAGCTTATCTGGAGCCCTGGTATTATTTATTTGTATTGATTGATACAATAGTTCCAGGTGTGCCATTTTATTTATTCTGACAGTATTTTTGGACACAAATAGTTTTTTTTTTTTTTTTAAATAAACACTAAACTAGAGAAAAATGAAGAGAATGGGTTTAACGTCCCACCAACCGCTAGGGTCATATAGTCATATAGACCACAGTTTAAAGTCTCATCCGACAGACCAGTGGGATGGAAATACTATGAAAGTATTTTTGATGCCTAAGGCGAGGTTTGAACCCACAACCTCCGGATTGGAAGTCCATCCCTACTAAACTAGAGATTATGTTCGTAAAACATGAATATGTCACCTGGCATACTGGACAATACTGGACAGTAAGTGTTTCAGCGATCCTTGTGAAGGTCAATATCATATTAATAGTCATGCGAGTGTGTTGTATACATGGTATATGTCCACATGTATGAAGTGTACAAATGTCAAAATCATCCATGAAGTAACACTAATGTACACTAATTGATTGTCCTCACTGACTGTGCAAAAAAACTTACGTTTCTCTCCCCGGACTGCATAACCGATCCTCACGTCCAACATGTTCTTGGCCATTTTCTCCGTGACAGAGCCGATTTGCAGCGCCAATTCATACGTAGGCGCTAGGCATAGGCACTGAAAACAGAGCTCCAGATAAGGTGCGTATTGGCATATTTTACACACTTATTTTAGCAGAACACGCACTGATTATCAAAACTGGGAGTACAAAATGCTCGCAGCAATGTGAAAATATGCATTGATTTTCAAATTGAGTAGTGAAAATACTGTCATAAAGTTGAAAATTTACTTAGTTGAGCTGCAAAAAGCAAACAGTGTTTGCTTTTTGCAGCTCAAATAAGTAAATTTTTAAATTTGTTTTGATTTATATCATTTGTTCCCTATTTATAATTAAAGTAGGAAAAGCAATATTAAAGTTGAAAAATAAAATACGCATTGAATTTGAAATCTGGGTATAATACTCTTTACATACAAAACGTATCTGAAGCTCTGAAAATTGAAATATAGTTTAATAAATGTGACGGTGACTGCTGGATAAATGGGGCTTATGTGATTTTCCGGCCAGTGTAATAGCCTAGACATACTGCCCATAATTCATTCTCCACTCACTCAGCCACAAACATGGACAGGGCTCCAGATAAGGAATTTGTAATTGAGTATTTTCACTCCATCATTTCTGAAGCAATTGGGTATTTCACATAATCACCAGGGATTCTGCTGGAGAAAATAAAAAATAGCCACTTCAAAAAAATAAACACCAGGGATTCCGCTGGGGAAAATAAAAAATAGCCACTTCAAAAAAAAAAAAAAAAAAAATCATGTTTTTTTATTTCGAAAATTGTAATTTTTTATCACCAATTGTTTATTTTTATCACCAATTGCGATCGCCAGCGGAATCCCTGAAACACATATCAATTACTGAATTAGTTTACTTTGAAATGAAAACATATCTTGGCATTTCATTAGAATTGTCTCCAAGGAGACAATTCTAATGAAATACCAAGATGTGTTTTCACGGAAAATAAGAAAAATATGCTATAGTTGTGGTCTGTTTAATGTTTTCGGCAGCATGATACAGGTACCACAAAATTGTTATTGCTTTTTGATACTCGCTACTTCGGATTTCAATTGGGTTTTTCGGCAATTTTAATTGGGTATTTATGCAAATACGCAGCTTATCTGGAGCTCTGCATGGAGCAGCGATAACAGGCATTGTATACCTGTGGGTATGGCAAGGTAGGGTCAGTGACCGTGACCTTGTGAACACAAGTCCTCAGTGACCTTGACCTTGGACGGTCGGACGTGGGTCGTATACAAAACAAAATACCATCCCATGACACACATTGTGGCCAAATATTATTAAAATCGGTGAAGTGGTTCAGGAGTTATTGAGTTATTGACATACAGCCAAACCTGTGAATAATGGCCAGCCATGGGAAGTAAAAAATATGGCCTTTGTTCACAGGTGGTCTTTATTCGACGGGTAATTTATATAGTAATTGTGCCATTGGGACAACAAAAGTGTGGCCTTTACAGCCAGGTGATTGCTTTTCGGAGGTGGTCTTTAGCACAGGTTCGACTGTACATGGACTAACACTATATCCCCTCTTGCCTATCGACGAGGGGATAACAATAGCAGGTGCTGGGTACCTGTGGGTATGGCGGGCTCGGGTCCACTCACCTGAGCATCGTTTATTTTGACCACTTATTCCCTATTTTTATATCTGCAAAAAACATGAATAAATTCAGTATTCCATCTGCAAAAATATACTGTGCCTTGAATTTGAAATCCGGGAGTTAATAATAAACAAAGCTTATCTGCAGCCCTGCAATAACAATAACAGGCGTCGGGTACCTGTGGGTATGGCAGGGTAGGGTCCACTCGGCTGAGCATCGTGAGAACAAAGGCAGCGGTCTTCCCTGTACCCGACTGACTCTGGGCGATCATGTTGGCTGGTCTGCAAATATATAGAGAATAGTAGGTTAGTGCCATGAATGGGAAAAAATATCTGGCAAGGCTCAGGAAACGGGATGGGCGAGGCTCTGCCGAGCACATCCCGTTTCCGTGCCGCGCCAGATATTTTTTCCCATTCACGGCACTAACCTACTATTCTATTTATCCCGTCAACACCTACAAATGGCTGTAAAATGCAAAAATAGTATTGACTGGATATCAAAAATGTTTCACGGCACCGTGTTTCACGGCACATACACACTGTGTTGACAGGATAAATTGATTGATTGAACTGAAATATCAAATATCCTAACCTGATGACAGGCACTTTTATTGTCATTTTAGTTCGCTTTGAATTAGGTTGATTGAACTGAAATATCAAATACAGTCAAACCTCTCTAAACCGAACACAGTTATTTGTGCTCAATTTTGATAGATTTTGTTTCCATTTATCTCCGATGATAATGTCTGTTTATGATCGCAAAGCACCCACGTGTGTCTTGAAGTAGTTATATGTATGTTTCACAGTGGAGGTGTGTTTCCTTGTATGTTGTAAAATCTCAGGATTTAGTATGAACCATATATGGATGGCACTATGATTTGTTTTGGTCAATGTTTGTAAAACCCATAAAGAAACGTTTCTTTATAGGATTTACTAACATTTGGGGGAAATAAATCCTGTCTTTCAAAATGAGGGATGAATAAATTCCATTTATACCATATACATTGTATGCGACTGTGACTGACAACATTCGGTAACGACATAACGTAACTGTAGCGTACCGTGACATCATGCGACAAGTGACATCTCAGAAAGTTTGTTTGTTTGTTTATTGGTGTTTAACGGCCTATCAACAGCTAAGGTCATGTAAGGCCGGGCAAACGGGTTCGATCCCATATTTAACCTGCTGCATTGGGGGGAAAACCAAAATTCCAAAATCAGAACATAGTATTTACATCGAGATATTCAGCCCTGAAAATTACAATAACCTGACCTGGTGCCAGGTCCATACCACACCAGTCACTTGGCCCCTTCCGCTAAAATAAGAATACGAATAATCGCAATACTCACATAAGGGGTATAACCAGATTTAACCTTCACAAACAAAATGCCAAAGTCGTATGTGAGGGCCAAACCAGGTCTCCAGTCGGAATTACGGAAGGATGATAACCCCGATTGTTAAATTACGCATCGCATGCTCGTACCAACATCAATACCTAATGCAGCATTTTGTCATCAGTCATCGTGTATTTGGTCAACACGCAGCTCAGTACCTGGCAGCCTTTTCACTAAACTAAAAAATGTTCGTAAGTGCAAAATTATGACAAATGCCAAATGCAGCCTATGCTCAATAAATGTAAATCCAATAATTGAAATTTCCAGACGATCCTCAATTTGCACTTACGAACATTTCAGTCGTGCGAAGTTTAGTGAAACGGGCCCCAGATAACTAGATGGCCGCAGCCCACATGTCGCATACCAAAAAACTTTAACCAAAACCTGTAACCTGGATGCATGTACGCCAATGTGCCGACTATATCGCGCTGTCCGCAAACAGGCACGACAAAAACTGCTTCAACAACTTTGATTGTCATGCATCCGTTCACTGCTGTCAATTTGATGATAATAAATCACCACTTACGGGTCTGCGAGTAATGTGGGTAGGGCCGTCTCCTGAATCTTCGATGGTGTGTTAAACCCCATGTCATACACGCCCTTCAGTAGCTCAGGCTTCCTGGGAACACAGCAAGACAGAGAAATAAAACCCATTGCAGTATTGAGTGATTGTGGTAACAAAACGTTTGGTCTCTTTAAAGTTACAAGTTACAACTTTAAACAGACCGAATGTTTGTATGCCACAAAAGCAAGACAAAGTTGTTAGTACACGTGTCTAAGGAATACAAGAATTCCGCCACGAAAGCGTTGTCGCGCCTGCCGAGGCATTTGACTATAATTCCAGCACAAAAATATTTACACAATTCCCTAACATTTGATTGGTCCGTAGCAAGTCTCTGTCCAGAATTTATATCCCAGTAAAGTCCATGCCGAACTACTTTCCGTAACCGTCAGGCGCAGTTAAAATAAGTATTAAGAAAACGGAAAATAAACACATTTTCTTGATGAATTTATTTCAAATGCTGGAATTATAAAAGGAATGAATGGCCTTTTTGTGGAATTTAATCGGGGATATAAACTTGGAAAAGTCGCGGGAATACTGGACGAGGCCTTCCGGCCTTCGTCCAGTATTCCCGCGACTTTTCCAAGTTTATACCCCGATAAATTCCACAAAAAGGCCATTCATTCCTATAGTAAACATGATCATGGCATGTGCTAAAGTAAGCATCACAAACACCGCGAGAAGTGCATGTCTAAAATACGAAAAGGATCACGGCAGACGGAACTTTTAGACAAAAAAATGCCTTAGTGTTTCCACAACCATGTGACGGTCAAAATGGTGAAGGTCATGTTAATAGCAGCACGAGTGTGTTCCAAATGCTTACATGTATCAAGTGTCCAAATATTGAAGCAATCCATCAAGTAATATTAATGTTATACGATGATGAAGAAACTTGTACAAACTTTTTGACTAAAAAAAATGGCTATGTGTTTCCGCAAAAATATGAATGTGAAAAAGGTCAAGGTCATGTTAATAGCAGCATGACTGTGTTCCAAATGCTCACATGTATCAAGTGTCCAAACATTGAAAGAATGTGTCAAGTAATATGAAAGTTATAGCAGGATGAGGAAACTTGTACAAAGTTTTTGACGCAAAAAAATGGCTACCAGTACGTGTTTCAGCAAACATTTGAAGGTAAAAAAGGTGAAGGTCATGTGAATTGGCAGCATGAGTCTGTTCCTAATGCTTACATGTATCAGGTGTCCAAATATTGAAGCAATCCGTAAAGTAATATTAAAGTTATAGCATGATGACGAAGCTTGTACAAAGTTTTTGACATTACGGACGACGCCGACGCGGACTACGACGGAAAAAGCGAGAGATTAAACTAGCATCCATTGTGTTTATTGTGGAAACAAAACATTTGTATACCACATAAACACACGCAGGTTAGTCTATGAGTAAGTTTCATAACACAGTGTAATAAAATCATTATACCAGAGTACAGAAAATGTGATCGGTACAGCTTCATTGCATGGATTTGTTTTGCTATTGGAACAAGAGCTACACTGGTCACAAACCCCACACGCCACATTTTTCCCCGTCACAGCCGCATATACAGTAACCATTATAGGAATGAATGGCCTTTTTGTTGAATTTATCGGGGTAATAAACTTGGAAAAGTCGCGGAATACTGGACGAAGGCCAGAAGGCCTTGTCCAGTATTCCCGCAACTTTTCCAAGTTTATATCCCCAATAAATTCAACAAAAAGGCCATTCATTCCTTATAATTTCAGCATTTGAAATAAATTCATCAAGAAAATGTGTTTATTTTCCGTTTTCTTAAGAATTATTTTAACTGCGCCTCATGGTTATGGAAAGTAGTTCGGCATGGGAGTTTACTGGGATATAAATTTTGGACAGAGACTTGCTACGGATCAATCAAATGTTAGAGAATTGTGTAAATATTTTTGAATTATTGACCATTGTCTTTATGGTGGTATGTAAAATACTTGGTCTGTTTAAAGTTTGCAAGGAGTCCTTTGGTCCACATAAAATAATAAAACATGGGCTGTTGAGTTCATAGTGGTATGGAAAATACATGTTTAATGTTTGTGGCGAGTCCTTCAGACCGAAAAAGTAATAAAGAAACAATGGGCTGTTGTGTTTATAGTAGTATTGAATACATTTGGTCGGTACAGTTTGCAAGGAGTCAAAGGTTTGTTTAATGGCCTACCTAGTACCTAGCAAACTTTATAGCAGAGGTCCAGTTAAGGTGCGTAATTTGATCAACTTTGGGGAGACTTTCGTTATTTCTTCGTCAAAATTGGCAAGTTGGGAGTGCTTTAGAATCGTCTCGATGAGACGATTCTAAAGCAATCCCAACTTGCCATTTTTCGTGAAGAAATAAGAAAAATATCCGGAATATTTGGTCCAATTACGCACGTTAACTGGAGCTCTGTTTATAGGTGCCATAATCAAGGTGCATGCTCACATGGATACAACCACAACAATAATTACTAAAACTTCCAGAAGATCCTCCGATTCAAGGTACGTATTCTTTTATAAAATATTCTTTTATATTGTCCTTATTATGTAACAGATTTGAATGCAATATGGCGCATCAATCGCGTCTTGTTAAGCTGCATTTGGTGGTCTCGGTACTTTGGCCCAAACATTCTGTCGTTTTTGCGAAGAATCCCGGGTCCCAAGACCACCAAATGCAGCTCATGAAGACGATTTACTGCGCCATATTTCATCAAAATCTGTTGCATATTAAGGAAACTATCAAATAATACTTACTTTGGAGTCAGCGCGCTTTCAACACTTTCAGCCATTGTTGTTGTTGTTCCGAGTTGTTCCGACCACGTGATCATGAACCTTGATTATGCTATTGAATCTCAGGGCCAACAAGAGTGCCGAAAGTCACACTATATGTCACAACGTAGTATGTACGCCCATAAACACTGGGATACAATTCATATTTTATTTGAAAATCCTCTTGCTGCGAAAAACATGTACAGTCAAACCTGTCAATAACGGCCAGCCATGGGAAGAGAAAAATGTGGCCTTTGTTCACAGGGTCATTTGTGTAGTAATTGAGCAATTGGGAAATCAAAAGAGTGGCTGCTATAGACAGGGAATTGCTATTACCAGGTGGTCTTTAGCACAGGTTCGACTGTACATGTATACCAAATTTGGTTAACATTTGACAAGTAGAGCTTGGGGGATCAAGAGGAAAAGCTATGTGTACCCGCCATTTTTTCAAACGAGCGAATAAAAAAACACGATCGCAGTGCCAACTTACAGATTGAGAGCTTCAAATGTCTTCACCGAGTAAAGAGGTGAATTTGGGTCTTTCTGCAAGACTTCTAGGTCGGCTTTTGTTGCTACCAACTTGGAGTGAATGAGTTTTCTCAGTAACGACTCGTCTTCCTTCGTTTCTGAAATAGATTCAGGGCTCCAGATAAGGTGCGTATTGCCGTATTTTACGCACTTATTTCAGCTGAATATTCATTGATTATCAAAAATGCGAGTACAAAATACATAGATATTCAAATTGAGCAGTGAAAATAATGTAACAAAAGTTGTTTTGATCATTTGTTCCCTATAATAATGAAGAAAATCAAAAATTCATTTGTAAAAATAAAATATGCATTGAATTTGAAATCTGGGGGGACAATACTCTTTAGACACAAAGCTTATCTGGTGCACTGCAGATTGATTCAGCAAGGCTATCATTTATATAGATTTTTCAGATTTTTTTTTTGATTTTTACGAAAATTTCAAGAATTTTTGTGCTAGACAATGCTAGATGTTCAAAGAAAGAAATTTACTAATATCAGGAATTTCTTGGTCATTTTCATGAGGAATTTGTTGCTGCGACTGGAGAAATTGGGGCCTATGGCATTTGTGACCAGTGTAGTTCCTGATCAAATCGCATACTCCTGGGGTGCGTTTCACTAAACTTTGTAAGACTAAAATGTTTGTAAGTGCACAATTATGATAGTCTGTAAATTTCACATTAACAACGTTTTCTTGTGAACAATTATTGCATTTACATTTATTGAGCATAGGCTGCATATGCAGCCTATGCTCAATAAATGTAAATCCATTAATTGAAATTTCTAGACCATCCAAAATTTGCACTTACGAATATTTTAGTCGTACGAAGTTTAGTGAAACGGGCCCCTGTAGTCTGATGATGATCTGTATTGGTTTTCAGAAGCATGACAGTTGTATCATGGATACAATTGCGAACATTGCAATGGGACATAAAATATAATATTATCAAAAATATTTAATGTACATGTAATGCAAAAATAATATTTAACAAAATTTAAGTGAGTGAGTGAGTGAATAGGGTTTAACGTCCGCTTTTCTGACATAGAGGTACAAGCCTCAGGGAGTCTACACGCAGACGGGTCAACGGGGTCGTGTCCCATATCCACCTGTCCGAGGGGGTAAATCCCAACTTCAGAACTCAATATTTACAATCAAAATATATATTCAGTCCTGAAATTAGAACAACCTGATCTGGTGCCAGGCCCTCGCCACACCAGCATCATTTATCCCAACCCCTAAAAGTAATAGGATTAGCGCTAATCTTACTTTTATATATGGGGCATAGCCCGATTCAACTCTCACATACAAGAAAGCCAAAAATGTACATGAGGGCCAAATCCGGTATAGTGGGTTCCGGAAAGTATGAACCCAATCGTTAAGCCAGTTTAGTCGCCTTTTACGACAAGCAATGGCTACTGCAGCACTATTCTCAGGATCAGTTGATCCCGCCCCGGTGCCTGCACGGGGCAACAACAAAATTTAAGAATGAAATTTGGTTAAATGTTGATTTTATTGTCAACAAAATTTCCCCATGTTAAATTCCCATAGACAAATCAATTTTTCGTGATAAAATCAATATTTGACCAAATTTCACAAATAAAAAAAAGGCTCATTCTTAAATTTTGCTATAATATAATATTATCGGAAAAAAAGAGTGTTTTTGCATTGTTTATATAGCCGTAAAATTTGGGCAGCTTTCGTGAAACAGACAGTATATAGTTAGTTACAATACATACTGGTCACATCTGGTTCACCCGACGCTCCCGCCTCTGGGGCTTTGACCTCTGACGATGCTGATTCTGGGGCCTTCACAGCCTCATCACCCCCGCCCTTTGACTCAGTGTCCTTGCTGGCGGGTGTAGCTTTAGCTGCGGTGGCATCCTCGCCGCCACTCGCCCCCTTACTATCCAGCTTCAATCCTGTCACCTATGGATCAGGGGCATGCTTCACTAAACTTTGTATGATACAAATAACCGTAAGAAGAGTTTTGTTAATTTGTTTCACACATCACTGCACTTCACAAATGATGCCATATCAGAGCTCCAGATAAGCTGCGTATTTGCTTAAGTACCCAATTAAAATTGCCAAAAACCCAACTGAAATCAGAAGTAGCGAGTATCAAAATGCAATAAAAAATTTGTGGTATCTTTATCAGGCTGCAGAAAACAATAAACAAACCACAAATATAGCTTATTTTTCTTATTTTCCATGAAAACACATCTTGGTACTTCATTAGAATTGTCTCATGAAATGCCAAGACATGTATTCATTTCCATGCAAAGCATTCAATAATTGCTGTCTGTTGATGTGTAAACAGTAGTGTGATTTTATTTTACCCAATTAAAATTTTGAAATACCCAATTGCTTCAGAAATGATGGAGTGACAATACCCAATTACGAATTCCTTATCTGGAGCCCTGCCATATTACATGAACATGTTAGAAATTTACATGTGAGTAAATAGAGATAGTAGGTTAGTGCGTGAATGGGGAAAAAATATATGGCAAGGCTCAGGAAACGGGATGGGCGAGGCTCTGCCGAGCACATCCCTTTTCCGTGCCGCGCCAGATATTTGTTCCCACACGGCACTAACC
Source organism: Conchocele bisecta (assembly GCA_029237695.1). NCBI lineage: Eukaryota > Metazoa > Mollusca > Bivalvia > Lucinida > Thyasiridae > Conchocele > Conchocele bisecta. Next base: position 9,153,346 of record CM055279.1, read on the forward strand.
TACTATTCTATTTATCCCGTCAACACCTTCAAATGGCTGTAAAATGCAAAAATTGTATTGACTGGATATCAAAAATGTTTCACGGCACCGTGTTTCACGGCACATACGCACTGTGTTGACGGGATAAATCTACCTATTGCAGTCCAGCATCGATCGCGAATAAACATCATTGTCACATGTACAGAGCTTCAGATAAGCTTCGTGTCTAAAGCATACTATACCCCCTGATTTCAAAATAATTGCGTATTTTACCTTTACAAATGGGTTATTGACTTTCTTCATTATTTAATAGGGAACACATGATAAAAACACTGTTTGCTTTTTGCAGCTAACCTAGGGGAATTTTCAACTTTATGACAGTAGTTTCACTACTCAATTTGAAAATCGATGCATATTTTCACATTGCTGTGCATATTTTGTACTCCCACTTCTGATAATCAATGCGTATTCAGCTAAAATAATTGCGTAAAATACGCCAATACCCACCTTATCTGGAGCGCTGCATGTAGTTGAAAATTTACGGAAAGGAACGAAGCGGCTGCAAATGCCTCGTCGGTACAAAAAAAATGTTGTAGCAGGATTTTTGTTAAAGTTTCTGCATTACTTTGACATGACATGCTATCATGGTGTCACATATTGATTAACCCATTTCATGCCGAGGATACGTCATTTTGTTTGTGGAAAATCCTAAATATTTTCTATGTCCTTCCAAGTATATGTCGTGACCACCATTTGAACAATCTCATCGAGACGGTTCAAATGAGTGGTCACAACATATACATTCATCGACAAAATATAAATAAAATATAAAATATTTAAAAAATTCATACCCGTAAAGATGTATTCCAAATGTAATGGGTTAATGGTGTTTTAACAGCCTTTCAACAGCTAAGGTCATATTAGGCTGGGTCAACAGGGTGAAATCCCTTATGGCACCTGTATGGAATTCAGAACTTGAGAAAAATATTTATTCAGCCCTGGAAATAGAATAACATGATCTGTAGCCTATTTCATCAACATTGCAAAGTATACTTATCTAGCAAAGTATACTTTTTGAGGGAGAAATTTTCAATTTTATGATAAATTTATTATTTTTTATTATACTGAATTTATTACATTATCACAGCCATTTTGGCTGTGATAATGTAATAAATTCAGTATACTAATTCTGCATACTTTTAATCATCAAATATATGCAGTTGTTAGTTCTATATGAAATAATGCATTTCAGGAAAAATAAATGATTACTCAAATTTATTACATTATCACAGCCATTTTGGCTGTGATAATGTAATAAATTCAGTATAATAATTCTGCATACTTTTAATCATCAAATATATGCAGTTGTTAGTTCTATATGAAATAATGAATTTCGGGAAAAATAAATGATTACTCCCTCAAAGTATACTTTGCTAGATAAGTATACTTTACAATTTTGATGAAATCGGCTACTGATACGAGGTTCTCAACACACACGAGTCACTATAAAAAATATAAAAGCCTCAAAAAGTATTGGGATGAACCATATTGTTAAATTATGCTGAAATTACCCCATGTGCACGTGCGAATATACCTAGACGGGAGTATGTGACTAACATATGAATGTACATGTGTACAAAAGATTGCACATGAACTATTGCTATATCCCCCTATATCCCGCCATGCCTGTCTATCAAGTTGGGTCAGACGATGACGAATGGAAAAAGCGTTACACATTCTGCTAAAGCAGGCGCAACAAAAATGGCTAAGTGTTTCCGCAACAAAATGAAGGTAAAAAAGGTGAGTCATGTTCATGGCAGCATGAGTGTGTTCCGAATGGTTACATGTATCAAGTGTCCTCAGGACTCAATTCTAATGAAATTCCAAGACATATTCATGAATTTACAGGGAGAAATAAAAGAAAATATGATGATTTCTTGTCCGCTATTTTTGAACTATTTATAGCCCACAAGTTTCCCAGCATGCAAAGAGTTAATTAATCCACGTGTATATTTACACCTGTATATTCAATCAATCAATAGTTCTATTTCAGTAAGACACAACTATAAATGACAAGAGGACATGTATCACCATAAGTGAAAAGTATTGATTTGTATCACTTTACAGCACACCTAATTACATGTCTGAGGTATATAATAACTCTTTGCATTCTGGGAAACTTGTGAGCTATAAATAGTTTGAAGTAACTTGGAGTAACAATTGTGGAGGTATAAGGTATGTAAAAACTTTAACACAGATTTTATAATAACGCAAACTTCTAAGTCATTTGACCTTGACCTTCAGGCACAGGGGCCACATGAGTGTGACACAGAATGAATATATGGATGATGACCAATAAGCATACAAAGTTTCAAGCAAATCTGACTTACGGTTACAGAGATAGTAGGTACCGTAATCGTCCATTTAAACACGCCCCCCTGGCATTTTTTTAAGTGACCATTAACATGGATGCTCAAGTCCGGTAAAATTTCCCAAAATTTGCTTTCCAATCGATAAAACTTAGCATAAACAAATAATCTGGAAGTGGTAATCCTCACATACAATCAATAACTGCGGTGCAGTAACTCTCATTATAGGAATGAATGAAGTTGAGGATGAGTTTCACTATAGGAATGAATGGCCTTTTTGTGGAATTTATCGGGGTATAAACTTGGAAAAGTCGCGAGAATACTGGACGAAGGCCGGAAGGCCTCGTCCAGTATTCCCGCGACTTTTCCAAGTTTAATATCCCCGAATAAATTCCACAAAAAAGGCCATTCATTTCCTTATAATTCCAGCATTTGAAATAAATTAATCAAGAAAATGTGTTTATTTTCCGTTTTCTTAAGAATTATTTTAACTGCGCCTCACGGTTACGGAAAGTAGTTCGGCGTTGGAGTTTACTGGGATATAAATTTTGAACAGAGACTTGCTACGGACCAATCAAATGTTAGGGAATTGTGTAAATATTTTTGTGCTGGAATTATACCCTTTTAAACTGCACTTCCGCTCACGCGATTCGATGTGTATTCGTTATGACCGGTAACCGTTAGCACGAATTGCACATTGTAATAAATTGCAATAAAATGTACTACAGTGTATTACGTAGGATCTAGTACTGTGTCCCAGATAATACTTGGGAAGATATGTATCAACATATGTACGACAATTCGGCCCGATGTGACTTCATCCCTCAAGGCTTCAGCCCGAGGTGATTGACAATTTTTGTAGATCTAATTGTAACATTTCTCCCTTATAAAATACCACTCAAGCACTGTATAAAGGTGCTTGAGCTAAGGCGGACGTACGTTTAACAAGTGAAGTCAGGGGAAGATAATTGGGAGTGGACAGATTCTGTGATTTTATAACAAGTAATCAGTGCTTGCTTCCAGCACCTGATCTGGAACGCTAGGCACTGAATACTGGACACTGGGATGTTGTTAAATCCCCTCTTAATCTATAAGAAGGATTAAGAGAAAAACGTGGACAAACGAGAGATTAACAACTTAACATTGTTTAATAAACTTAACGATACACAAAATAAATTACTATCACGACTGAGCCTGACTATTGTATTGCTATAAATCGAAACCGAAAGTAGTGCGACCTAAATGTGGTTTATTTATGGCAAGTGGAGAGATGATGTGACCTTTCAGCGAGATAAAAATGGCAATAAATAATACACACACGCGATTCGTTAACAATAGACGATGAAAATAACTGCCCTCATGAATAATTAATGAGGTCGAGGAAATACCCCGATGCAAGAAGTTGGGTGTTTCTGTGCGCGTAGACAAGTCACCAAAGTGATGAACTCGCTAGCCACAGAAGTGTCAAAAAGTTATGATAAATAAATCTACTGAATAAATGCTACAAAAGCAGGATATTTACGTTTAGTATCGAAGACAAAGTTGTCGCTGTTGTATGTGTAGAATATAATCTTAAATAAAAGGAAATTAAGCGGCCAAAACTTCAACGGAGTCTAAGCTAAATAAATATCAGAACGGGACTGACGATTTCGGTAAGTTACCAAAATACGTCATTGGTAAAATACGTCATTGGTAAAATTGGTAAAATGCGTCATTGGCAAAAACTGGTAGTGTGACGTCACTCGTTTCGTAAGTAACCAGTTCCGGTTTATAGAAAATTCACACCTGCCATTTCCGATCACGATAACGATAAAAGCCGAGGATTACAAATGAAAACTTCACAAAGGCATGACATATTACCATAAATCTCAACTTGCCATGAATAATTTACACCACATTACAATTTTTATAAACTATTTGATCTTGAAATACATAAAAACAACTTATATCGCTATTTGTATGCTGTAAAGTGTTGTCAAAGCAGGGTGCAAATTCCACAGCATCAGTGTCAATCAGACGCTCATTACTAACAATTTAGATCCAGGCATAAATCTGTATTATCAAGATGCTTATTGCTAAATTAGAAAGAAATGGCAGTTTCTCTACACTACTCCCCACTACTTTGACAAAGGTTTGCATCCTGGCAAACAAAAACATAACAAGAAACGAGGCAAAGCCACGAAGGCCAGGTTTTTAACAAGCATAGACACTTGGATAACATAATTATACCCACTTTTGTAGACTAGATGGCCGTGGCCTGCATGTCGCGCCTTGGGGCGAGGCATGGACACTAAAAAAATAGATATAGCAGTTGGAAAACTTTAACCAAAAAACTTTAACCGGATACACGGATGTACGGACGGACGGACGTATGCCAAAATGCCGACGATATCGCGCTTTCCGCAAGCGGGTGTGACAATGATGATAACCCATGTGAAGTATGAAGGTAATGGGTGAAGCAGTTGCAGAGATATAGTACACGAAAAAACTTTAACAGAACAATTCAAAGTAATTTGACCTTGACATTGGGCACAGGGACCGCACGGTTGTGGGGTAGAATGAAAATATGGATGATGATAAACACTCATGTGAAGTTTCAAGGTAATAGGCGAAGCAGTTGCAGAGATATAGTATAAGGAAAAACTTTTAACCAAAAAACTTTAACCAGACGTACATTAAAAAGTTAACGTTGAAAATGGCTAAGTCAACTAGATTTGTCAGTAAGCAGGGGCTTACGGAATCACCCCCCCCCCCCCGCGTCAGCCCTGACCTAGAATGAATTCCAGCTCGCATACTATCATTTTCAGCTAAAAGACTATGTCAGCACATATGGAGAGTGCGATGGTGGTTCCAGTTGAAAAAAGCAAACTAGACATTCTAAGTCCGTGACCTTGACCCCTGGCATAAATGGGGGTCGTAGGTTTGTTGCAGAATGATATATGAGTGTCAGAGAAGGACCGGGTAAAATATCACTGCATTCCGCAAAGGGAAAGAGAAGTTACAAGGAAATTTACATTTGTTAAGTTTTAGTTTTTTTTTTCTAAGTTTATAAGTCCGTGACCTTGAGCCCTGGCATAAATGGGGGTCGTAGGTTTGTTGAAGAATGATGTATGAGTGTCAGAGAAGGGCGGGTAAAATATGAAAGATTTCCGCAAAGGGAAAGAGAAGTTAAAAGGAAAAGGAAATTTACAATTGTTAAGTTTTGTGACGGACGGAAACACGGACGTTCTTACAGTACTATACTTATGTGGCTTATCACATGTTAAATATTAGCCACACAAAACGATTTTTAGCCACATAAAAGGATTTTTTAGGTGGCTAATTGTAACCAACCCTATCCTTTACAAAGTCCATAACCCTGTGGGGCTAGCCACATAAGTACCCTAATGTGTGCCCGGAAACACAGAAAGACGGACGGACGGACGGACGGACGGACGGACGTTCCAACATTTTGGGTTTATGGGGTATTTCCATTCTTTGAAGAACAATGAAAAAGCCCCTAAACAACAATAGAGTTTATGAGCTAACGGAATATTACAAAGGAATCTTTTGTTCCTAACCCCGCCCCTAAGCTCTCAAATCCCCGGACGTTGGCCCGGACGTTGGCCCGGACGGACGGACGGACAAGCTGACTCCAGTATACCCCCCCACAACTTCGTTGCGGGGGGGGGGGGGGGGGGGGGGGGGGGGGGGGGGGGGGGGGGGGGGGGGGGGGGGGGGGGGGGGGGTATAATTACGTAGAAATAATAGGTGAGGGTAAAAAAAATGGTCACATGTTGGATAGTGATATGTGTTGGGCACCCCTTGATTATGAAGCTGTGGAAGTTTGGTGGTCCTAGGTGGTACAATAACAAAGAAATGGACTCACACACGAAAACTTAACATTGCTTGTGGACGCCGCCCGCCCGCCCGGCTTTCGCCAATCCAATAGCCTGGATTTTTTTCCAAACAAAACCTGGCTAAAAATGGTACATACATGCAAAGTTCATGATTTAATACAGAATCATTCAATAACTAGCATTAACAGTCATTTACAACATTTATACATATAAATATCACACAGAAGCTAAATAAATACAGGGAAAATCAGTAATGCTGTCTTATCACAATAGAATTGCCTTGTAATAGCACCACAGTAGTATGCTCAGTATGTTTAACACTTACTATAACAATAATGAGTGATATATATATGAACACACTACAGTGTGCAGTCTCACAAAAATCAAAATACTCTTGGTGAAAATATTTTCACAAATTACATTGATTATTTAACAAATCATTTATGATATGAGTAATAGAAATGTAATGAAATATCTGAAGTCACCGTGTCAATACCACTGATCTGAAGTATTGCTTTGAGCATAATATTACTTACAAGTACAATCTTAACTTTACACAGTGAACTATTATTGCAAGAAAACATACCTTTCTTTAAAACAAAAAAATATATATCTCGTATCATATTACATATATTACTAATTCAGAGTACATTGTATGTGCATGTGTACCAGCTGGTACCCAATCTAAAATACAATACACCATCTGTATCTCATGCAATCTCGGCCATTAACAATTTGCATGTTAACGGTGAAAATATCCAAACAAATTAGGAGTACCAGGGAATGTTTTATTTCTCTCTGTAAATATGTCTTGAAATTTCATTAGAATTGAGTCCTCAGGACTCAATTCTAATGAAATTCCAAGATATATTCATGATATTTACGGGGAGAAATAAAAGAAAATATGATGATTTCTTGTCCGCTATTTTTGAACTATTTATAGCCCACAAGTTTCCCAGCATGCAGAGTTAATTAATCCACGTGTATATTTACACCTGTATATTCAATCAATGAATAGTTCTATTTCAGTAAGACACAACTATAAATGACAAGAGTACATGTATCACCATAAGTGAAAAGTATTGATTTGTATCACTTTACAGCACACCTAATTACATGTCTGATGTATATAATAACTCTTTGCATGCTGGGAAAACTTGTGAGCTATAAATAGTTCAAAACTTGCAGACAAAAATTCATCATATTTTCCTGAGGACTCAATTCTAATGAAATTCCAAGACATATTTACAGAGAGAAATAAAAAATATACTCCTAATTTGTTTGGCGGATATTTTCGCCGCTAGCATGCAGAGATAATAACAATACACAAACTACACAATATTCAGCACATTTCTGTCAACATAAGCATGCATCATCTAGCATGAAAAAAAAAATATAATAATTTACCATGTATGAGCATTCAGTGCAAAAGTTACCTCACTGCAAGTGTGTACATTTTGCAAATGATGTACATGTAATAGCTGAATTTCTATCAGACAATGGTAGCATGCACTGATGGTGAACTTGTAGTTATACATGTACTTAGCTTGTTTATAAATAAACCAATTATGTTAGTAGTTAGCATATACCACAATGCTTAGAACTATCTCACTAGATTCTGTGGCTGAAGTTCAGGTATCAAACACCCGATATGCATGCCAACACCAATGATAGAAATTCAAATAGCTGTCCCCATGAACAAACAATCTACACATTATACAAACTGCTGATGGCACTTGATGTTGCAAATTATCATACGTGTCCACATTTAAGTACAGTGGAAGATCGATCTCTCAAACCGGCAACGGATTCGAATAAAAGTTCGAGTCAGGCGTAGTTTGAGGGAAAAAAAATAAATACTAGTCAGTGATTTCATTCCATTTAGTAATGACACCATTGATTGATGTTTGTATGGGACTATGGCCTTCTGGAAGAAATATCAAACAAACAAATATAAAGAATTAATTTTTTTATTTCAAAATGTACATGTATGCATACGTAAATAAATAAACTGTTAATTAAACTGAATATTACACACCGTCTCGTCTTTTGTTTTTTCATATCAAGTTGTCGTGAGCAACATTCCCATTGTAAACGTGTTTATTTTAATATGCTTGACAACCATAACTTCACAAACATGGACCATTTTTATTGCTAGTTATTTTATCACGGATTATTTACATACACAAGCAGTAAAGTGTTTGCAAAAGATCGGCGTAAAAGAACATTCAATAAACCAAAGTAGACAGGTGCGAAACATCATATCCCAAGAATGTGTCTATAAATAGCACACTGGTTTATTAAATATACAAAATGTACAAATAACATTTAAACGAAATTGCACAATTTGGCATTTAAAAATGTTAAAGGGGGAATATTATTTTCTAAACATTCGTCACTCAGGAATACAAATACGAACATGTCCCTTCATGTTAAAACATCCATGAATATTTCTAAAAATAGAACACTGGTTTATTATGGGTGAGTAACGTCGCAGTGTATAGTCATTTTTTATTCCCATTTCTTATTCATAGCACATAACGAATGTACACATTCACTTCACTTCTTAACGTCTGAAAAAGTCCAGAATCTCAGTTTGTTTGGCGCTCACACAAAGTTGTCAATGTCACCACCTGTCAAGCGAATCACAAATCAAACAGACTGCCAATCGTGATATTCACACCTCGTTAGGCAAACAGATCAGCTGGCGACAGACTTACCTGTACGAGCTATCAATAGCACTTTACGTTGATTGACTGACCAAGGGACCGTGACTTCGGTTCGAGTGTTCGACTTTGTCGTAGTTTGAGTTTTAGGTAGAAAAATATATGAAATATATATGATTTATATAGGGAAATTTGTTGGGACCACAGGACGAGTTCAAATTTTCCGGAGTGTTCGACAGAGACCGGTTCGAGAGATCGATCTTCTACTGTATATCCTTTAACAAGATGTGTATCATAGGTAATGAAACGCCCAAATATCAACAACACGTATCAATGTAACAACACTATAGCTCGCAAGTTGAACACCTAAATATCAACTGATAGCACTCCGCGTATCAATGTTACGATATCATAGTTCCCGAATGGAACACCTGATGGCATTCCGCGTATCGGTGTCACAATATCATAGTTCCCGAATGGAACACCTACATATCACCAGATAGCATTCCGCGTATCGGTGTCAGAATATCAAAGTTCACGAATGGAACCAGGGTTGGCCGGGAAATACCGGGGGCGGGAATTCCCGGCGGGAAATACCGGTATTTCCCGTCCCGGGAAATACTCCCCAAAGTGGGAAATACCGGGAAATATGAATTTTTATGTCATTATTTGATAATTAAAGTTATTTAAATTAAGTTTTAAGCTCAGTAATAGTTAATTAAACAATCAACAACTTAATAATTAGATATAGGGGTTAATTACAATGTATAGATCGGTTTCATTCCCAACTAAGGGTACTCATCAGGTGGAATATTTGGCAACCATGACATTTATATTTTGGTTGTATTATTTTTTTGTAAATTACTTCTTCATTTTTTTAGGAAGCATCTGAGTGTCTGCTAGATACAATTCACAAGGATAACGTCATCATGATCAGACTATGTTTAGACAACAGGCTGTTAATTGTCAACCTTCTTCCACACTAATATTCGGTATCAAGAAATGAGAATAAATGATCTTAGCATGCATGATGTGCATACACAGTCTCTTACAAGTCTTATATGACTGACAATGTACTGTTGTTTTATGCTTTGCATTTTTATTACTTATTTGCATTATTATTATTATGACATTTATTTAACTTGAAGACTATGGGCCACGATGGTACGTATTAGATACAGTACCTAAAATCGCTAAAATTATCCAAAAGCCTACTAATGTCTACTTATTTGCATGTACATTGATGAGACTTTAATATACTCTAATAAACCATCAGACTATGACAACAGGCTGTTAATTGTCAGCCTTCTCTCACACCTTTTGTGCCATACTGTATAATAATGAAACCCAGGTGGTCTGTATATGGTCATGTCAAGTTGTAAAACAATTACACTTACACTGTACATGGATTATCCCTGTTATCAACAGGGATTTTCTCAAAATTCCAAAAGCAGCTTTTATTAGTGGCAGGTTACTATAGTAATGAGGGGTGTTCTCATATGCAATAAAATAGACAGTTGGCAAATACTACATAGACTTGTATATAGGGAAGAAAATTGTCTAGAAAATAATGATGTTTTTTTTTCTCTAAATAAACTTATTATTTCTTTTTTTATTGCAGAATGTTTTACCTGTAGGCTTATCAGTCTACAGATATAAACCATAGTAGATATAGGGGAATATAGAGACTCATCTTGACATTTTGGAATGAAAAAGACCACCAAGATTCATATTACCCGGTATTTCCCAGTATTTCCCAGTATTTTCCGGTATTTGCCGGTATTTCCCGCCGTCCTGGGAAATACTCTTATTTCCCGGGAAATTGCCAACCCTGAATGGAACACCTAAATATCACCAAACAGCATTCCGCGTATCGGTGTCACAATATCATAGTTCGCGAATGGAACACCTAAATATCACCAAACAGCATTCCGTGTATCGGTGTCACAATATCATAGTTCGCGAATAGAACACCTATCTCATCAAGAATATGTATGAAATACACTAAACTTTTGTAATGGCTATCCCTAGGATGCAGGAGAGAGAATTGTACAACACATGTAATATATAACTTAAAATAATGAGTCCTGTCCGTTAAAGCATATTTAATCCAAAATTGAAATTCTGATATCAACTGATAAATATCAAATTATAAATCCAGGCTTAAAAACAACACTTATATTACTATCTGGCGACATTCATCCAAATCCAGGTCCGGTTTCTGAATCTGAATCAACGTGCTCCGAATCTACAGATTCCTACATGGATATTATCAACAGTGGTCTGAGCATTAAGCACCTAAATATACAGAGTCTAAAACCCAAAATAGACATACTGCAGATAGAAGCTCAACCTTATGACATACTCATTTTTACTGAAATTTGGTAACGAACGATTATCATTTGAACAGAATACCACCGTATTTTTGCAAGTGCACAAATATATAATGTCTACAAAACGCTTTTAGGCAAAGACTAAAGTAATTAAATTCCTAACTAAATATACTAACAGATAGGTGTATACATAATAATGGCTCGTTTTCAACTCGATTTCAAACCAGACAATCAAAAACAATCAAGTATAGTGGTCCAATTGTCACATATATATCAAAGACTTGTATACAACCAGACACTCTGTTGCTGCGACTTGTAAGGTAATTGGATCTTCAACCAATGACAGGCTGTTGCCTCTGATAGATTGACTGCGGTCGCAGCGAGCGCGGGGTGTTGGCCTATTGGTGATTTGATAATATTTGGTGTTGGTATTATGGAACCATATGTATCACGTGTATGCTCCATTTTCATTTTCAGTGATCATAAGATAAACAATATTAAACTATTTCCTGCCACTGTTCAATAACTATTGTGTAATATAGGCACCCTGCTGAGAACAAGGCCCTTACGACATACGCGACCAGCGTGGACCCATGTCAGCCCGCTCATCCGAGCGGTCTGCTCAGGGCATACACTGTTCGTTTTCAGCTAATGTTGTAGCAATAATCACACCAGCAAGGCGAGTACATGCAAATCGTACTGTGTGAGGTACAACAAACAAAATATATCTCCAAGTATTGTCAATTAACGCAATTGTCGTAAGGTCTCTTATCTCAGCCGGCGGCCCATCAACTGTCAAGGAGAAGAATTCACATAAGCTTTTACGAAGCTTGTTTTCTAATCCTTTTATCACTTGTCTTGTATATATGTAACCTGCTATATATGAAATAAAATATTGTTTAAACTAAATCGACACTGATCCATACAATCCAACAACACATTATGTCAGATCATATGCCAGTGAGGTTATTCTTCCAATAGAGAATTATTATCTCAATACTACGAAATAGTATTATTTTGAATTAAATAAGTATGTAATTGTATACATGTTTATAAAATAGTAATATTATTTCCCTACTCATTAGCACCTGTATGCAGGACATACTGGACCTGCGTATTAGAGTCCCTGGTCGCAACGGTCTCCGTCTGTGTAGAACGTGTTGTGGTACTGCGTAGCTGCTGCGCCAGGGTGAGGATTAGTTGCACCATATGTGGCTGCAGGTCCAAGTGAATACCTGATAGCAGTTCAGGTGCTGGAGTAGAAGCGGTAGCAGGAACGCCCATAACCGAGTTGGCAGCCGGATTGGCGGCAGGCATTGCGGCAGCCGGAGGCGGCAACTGCCTCCTGAGGTGGGCGTGGAATGGCATAGCCAGGAGATTGGGCTGCGGGAATACGGATTGTGTATGAGCTGGGTCGGGGCTTGTGTTTATGTTGTCTACCCAAGATGGTCCCCGGTCTTCGGTCGAGCCGATGTTGGCGAAACATGTATCCTCGGCTCTCTGGGCAGGAGAATGTGCTAAGTATTTGACCTTGGGATCAGCGGGGGTTGGACGGTCGTGGATTTGGCACAGCATGGTAGTAGAGCCTTACAGGAATGCGTGTGAAATATTGAGCATTTTAGATGAAGGAAATAGAAGTTATAACAATATTTCTCTGATGTTAAGTTTACGGACGCCCACACGGACAACTTGACTCCAGTATACCCTGCGGGGGGTATAAATATTAAGCATTTTAGATGAAGGAAATAGAAGTTACAACATATTGCTCTGATATTAAGTTTTGTAAACAGACTAAGTATTTGACCTTGACCTTCGGATCAGCGGGGGTTGGACGGTCGTGGATTTGGCACAGCATGGCAGTAGAGCCTTACAGGAATGCATGTGTGAAATATTGAGCATTTTAGATGAAGGAAATAGAAGTTATAACAATATTTCTCTGATGTTAAGTTTTGTAAAGAGGCTAAGTATTTGACCTTGACCTTGGGATCAGTGGGGGTTGGACGGTCGTGGATTTGGCACAGCATGGTAGTAGAGCCTTACAGGAATGCATGTCATGATGTGGGAAATATTGAGCATTTTAGATGAAGGAAATAGAAAGTTATAACAATATTTCTCTGATGTTAAGTTTACGGACGCACGGACGGACGCACGGACAACCCGACTCCAGTATACCCTGTGGGGTGTATAAATATTAAGCATTTTAGATGAAGGAAATACAAGTTACAACATATTTCTCTGATGTTAAGTTTTGTAAACGGACTAAGTATTTGACCTTGACCTTGGGATCAGCGGGGGTTGGACGGTCGTGGATTTGGCACAGCATGGTAGTAGAGCCTTACAGGAATGCATGTGTGAAATATTAAGCATTTTAGATGAAGGAAACAGAAGTTATAACAATATTTCTCTGATGTTAAGATTAGTGACGGACAGATGCAAGGACAACCTGACTCCAGTATAGCCCCGCCCCCCCACCCCCCCCCCCACAACTCGTTGCGGGTGGTATAATTTCAATATTACTCTGTATCCTGATCTGGTGCCAGATCACTTGGCCCCAGGAAAATTCACTGTTAGGATAATCCCCAAGAATGGCCATTTTAACTCTGTAGTTACTTTGAAACCTCTGGTACAGCAGAATTTAGTGTTTACTGACAGGTTCTGTGAGTCACCTGATGACACTTTCAGCAAAAGAAGCACTGCAGGATTTAGTCACAGGTTGAAATAACGGACCGAGGTCTATAAATACATTAAATATGCCTAAAAGCATCAATAAATGAAGAAAAAAAAAAAAAAATTTTGACCCCATCCATCTAATCTTATGGGGAAGGTGTCCAACTTTTTAATAGGCCGAGCCC